>WEKX01007710.1:169478-198073 GCA_013390025.1 Pitta sordida
ATCCACAAGTACAATATATGTAGTCCAAGTTACTTAGTCTTGCTGTTCACTGAGGACACGAGCCTGGAGTATGCCTATCCAGAGTTTCTAGTGGCCTTTGTTTTCCTAGGAGTCAGGTAATTGCTGTAGTGGAGCTAACCTCTGAAGGTGAGTCTGACAAACCTGACCTTTCCAACAAAATTTCTCTTGTTCCTCATAGTGAAATTGATCCCTTTTATTTTAGATATCTGAAAGTAAAGTATCTAGTCAGAGCTCAAGCACTTAGCGTAGTCAGTATAGAGAATGGATGTACTCCAGAGGTGCCTGTTGCCAGCAGCTCTAGAAGGTATCTAGTCACTTAGTTTAGAATTACAAGAGATCCACGCTTGTGGGCCTGATCCCTGGGTGGGCGTTCGCTTGGGAGTTGGACTAGACGATCCTGTGGGTCCCTTCCAATTCAACCTGTGAACCTGTAAATAATGTGAATTCCTAAAAATCCTATACATTGAGTAAGATTCATTAGAATCCTGAAATTAAGACAAATGCATTGCAGCTGTGCAGATCTTTAGTATAATCTACTATAGATTCTGGCATGCACTATTGCCACAACATTTACAGCAGGAGCAAAAGGGGCTGGAACAACTCCCGTTAGCATATCACCATGATAGACACGAGATCTCATGGTGAGACATGGTCTCTGAGATGCTGTGCACACTGTCTCTTTCTGCTGCAGGCAGGCTACCTTCATACTTGTGTTCTTGCTGGGTTTGGTACTAATTATAAGCACAACAGGGCAAAGGTGGTGGGCCTTACTGACACTTCTCAACCTGGAAGTGTTGAAGTGGAAAATAAGAATGTTCTAATATGTTTCGTTTAGTTTAAAAGAAGTTATGTAACTAGCTTCTTTAGATATATGTAGTTATGGGTAGTGGTGCAACTAGAAGATTTACTGTTTTAACTAGAGGAATCTTAGATGGAAAGCAGTAGTTCAAGGTGCAAGTTGTAGAAGATATTAGGTAATATTATCTCCCACCAGGAGTCGAAAAATAAAAGATTTTTCAGCTCAAATGTCTCAACCACTCTACTGATTCTGAGTGACTTCTGTGCTGGGCTTTGATGGAGCCCTCCCTCAGTAATAAAGCCCCAACAGCTTTGAGAAGGAGGTGGATGGCTGCAATGGCTCCCGTGGCAGAGTGGCCTTTGTTTGCAGGGACCTAGTTCTGATTGATGTGTTAAACAGGAATTTTTATTCTTCCTCTTCTAAAAACTAAAGTTCTTGTGTAGGGATCATATTTTGGTTTTCTTTATATATGCTGCTAAAAATTAAATTAATCTTGAAAACAGAAATTATGGAAGTTATAGTGATATGCAAGTACATAGTTACTGCCCCCAAAGCAATGCATACTGTTTGATATTAACAGGTGGTGAGATAAGGGAAGAGGAACTCAACAATGTGAAGTTTGTGAAATCTCCTTATGCCGTTGATCTGTCTAACACCAAAAAGTATTTTGTGCCTGGAGCCCCCTTCTCTGTTGTGGTATGTAGTATTTAGCTGACTGTATCTGTCTGCCTCCATAGCAATGCATTTATATCTACCCTCTCTCCTTATTTGAGCCATCTGGAGCTCTGTAGGATAGAGACCTTCAGGAATAGGTCCAACACTACCTACAGTTTGTGTTTCTGGTTTGTCTTCTATACACTCATAGCCTGAGCAGCCCGAAGATACTGAGTTTCTGCTCTGTAAGTCAATGTGTACCGTTGCCCCACTAGGTTTTGTAGAAGAGCAGTCTCTTCCTCACTTCCATATCAAAATATTAAAATAAAAATATTGTATCACATTCATTTCATATCAAATTAGAATTCTGAAAATTAAAACAGTAAGCTGCCTTTTTAAAAATGCATTTAAGTTTTTACTATTTTAAACTTCATGCCTTCAAGTTTTCTACAATTTTCTGCAAAACATTAAAGTCAGAACTTGGCCTTGTAATAGTTAAGGACAAATATCTCTGGGATCGGTTTAGACCAAATAGATGCCAAGTGAATATCTGAGGCAGCTTTTAATCCTTAGTCACAGAATTTTGCCTTACCTGGAGTCCGAACTGAATCAAATGTTATTCCCTCCTCTCAAAGCTTAAATTTCTCAATACTACTGTGTATAGTTTTGTATTTCTTCTTATTTTGTAAAAATAATTGTTTCTTATTTGTGGGCATTTTTTAAACCCAGGTTTTCCTTTAAGTAAGAGAAAAGCTGCTTTTTTTTTTTTCCCCTAATAGGCATCTGTCACTTTGGTTGATGGTTCTCCTGCTGCATCTCTACCTGTCACTGCCACTATTACCTTGCCTGGAAGACCCCCAATGAGGAAGACTGAACTCTCTAATAAAGAGGGCCTAATCCCCTTTGTATTCAACATCCCCAGAGATGCTCAAAGGCTTGAAATAATGGTAAAGAAACCCCAAATATCCGTGTTTAAAAGTATACTATTGAAAAGAACTTAGAAGACAATTACAAATGAGTATGAAGATGATCATTTTTCATTAAATTAGCGCAGAGGGCGGAACATGATTTCTTACATGATCTGCAGAGCTTTGTCCAGATTGTGTAAGATGTTAGAGACGCCAGAGGCCTGATGGATATCTCACTGAAGTGAAGGACACTCTGGTGCATCGGAGCCTTGGGAGTACATACATTGTTTATAGTGTTGTGTTTTGGTTTGGGTTTTTTTATGTCCATTTTTCACAGAATCACAGAATTAGTAAGGTTGGAAAAGACCAGAGAGATCATTAGAAATTAGAAAAAAATAGAAATTAGACTGTAAGGAACATTACCATGCATAGTGATAGAAAATTATGAGAAGGAGGTAAAAGAAAATGTGCAGAGACTAGGCTACACCTGTCCACTCAGGGGTTCAATTATGTTCACAATATAAAATGGGGGAAAAAATTGTTTGAGTACAAAATCACTTTTGAGGATTAAAAGTATCAAATTCAAATACAGCAAGAGAAAGAATGGAGTGAGAGAATAAAATAATTAAAATTCTAGGGTTTATGCGAGGTTCTGCTAACGAGACCTCAGCAGTGGTTCATCTCACTTTACAGAATTTTCCAAATAACGTAGCAAGATATGAATTAAAATGGGCCACTATATGCTGTCTCCTGTGGGACACTTTGCACACTCTATCCTTTTCTTCCTTGACAGGTAAAGGCTGAAGAGGGAAAAGAAAAATTAGAATCACCTGAAGCCACTATCAGAGCTGAAATATACCAGTCTGCTTCCCCAAACTACCTCAGCATCAGCATCCCACACACTGTTGTGGCACCTGGAGATACTTTACCCATCACCTTGAATGACATTCATCAGTCTGGCAGTGGAAAGATTGACTACTTCTATTATCTGGTAAACTGAATAGTATCATATCTAGAATTCCTTTTAGGAATTATACAAGCCAGAATATTTATCTAGTTATTAATACATGGGGAAACAGAGAGGGTCCAACAAAGGAAAAGTGAGATGATCAGTGTTCTGGCACACCTGACCTACTAAGACAGGCTGAGGTGAAGTGAGCTTGTTCAGTTTGGTGAAGCAGCTAAGAGTGCAATAATGGCAACCTAAAATTACTTGAAGAGGAATGACAGACATAATGAGAGACAAACTTTAAAACTTTCAAACTTTAATGAGAGACAAACTTTCCTAAGTTTGTTACCATGCAATATATTGAGGGAGCAAGGCTAACAATTATGGCCTGAAAAGTACATTTTTGGAAAATCTGTTCATTTGTGATGAATTCATTATTGAAAGAAGTTTCCAAGAATGTTTAGGGATTTTCCACCCTCAGAAAAATTTAATGCTTAAGTAGAGAATATCACATTTGACGTAATCTTACAATGGTCATATCTCATCTTGGAGCAGGCAGTTGGACTAGAGATCTCCATAAGTCCCTTCCAGAAACTATTTCTATGATTCTATTATTTGTTATATATTTATATATATTTGGGGGACATGAAATACACAAATCTTTGTAACTTTTTCTCCCGAAGAAGGACACATAAGTAAAAATTTTAGCCTGTAGTTTCTAATCCAGTCTAAAATAAGTAGATCCGTATGGGATAATGTTCATCCACACAATTACATATATGGATATTTTGAAAGAACTGACAGCCTAGAAAGCTGAAATCCCAGGCAGATAAATTATATGATATCTATGAGAATTTTAATCTAAATTTCTCTAAAACCAGTTCTTGTTCTTTCACACTCCTTCCAATCTTTCCTCATAATATTAATTTTATTTGTCTGATTCCCATAAATACTTCTTTTTCACCTATTACAGAACTACCCATCTTGTCGTGAGCCAATTATCTATATATATAAGGTTCTGCCCCTGCAACTAGAAAACCTAGTCTGAATAGAACAGAAAATGTTTTTTGTAGTTAACTGTCATTTTTTTCACAAATAACACATCGGGGTTTTTATTACCATGGCTCCATATTACCATTTTGATGTTAGCTAACTAGATCAGTGTAATCTACAGCAAAGATTGTCATGAATGATACTGAAGGCATTGTCTGGTATGGCCCTAGATAACACCCTACAACCAAGAACCAGATTTGTAGGTAGAAAAGTAAGGAAACCACCTTGCTCAGCCTGAGAGCAAGAATGTACAGTGTTTATTTTGCTGAAGAAGACAAACGTATTCCAGGAATGTATTATTTGGATGTGAAATGTGTTTAATCCCCTTCTCCCTCTCTTCATCCTAATTTCCTTTGGCATCTTAAATTTCCCAGGATGATAAGCACCACGAACACCAGTTCCCATTTATTTTTAATAGAACTCTGACATATTGTAATACAGTCGTCCCTCTTGCACTTTGTGCCCCCCATATTGCAGCTTCAGATCTTAGCAGCATGATTTTTTAGCGATGTAGGAGACCTGTTTTGCAACTGCGCCCTGCGGCGGCAGCGGTGGTGGCGGCAGCCTTGGCGGCTGAACGGGTGGCGGTGGGGACACGGGCAGCAGCGGGGACAACATGGGCGGGGTGGCCGGCGGCTGCAGGGGGGGCGGCGACAATGGCAGCGGCGGCGCGGCCGCCATTCAACACGAGCATTGGGCTGCTCAGGTCCCAAATAAGACCGCTGGTGTGCGATATAGGAGACCCGACTGTAATTGTATCTGCAGGAGTTCAGTTTATGTTGGATGACTTGGCACAGAGTTAGAATTGGTGCTGCCAGGCTCTTCGAAGGCTTAGTGCTGGGCAAGCAGGGTGTGTGGGAGCAGTGGTAGGAGACCACCACTGGAGCTCAGCAGTGAGGCTCCCTCCTAAACTTTGGTCACTTAAATGAAGGCCACGAGGATTTCAGACTAGGCTGCAGTATGTCTTTGTTTCGCTTCGTGTGTTTTATTCAAGGAAAAACACTGTCAGTTCTGCCACTGTCTGTTTTTCATTCCACTGACAACTCACAAATACAATTAACATAATGTGGGAAGAAAGGAATTAAATAGTGAAAGATGGACTGAGATCACTTAAAAGCCAGCCTGTGACACTTTATCTTAAATAATATTTTTTGGACAATACATCCATTCCATCTGAAATATTCAGTACTGATTACAGATTAAATAAAGCTGATATCCTCCTGGGAGTCATGACCAGTCATTGTAGAAGACAAAAATAAGACTGAAATTTGGGTACCACTTTTCAAGCTGTAAGATTGAGTGGAGGATGGTGGATTTATGTTCAAATCTGGGCCACAAGATCAGTGCAGCAGAGGCTCTTCGCCATGCTCTGTGCCCGTCTCCTCCAGGCTACTGCTATACAGGTTAGGAATTAAAACTGTTAAGTGTCATTAGAAGAGAATATATTTTTAACAGAGATTTCCCCAGAAAATTACAAACTAGTATATACGTATGTACATATATACACATACACGTATGTATACATATAGTATACCTGTACAATTATGCAGCATATTGTCCATTCTAGGGTGCATTCAAGGTATCTGATTTCTGTTTATTTCTGCCTTGCAGGTTGTGGCAAAGGGACAAGCTGAGCTTTTGGGAAGAGTCCCATCCTCAAACAAAATCATAAATCTTAGAATTACGGAGAAGATGATGCCTGCCTTTCGCTTCTTAGCCTACTACTTCATTGCGAATGAGGGCCATAAAGAGATTGTCGCTGATTCTGTGTGGGTGGATGTTATGGATGTCTGTGAAGGAAAGGTGCTTTCAAAACTCATAGCTTCTGTTATTGTATTCCAAAAATTGAAAACAAAGCATGGGGTATCAGCAGAGCATGTGCAGACCTGGGGTTAAAAAGTGAAAAGAGTCATTTTTGTCAAAACCAGGGGAGTCACCATGATTCTTGCTGAAAGGTATAGCTCAGAAGGGCAAAGATATCCTTCTTCCACAGGGTATGTTGTGCCTAAAAGAGATGAAAAATATTGTTTCATACAGCTAAATCCCCCAATATAAATGCCTATATAATAGAAATCCATAGGGCAACACCAACAGAATTGTTCAGGGGCAGAATCTCTTTGTAACTTTGTCATTTTGTTGGGATGTGTGTCACATGAAAGAAAGTGAAGCCGTTTTGGGGGGAAAAGAACATGAATTTGAAGTAACTTGGCAAGCTTTTTCATTTTTGTTAATTTTCTGAGATTTAGTAACATTTCAGAAGCACTTTAAAAAAATAGTGTACGTTAGAAAATGAAGTGTGGATAAAATAGGAGTCTCTCTTTCTTTCATATTACTCCTCGGTTTTAGGACCACAAGGTAAAATGAAAAAAATAAGACACAGGAATTTTTCTGAATAGGAAAAAACACAACTGCTGAAAAGTGTCAGCTGTCTGAAATCATGTTTTGTCAGCAAAAAGTTTTGAAGAAAAAATTATCCATCTCTAACACACAAACAAATTCCTCATTTATACAATAACAAAACCCAGGAATGCTCAAGATGACATTTCTATTAACAACTCCCTATTAATTTCATCATCACCATGGCTACTCCCTCCTAAACCACAGAAGTGTCTACATAAGAACCAGATCTGTGTTTACCCAGTCATGTAAAAAAGTTCAAGAGTCCAAAAGAAAGCAGTTGGTATCATGTATTACTGCTTTAAGGCAGTTAATTTTGTACATTAATTTGTCTTTTCCCATATTTCATAGCACTTCTGTTTCCACTGAAAAATAATGAAATTATGTTGAAGACCCTAGTCCAGCAAATCCCTTACACATATTTTTAATTCCTGTAAGTGCTTATTTGTAATTGAAAGCGTCCAATATTTTGCAAGACACATATTTTAATTGCTCATTATTTTTTTCAGTGGGAAATATCTGCACCTACATCTTCCAAAACACAGGATGCCTGCAGAAACACCACAAAGCAGGAGCATCCCCCAGCCTCTGACTGCTGGCAGTCACAGCTGACAACAGAGTCTAGGCCAAAGAGTCTTCACTTTTTATTAACACAATCTGACATTTTTGTTTCAATCTTTTCTATTTAGATTAAAGTGAGAACAGAACAAGAGATATACGAACCAACAGACCGCATCAATTTACAGATTGAAATGGACCATGTGGGAAAAGTTGCTTTAGCTGTGGTCGATAAAGCAGTTTTTGTTCTGAATAAGAAAAACAAGCTTACAGCCAAAAAAGTAAGATATGTATTTGAAGTAAGATATGTAAGATATAAAAAGTAAGATATGTATTAAGAAGAAAATATTGTATTCACTAGTCAAGCAAGACTTTCCATGATGAATGAGAGGATCAAAATGTAATCAATGACTACTAATTGCTAAGCTTGAAAATCTTTTTCCTTTTTCAATTTATCATCTATCTAAGATGAATGGTATATTTAAAATGGGAATTTCCATGGCAGAAAAGTTTTTAAATTAAGAAAACATTGTTTGAAAGCATCCTCTAACTAAAGCATCCCTCAGCTTTAATCTCGGTTTCCAAATACAGCTTGTACCAGTGCAACTTGTATTTCTTCTGTGAATTAAAGGCTACAAGAATTTTTCTAATATATATATATGTATGTAAACCCTTTACAGGCATGTACAGTCCATCTATGCTATTTTTTTTTTTGGCAGGTATTTAATGCTATGAATTCTTATGACCTTGGGTGTTCTGCTGGTGGTGGAGCAAATAATGTTCAAGTTTTTAATGATGTTGGTCTGGCTTTTTTATCCGATACAATTCACTCCAGCATTCGGGAAGGTAAGTTCAATCTGCCCTTACTTTACATGTTTGTGTAAGACCTCTATAGATCTGGTGAGACTGATTGCTTACAAATCAGAAACATTTTATTGAGATGTTGTAAAATCTCCTTTGCGTCTGGATTTTTCTTCTTCTGTTCTTCCACTGATACTGGAAGCTCAGATTGGCCAGAGAGTGGCTGCTGGTCCTCTGCTGCCCACCTCAGCTGGGGCAGGAAACAGTTGGCCAGGGCTGGAAGGTAACTCATCAAACTGTGGGTGTTCTCTGAATTAGATGGGTCCTGAGATGGGTCTTCGTAAATGAAGGCTGTTCCTGTCATGTTATTGTAACCAAACTCTTTTTTCTCAGGATATACATGCCCCCAGGGTACCAAAAAGCAAAAGAGATCTTTGGATTTTCAGAGGAAAATGTCAGAAATTGGTATGTCTGCTCACTTGGGTGGTCGGAAAGGCTTAGCAGGGTGAGGCAAAAGGATCTGTCTGGGGTCTAGGGGGCAAGAGATGATGGCATAGTAAAGGATACCAAGATACTCTTAGTCCCAGTTCTTGCATTGACACCTAGCACAAGTGTTTATACTCTACTGTGTAACCTGATGCATCATATATTAGAACAGTTTGAAAAAAAAAACCAAAATGACAGACAAAACAAACCAAAGAATGGTTGCAAATGGAAACTAGTTCACCACTTTATAAACCCAAATGTGAAGTACTTCGACTAGATAACATCATGTAATCAGTCATGAATTTGAGGCTTTCCAAAATCATTTATATGGCCTGAAAATGTTTCATTGATCCTATTTTTTTCTTGATATTCTGCTTTAATTTTGTGCTAACTTTTGTGCTTCTGTTAAGAGAACAGGTAGTAATAGATCTAAATTGGAAAAAAAAATTATACAAGTTGACATTTCCTTCTCAGAAGACATGACAGCTTTAAGCTGGGATCTTCCTTACTTTTGAAATCAGGCTCTTTATTCAAGAAGGAGAACACTGTCCTGGCTATTTCTGTTAAGATATCTAATTCCAGACAGCCAAGGAGGCATTTTTAATTCACTGTTTATCTGTGAAGAGAAAGCTTAGAACAGAATATCTAGGAGGCCATAGGCCCTATGCTTTCCTCCTGTGTTTGTGAATTGTTTTTAGGATGGAGAACAGGTTCCAGGCTGAAGCTTGACTGTTGCAATAGAAACTAATATTAATGGCAAAGAATGACAGGAATGTGCAGGATGAACACCTTTACACTTATTGCTACTCTCAACCACTAATTCTAGACTTTAATTGTATTACAGCCAGCACATATCAAAACACTGACCTACAAAAATGCTGCCAGGATGGAATGAAATTAAATCCCATGAGGTTTTCTTGTGCAAAACGGTTGACAAAAGTGTCTGGCTCCAGCGAATGCAGGAAAGCCTTCCAGGACTGCTGTGAGAAAGCCACAGCCCTCAGGAAGCAGAAGAATCAGAGGAACAGAGTGGGCTTGGCACGACGTAAAGAACAGTGGCATACAACTGCCACTTCTCTTACCTTTCATATGGTGGCAAGGGAGGGTCAAGGGGCATTTAGTGCTGGGGGGCTGGGGAGAAAGTTTTCATGTTAGCATTTCAGAGGGCCCTGGTGTAGTGCAGCACCCATACAGCATTGCATTTTTGCACATGTATACTGCGGAAGTGGGTGTGGGAGTGCGATGGGATAGCTTCTTGGAATGAGAAGAGGCAGGAATCACTTTAGCCACTGCTGGGACCAGAGCAGCCTTGCGGAAGAGCTGTTGGCCTCTGCCCACACCCCAGGGAGGCAACAGACAGCAGAGCAGAGACGGGGGTGGCATTCAGAGCTCTAAGTGGTCTAAGATTCATGACTATTTTATTAACTGTGCTACTATTTAACACCCAAGTACCTCCAAAACAACTTGTCATGAGAAGCGACCACTTTTGCCAGGCACAATTTTGTGTCTTCTTTCCTTCTCATAAAAAACCAAAAATTACTTTGCATCTAAAACAATGCCATTTTAAGTGCAATTTCTACTACCATTTCTCACAGATTTCCCCTTTCATTCTCTGTCTTTCACAAATATGGGAAGTGAGAATATCTTTGCTATGCATTACTGAAAGAGTAATTTCTTGTTTGGTAGTACATAGTTATTGAACTTGGAAAGAGGAATTATCTTTTTGTTAATTGACAAGACTTGGTCTTCTTCTTTTTCAACATATTTTTTTAATGTACAAGATAAAACACAGATGAAGTATTTTCATTCAGAGCATTTCTCATGCTCTGACAAACTGACTCCCTGCAAGACAGAATAAGGTCAGTAGCCAAAGTCTTCCAGACAGAAACCCACTCCTGTTTCACAGAATACAACGAGCAGGAAGAAGTGTTTGATGAAACCTCGATCAGCTTGCGTAGTTATTTTCCTGAGAGCTGGTGGTGGCATTTTGAAGAAGTGGGAAACCCTGGCACACACAGGTACTAACTGTATTGCCTGACTAGGTGAAGATGTCTAAATTTGTACAGTAAAATGTATATAATTATCAGCTTTATGTGTTATCTGATGCAGAAGACTTCAGAATATTTGCAAGTAGTTTATCTCCACAACCAGTGGACTGTGTTTTACCCCTACAATACTCAAACTACAGCAAATAACAATATTTACATTTTACGCATCCTTCCTAATACATTTTATGTTGTCTTTCTTAGTGTAGAAAACTTTGCTCCTGACTCTATAACTACCTGGGAAGTTCAGGCAATAAGCATATCTCCTGAGAAAGGTATAAATATTGGGTATTTTATTTGGTTTCTTGGTGTGAATGAATAGAGAATGTGTAGTTTTTAAAAGACAGGTACATTGTTATGTTGAGAGCGTAAAACAGTCTGTACTGAAAAAACACAAAGTATTTCAATTGTGACATTTCCTTCTCTCTTTTAGGCCATATTGAAGTTCAGCTAGAAGTTATGGGCTAGATTTATATTTAGAAAAGAAACATAAAGTGGGGTTTGAAGGAGGATGGATAATACAGTAATCCCTCAGTATTTCACGGATCACCTATCATGGCTTCAGGTCTTTGCAAGGTTTTCCCACTAAGAAGCCTCCATTCTTCACAGTGTTTCCCCTTCTGTGTATGCCCAGAGTGTTTCCACCACCCCACAGTGGGGGCAGGACTGCCAAGCCCCCCAGGGCAGGGCAGCTCACTCGGGGACCAACCAGAGTCCCTCTCTTATGAGTGTTGTAAATATAACATAGTGTCAACACTTTATGTTGGCTGCTTGCTGTGGGACCATGGTGGATCTCCCTCTGCTTGACATGGGCCCATGGGAGCTGCCGTCCATCCCAGGTCCAGCTCCTGCTGTCCATGACACAGGACAGCAATCAGTGTTCTCCTGGGCCAATAACACAGGAGCAGAACCTGGTCCCCCCCTGGCAGCAGCGGTGGCCTCTGGCAGCATCCTGCCCCCCGTCTTGTGGTACCAAGGGGGCTGTGGGCTGCGGGCTGCCTCTCACGGTGGAAGGTGGGGGGGAAGCAGCAGGGCTGTGAGCAGTGGCGGCACATACAGAGCCACAGCAAGAGCCAGATTTACAGCAGGAACCTGACAGTGTGCTTGCACATGGACACAGTGCAGGGCTGGCTGGTCCCAGTTCCGGGCGAGAGCAAATGCCACCTCTGCTCACAAGCCAGACCAGGCAGATCTGCATGATATCTAATGTGAAGCATCAGCTTGGCTTGGCTCAGACCAGGGTTAGCGCTGCTGCTGCTCAGCTTGGCTCAGCTTAGGCTGGGGGGGATGAATGGACAGCCGGGTTCACCCCCCCATGCATGCCGAGCCCTGACTGCCCCAAGCATCGAACTCCAAGTACTCCAAGCCCCAAGAGCTTTGAGTCCTGCACCCCCCAGGTCTGAACACAGGTTGCTTTTTTTGCTAGTTCCTCTGCCTGGCACCATCTTGGAGTGGGCACCTTCATTCAAATCTGCAAATCTGCCTGATATCTAATGTGAAATATGTCAATGCCAGGGTGGACGGAGCCTCCTGAACCCTGGAGGGTCTCAGCACTGTGCTGCTCCCACCAAAAGCCATGGAGCCCCTGAGGAAGCAGCACAGCCACCTCAGGGATTCCCCAGGAAAGGAGGGGGCAGAAGAGATTCCCTTCACTCCCCTGTCCCATCAGAAGGTGGGGGGGCGGTGCTGGAAATACCCCCTAGCACTCTGAGGTTGAGAGGAGTTGAGGTGACTTGCATGACTTATTTGCATATTCATGAGCCGCCTATCTTCCTGAATTATGGGCTTCGCGGGCCTTGACAAGATCCTAACCTCCCACGAGGGATTACTGTACAATCAAAATCGTGTCTTATTTTTTACTCTGTAAAACACCTTGTTTTAGCTTCCTCGTGGCAGGAAGGTAGCAGTAGTAACACCACTTTTCTCTGAATAATTCTGGGACCATATTCTGACCATATCAAAGCATGAAAGTCTGTGGTCTCTATAAAGCCAGAGAAGAGAAGAGCACCAGGAAATTGGCAGAGGATCAGCAAGGACTGGACACTAGAGAGCCCAGTTTTCTGGGTCCTGCTCTCTGGGAGCTTCTGGAAATTAACCAGGACCATGCAGCAGGGACAAAGTCCATTGTGGTACTGACTAGTCCCCTTTGGAAAGGCAGACTTATCCAGAGATACACTAATGGGCTTGGAGTTTACTGTCAGAAGGCAAACAAGGCATTTGAAGGAAAAGTGGGCCACATTTCACTCACAAAAGCTACAAACACACCTGCAAAGTTTTACCTCTCAAAAATGATGGAAGTGATTCCAGAGGGTAAACCATCTACATTTAGCCATAAGTAGAGAAAGTGTAGAGAGTTGAAATGCTTTCTGAATATGCTTGTTTTTCTCTCCTGCTTTTGACCTCAGGGAAGCTTAGGGAACTTTGATTAGACTTTTGATTAGACATTTAACTTCTTATCAACTGCTGTTAAGGGTGTAATTCTCAACTTCGTTTTTGGTTTTGTTTTGTTTTTCTAACTCCAGGGTTTTGTGTAGCTGAACCCCACAGCTTTGCAGTTTTCAAAGACTTCTTTGTGTCCCTGAGATTACCATATTCAGTCAGAAGGCATGAGCAACTAGAAATAAAAGCAGTGGTTTACAACTATCTGACCGACGATCTCCAGGTAGTATTGTCAACAACTGCTGTACCACACACACCTAGCTAGCTAAATCTGTAGTTATGTAATGATTTAATGTAAATGACCTGGCCACCTTTCAGTGCCTTCCTATGTCCCAGACATAATGCTCCCCTCTTGAAAGTCTTCCCAAGGATAAGTTCCAGTTCTACTTGCTAATCAAACTTCCTGTATTAAACAGACTTTATTTACATAGCCATATTCTTTGAGTATGACATCTTCCCCTTCACTGAAGCAATCAGTTACTTTTTTGCTGCCTGGTAATCTGGGGAATACCCAGCTGCTGATACTGACACTTGCTGATGCCTCACAAAATACTCAAGGTACAGAGGGAAATTATGAACACACAATCCAAAATGTTAGCCACAACACGCATATAATGCAAAGCCACTTTCTGTCTTCATGTGACTCCTATGCAGCTCTGCATACAGCCACAGCTGTCACTCAGCTTAGGACCTCCATCATCCTAAGGCTGATGTTCTATTTTTCATTTCTTTCCATCTCTCAGCCAGCTGTTTGACTAGTATCTTCTGAACTGTGTTGGATGATGTAAAGGGACATATTAAAATTCTTACTTCCCTGTGGTTCAGGGATAGGCTAAAACTATGCTACAAATTCAGTGTAATGAAGAAATACTAGCTGATTTACATTCACAGCCCTAGTCAATGTAGATGAATGGTAAAAGACCAAGGGATCATTGAATAATTTAGATTGTAAGGGGCCTCTAGAGGTATCTAGTCCAAACTGTTGCTCAGAGCAGGTCCAGTTAAAGCAGGTTGTTCATGGCCTGGTCTAGTCAGATATTGAATATCTCCAAGGAGAGAGAATCTGCAAACTCTTTGGACGAGCTGTGCCAGCATTCAATCACTTCTTGATGAAAATGTTTTCCCATTTTATAAATGGCAAACAGTAAATTCAAGGGACCAAATTGAAAAACACTCTTTCAAAATGTCTTTATTACACTTTCCTTTTTATCCAAAAGCTAGTCTTCTGTTTCACCTGTTTCTCATTTTGCATTTTTATCTAGACATGGTGGAGCTGCAGTATTTTTACTGTGCAGGGATGCACCAAGACTGATGTCAGGCTTTGCCTTGTCCCTGCAGGTTATGGTGAAGATGGATGCAGTGAAGGGGTTGTGTACCGCAGAGGCAACAGAGAAGTCTGTGCTGTTGCCACTGGTGGCTAAGAGGAACTCAGCAACACCGGTCTATTTCTCAGTTGTCCCACTGACTGTGGGAGAAATTCCAGTTACTATTACTGCTTTTGACAAGACTTCTGGGCATAGCGATAGCATTAGGAAGAATCTCAATGTTGTGGTAGGTATAGTGATCGCTATGTGTGGAGCTTTTATAGAGGGTGTGAAATGCTAAAAAGATAAAGCTGGAAGCAATCTCAGGAAAGCTGTTTTTCAGTAAGGACTGAGGCATAGCATGGGGAAGAAATTTATCCCTGTGCATGTAATGCATATGGAAATGTTTGTTCTCTGTGGCAAAAAGGTATCCTTCTACCCATGACATAGCAACAACTTTTTCATGCAGCCACTGCCTGTCTCATAATCTTTGATTTCTACCTGCTTCAACAATATCTGTGGGATGAAGAAACCCCTGCATGTTCTTGCAGACTGGGGAATGAGATGTTGGCAAACAGTGCCACAGAAAGGGACCTGGAGGTCCTGGTGGATGGCAAGTTGCATCTCAGTCAGCAGTGCCCTGGCAGCCAGGAGGGCGAACTGTGTCCTGGGGGCATCAGGCAAAGCATCACCAGCTGGTCGAGAGAGAGGATCATCTTGCTGTGCTCTGCAGTGGTGTGTCCTCACCCTGAATATTGTGGCATTTTGGGGCACCACAATATAAGAGGGACATAAAGCTATTAGAGACTGTCCTAAGAAGGACAACAAAGATGGTGACGGGCCTGGAGGGGAAATCATACAAAGAGCAGCTAAGGTCATTTGGCTTGTTTCATTCTGGAGAAGACTGAGGGGAGACTTCACTGGAATCTACAACTTTCTCGTGAGGGGAAGAGGAGGGGCAGGCACTGATCTCTTCTCTGTGGTGACCAGTGACAGAACCCAAGATTTAGGTTAGGTATTAGAAAAAGATTCTTCTCTCAGAGGGTTTTTGGGCACTGGAACAGGCTCCCTAGGGAAGTGGTCACAGCACCAAGTCTGACAGAGTTCAAGAAATGTTTGGATGATACTCTCAGACACATGATGTGACTGTTGGGTTTGGTCCTGTTCAGGGACAGGAGTTGTACTCAATGATCCTGTGGGTCCCTTCCAGCACAGGACATTTTGAGATTCTATATGAATATTATTCTTCCTGTATGAAGAGAAGATTGAAGATGTCCATCTAACAATGTTTTGAGAAGGAAATACTCTCTGCTAGTAATAAAACTAAACCCTACTTTATTTCTTATGGTTAATGGATCTTCAATTTTAAAAATGCATAGGTAAGACATACAGGCAAAAAAAAAAAAAGATACTGTATTGACAATTTAATAACTTAGTTCTCTTTCAAAAATATAAATAGAGCCTTTTAGAAAAGATGATTTTTCAACAGCCAACACAAATTTGTTACACCCACCAAATCACCCATTGGGGGCTATTTTTCCTCCACACAAAAGTACAATCTTTGTACCACTAATGTCAGGGGATAGCCATGTAGGCAAGAATAAGGCCTAGGATGCTGGGAACCTGCTGTTGTTTCGGGCCATAACGTTTTGAGAGAGAGAGACACAGTCTCAGAGCTCAGTGTTTCACCAAAACACTAAAAGGAATGGTAAAAATGGCTTTATTAAAACTGAGACTGTAGGAAAATGATGTGTGGAAATCAGAAGAAAAAAAGTTTAAATCTTATAAAAAATATGTACTTGGAACTCATGGATTTCATACATGAGAGATTTATAAATATGAGTCCCTCATTGAACATAACTTGCACAGCTCACAAAACTGAGAATACACTTTGAAGTTTAACTTCTGGGGGTTAATTTTTGTTAAGAGAATGTCATTCAGGGGGATATTTTAATAATAACACAGAAGGTCAGTAGAAATTATTGCTGTTTCAACTGGGAGACTGATCAACTGGGAGAATATATATAGGACAGGAAGCTTGAGTTTTACCTGGAGAGAAACCTCACCTCACCTCATTTTTACCATCTGCTGGTCTACTGCCAGAATGTGGCTCATGAGTTTTGTGCAGCTTAATTTCAGGTATGACTGCTTGAAAACATTTTGACTTTTTCTTTCCTCATTTGTGTAGGCTGAAGGTGTTTTACAGAGAGAAGAGGAGACCATTTGCATTAACAGCGGCGGTAAGTTACACGAAGGATTTAGATACAGATGATGGTAGGAGGAGGGTATGAATGATAGGTGTAGTGAAATACTTCTTAATGTACAGATGTTGCTTTTGTTAACCAGACCGTGTCACAAATCAGTTCATCTAGTATCTAGCAAAAGACTCAGAAAAGAAAATCATTAGATGTTTAGGATGGATTTATTTTACTTTTGTGTTTCATGATAGAATTTTTTAAATATTAAGTAGGTATCTATTTCATTTACTAATGGCTCCTAAATGTATTAAAAACAAGTTTTGTTCAAGAGGAAAATATGGCTAAAGATTGAAAATTAAATCAATGTAAGATTTTTTTTTCATAAAATTTGATATTTCAGGTAATATTTCTGTCATAATTGCTGTCATCTATGAAAAGTTTAAGGAGAAATATATTTCAAAATGACACTGTGCATTGTTTATGTTTACAAAGTCTGGATTTAGATCTCTATTTATTATTTATTTACAGTAAAATCTCATACCATGGACCTGAACAGACCATCTAATATGATACCGGGTTCGGATAGTCATGTGTTTGTTAGCCTGAAAGGTAAAAGTAATTTTTTGTCAGCAAATTCTCCATAAGTGACAAGGGACGGGTCCCTTCATGCTGCAAATTCCTGCATGTCAACTCTCCATTCGCCCCATATTTTTCTATTGTGACTCAAATGATCTGTGCTTCACGACCAGCTCATAAAACAAAAGTTCCAAGGTTGATCCAGTACCTTTCCTCTTTCTAATTATTCCTTCTTACATGTAATTTATGTGATCCATCCTTCCTCACTGTCCTTCGACTAAAATTATGAGGAGGACAGGGGTTAAGGAAAGAGTTCAACTTCCCTAATAACCGTACGCTGCATTTAGGTTTGTAGAAATATGTTTAGATTTCAGAAAAAAGGATGCCAGACTCTGATTTATAAGTACTGGAAAGTTCTGTTTATCTGAAGAGAAGATATGTACAATCATATATTCATTTAATCAAATAAGTATATACACATATATATGTATATATATGTGTGTATATATATATATAGTGATGCATATGTATTTTGAAATATCTATTAACAAGTACATACTTTTATTGAGGATGCATACTTCTTTTTCCCAAAATGCACTTTTGATGCAAAGGGTATTGGCTTCCATTTCGAATCCTTATTCTGACGTACAGGGATGTTTGAATTCACCACATGATTAAGTTGCATAGAGGGTAAAAGTACACGAAATGTTTGGCATGATTGGCCAATGATGATTTGGCATGAAATGCACAAGCTTTCTTTCCTTCTGTGGGAGAGTCAGGTCTGGTTTGACAAGAATTTTCCAGCCTAAACCTGATGCACCAATTTCCTTGCTTCCCTGTCTCCAGTAGCCTCAGGACTTTCTCCTTCATACTCCTTCACTGTGCCAACCTCTTTTCTCTAGCTTTCCCAGGGCCTGGTACCTCATGCTTGCTCTCTTCAGCTTTACAAAGTCTTAAGTAGGTAAAAACAGTGTTTAACAGTGAGGACTATCAGGCTGTGCTGGTATGTCAACCTGTAGTTAGTATCACCTTTCTTCATATTACATCAGCCAGCTTTAAATATGGTATGTACTATGGCTTGTGTTTTTTACAACAGGGAATATTATGGACAAGTCTGTTGAAAATTGTCTTAGCCTCACTGGAGTTGAGAAACTTATTCAAGTGCCCACAGGTTGTGCAGAGCAAACAATGGTGAAAATGGCCCCTGCAGCCTATGCTATTGAGTACTTGGATGCCAGTGAGCAGTGGGTGAACTTCGATCCTGAACGGAAGCAGGAAGCCACTGGTATGATTGAAAAAGGTACGCAAAAATAAACAAAACAAAATAAAAGAACCCACAAACAAACAAACAAAAAATCGAGAACCTAAAGCATGGGATCTTTGCTGTCCTTTTACACTGTACGCTGACTGTTGTTATTTGCTAAAGGAGTGATCAATGTCACAGCCACAAAACAATGCTTCTGACAATCCGAAGACAAGTAAAACACAACTTGTGAGGAGGACTTAGGAAACTATTTGCCAACATCTGACATTGGACAGTATTGACATGCACAGTCCATCCTCTCTCTTGCTTAATTTAGAAGTAGAAAGTAAAATCTGAGCTGGTCAATGTCAACCCTTTTCAGAGTAAATGGGTAGCAAAGACCAGTTATGCATTTCCTCCTAATGTAGATGTTCAAAATGTATGAAGAGGAATTATGTCCTAAAAATACTTATTTCTCCCCACATACATGTTGATGTCTGACATGTAGACATCTCTTTTCATGGTTGTGAAGAGGAGTTTCACTAAGAAAACTGCCAGTACTAATCATGATACTGACACTTTCCCTTCCATACTCCTATACTCATCATTGAATAAGCTAGAATGGTCCAGCAGCCTTGGAACAACCAGGGAGACAGTTTCCTTAGGGAGAGGACACCTGCAAGGCTGCTTCTTGAAGAGTCCAGTCCAAGATGTAACCCAAAGCTGGTATTAAGTGTACAGCAAAACCAGGACCTCAGTATGTGGAAGTGTTCCAGCTCACAGGCACTAACACAGAGCCCCAGACTTCACAATGTTGCAGCAGATACAGCTGATCTTTCCAAATGTAATGATGTGCTTTTGGCATAAAGCACTATAATGTGTTTGTCTTCATGATATTCAGACATGTGAGATATATTTCATCAGTGAAAAATAAGTCTATAAATAGAGATTAAAAGCATGCTAGCAGTTGCTGCATGGAATTGTTTTCCTATTTATCTGAGACTGCCTAAAGAGACATGAGATCCTGCTAATGAGTATTTGGTATTATCAGTGTCATTTAGCCCCTGTATTGTGCTTCGATTCTTATTGAAGTCCATCAGTGTCAAAAATTAGTTGTGTGGCTATAATACAGACTTAGTAAAGAAAATAAAGCCAAGATTAGAGGCCACAACTCATGATTTCTATGCTTCTGTTTGACCCAATAAATTATGGTTTATATACTTTTTGATTTAATGTGGCATAAAGTCAACAGCTTGAAAAGTTGTCAATAAGGGGAAATAAGTTTCCTGAGATTCACTACACATGAAAATCTTAGCAACCATAGGTATCTGCAGTTTTCAGGTTATCTTCATGGCACAATTAAGTCAAACAAGAAAAAGGACCTTCTAAGCCTAGTGCATTTTCTGTGTCAAAGCCTGCTGACCCAGTCATTTCCTCTTTAACGCACCAGTGAACACCTCTGTGAATTCTTCCACCAGTGAATACAGAACATGTCCGTGTTAATACTAGTGATGTAGGAAAATGCCCAACAAAAATGAGTATTCTCTGGAAAGTTATGTGCAATCTTATTCATGCAGGTTATACTAGACTGCTTGAGTTTCAGAAGGTGGATGGCTCCTATGGAGCATTTAAATCAACCCCAAGTAGTGTATGGTAAGTGGTTTTTTTCCTATGCTTTTATTTTTGTTTTTGTTTTTCTGTTTGGTTGGGTTTTTTCCAAGTTACTTCTATTAACATTTGATGCATCAGAAGTTGGGAGGCAGGTGAATTTTCAAAATCTGATGGACATTGTGTTGCCTATATACTTCTATCATGAATAGTCAGCCACAAAATCTCAGCATATTCAGTCTTTGATGAAAGAGATTTATACTGAGACTATATATATTGATTATTTTGCATTTGCCACACAGTAGAAATGTTCATGCTGATGCTGAATAATAACTCATTACGTTCCAGTGATTGCACTATATGGAGTCTATGTATAAAATCAGTATATTTATTTCCCTGTTGATATAGCCTTCTATAAATACATGTCAACACAAGTTTGGACAATTTTCTTTTGTGCAGGTTAACTGCATTCATTGTCAAAGTACTCATAAGGTGCAGAGAATACATTAGTATCCAAGACAGTCACATACTCAACTCCATTTCCTACTTGACTAATCAACAGCAGGCAGATGGATCATTCCACGACCATCACCCTGTATATGACAGGTCAATGCAGGTAGGTAATCCATATTTAGAAGAATCTGTTATTCAGGATTGAAAGGAATAATACAAGTTGTTGAGTAACAAAAAGTGTATCTAAAGAAAATAAATCTGTAATGTAAAACATACGAAATTTTTAATGTAAAATTAATTAAAAGAAAAGTTATGTCAGAGGTGCATAGCTAACACTTCACCACCTTTATCTTTTCATCCAGTCATAGATAATTTTTTGAGCTATGCCTATAAAGCTCTTAGAAAAAGAGGTCTATATATTCTCTGTATTACGAATCTATGGCTCTGTTGCCTCTTATTGCCAAAGGCAACAGAGCCATAGAATCATAATTTAGTTTTGAACGGCCACCCAGAGTACATCTAGTCTAATCCCTGCCCAGAACAGTTCTAGTTAGGTGAGATTGTAGAGGGTCATGTCCAGCTGAGTCACAAATATGTCCCACTCTCTCCATGTAACCTGTTTTAATTATTTCATACCCACGATGAAAAAAGAAAATGTTAGTAATTAAGCATCATTTCCAATTGCATATCTTAGTCTACACATCCCCTATTACTGTCCTGAAATACAAAATTTTTATACAGTCCATGAATCTAGACTATGAAAATATGTAATGTACATCTTTCAAAATTCACTGAAAATGCAATTATCTTTGTAGTGACCATATAAGAAAAAACACTTATTATTAATGATCTGTGTCAAATAACTAGTGAGACTTTCACCCTCAAAGCCAGTTTTACAGTTGATGTAACACTGTTGGGGGGAAAGAAACAGCTCAAGAACTGTCCAGAGAGATTAGATTTTTCTGACCCATGCTCATGCTGAGACAGTTATCTTCTATTTTACACATATGTCAAGAGATTCCAGGGAGAAAAAGCTAATGAGGACACTCTTTACTTTCTGAAGAAGAGCGATAACAAATGATCTATCATTGCTGTATAAATACCTTTATAGGAAAAAACTTCTGCGTTCAAGTGTTTGGAAATTGAAGCCATGAATATTTCAATGAGTGATCGTAAATTTTTAAATATAAGTTAAATAATTAAATATTTGATTAGCAGCTGAAGGACATAGTCATTTCATAATCTCTGACACTATTTAATGAAAACTGGCTGCCAACATAGAAGATATAATTCAGATAGACATGAATTATTCCAAAAAATTAAAGGCTAAAGCCATATGTTATGTGGTTGGGTGGTTTGCCAAGATCCCTGACTTCATGAAAAATGATTTTCTAAATTTAATCATAAGCATGTACATGTGTATTTAACTTTTTTTTTTTAACATTTTCTCTTTTAGGGTGGTATTAAATTAGTAGAAGAGGATTTGGCTATGACAGCCTTTGTAACTATAGCGTTGCAACAGGCTCTACACGTCTACAAGTCACCTGATCTGGTAGGAAGCCTGACTCTTTAAGTCTGAAAGCTATTGCACAACGGCAAATACACCTTACTATCAATTAGAGTACTGAAAATGAGATGTTTAAAATCTGTTTATGTCTGTGGTGAATAGGAAAATTTGCCATGGCTTCATGTAAAAGAAGATGCTTTGAGCTACACAGTCCATCATCAGTGGCTTTAATCACTAAGCAAAAGTTGTTATAATTGTCTCAAAAATGACTACAGTTCTTATTTCCTAGTACTCTCAGCAGCAGTAAGAGCTAAAAGATCTCAGTGATCTTTTCAAATGGATTCATTCTGTTTTCACAGGTACAAGCGATTAGAGGAGCGGTGGCTTACATGAAAACTCAGCTTTCAAGAAATACTGACTGCTATTCTACAGTCATCACTGCTTATGCTCTGACACTTGTGCAGTCTGATAGTGAAGAAGCCCAGTCTGCAAAAGAATTGCTAAGAGACTGTTCTGTTTTTGATGCAGGTACTGGTAACGAATCTTTAAAATTCCTTTAGAAATCACTTTTCCTAAATTAAACACTCTGAGCACACTTAAATGAGCAAAACAAATTCAAGTAAATCAAGAAACTTCAATGTTATAGAACCATGTATGTACATGTGTAATATATTTAATTATTTCAATCGCATAATTAAATATTTCAATGTTGATGTTTAATATGTAATATGTATAATTAATATCACTATGAAGTAACATTATAGTGAAGTTTGGATCATGCTCTCTAACACTGGAATTGGAATAACACCATGGTAAATATTCATATATGTTTTCTGCTTTCCTTGGGGGAAAAGCAAAAAAAAGTTCAAGCCAAATGAGAAAGAAGAAACTTCGGATGGGAAAATAGCTCCACATAGGATTAGTCCAGACTGGATTTCAAGAGGGAAAGTGATTTGCCCATCTGCTTTTAAAGTCCCATGCCAGTTTTAAATGCTTTTTTCCAGCTCCACATGGATGTCACCTCTTACCCTCACAGTGTCACTCACTGTAACTCACTGCTTAGTTAATTATCTATGTGGCTGTACTGCCACCCTATTAATTTCTCCCAATCCATTTGGTAAATACATCATGGTTTCATAGCCACAGATTAAGCATAAAGAGTATGGTTGCCTTAAAAAGCGCTATCACATAAAATGTCTACTCTGTAGAACAATAGTAATTTTTGGCAGGTGTCTCTACCAAGGGGACTCAAATCTGAGTTATTCTTGCAGCAAAGCAGCAACGCTACTGGGGAAATGGCAACGATGCAGTCTCAGTGGAAACCACTGCCTACGCACTGCTTCAAACATTGCTCCTGAAAGACATGGAGTACGCAAGGCCTATTGCTACGTGGCTGACAGAAAGAAGGAACTACGGTGGAGGGTATTGCTCTACACAGGTGCCTAACCACCACCAGATCAGGGGGAATTCCCGGGGGAGGGAAGAAAACAGAAGCCTCTTAAAGCACTAAAGGTTTTTAGTGCTTTAATGAAAACAATGAACCAAAATAAAATGGCTAAAAGTCAGTGAAGAAAATTGTCTTAATGAAGACTTATAATAATCTAAGGTCAAAACTCTGGTGGTTTTATAATTTTAGTGCTAAAAAAAGGAGCTGGAATATGCAAATAATAATCTGTGCAGGCAGGAACATACAAAAGAACTTCAAAGCAGCAAAAAGTATACAACTGAATAGTTCAGGGTGACTGATAATATCATCCTACATGTTGTTGAAATAACCTGGCATAATTGTTAGGATTTTTTGCATTTCTCTTTCACCTAGGACACAGTGGTGGCCTTAGAAGCTCTGTCAGCATACAGTATACAGACATTGAACAGTGCTTCCACTGACCTGACTGTCAGACTGAGAACACCTGGAAGACAACATGCTTACAGCATTATTCTGACTGATACTGATGAAGAGTTTCAGAAGCAGATAGAGGTACAAAACAATCCATTGTTTCAAACTTTTTTTTCCCTCAAACAGGAGAAACTGGGTCATCCGACCTAAGTTTTCTCATGTTAAGCAACCATGATGTAGCTGGTTTATAATACCTTTAAATAGTTTAATCTGTAAAAGAAGAGAATCTTTTAAAAGAACAACAAAAAAATACAAAGAGGGTTCTTAGCAGCACAATTCAGAGGTGCTTTCCTGCCTTTTCATGGACTTTGGTGACATGAATCTCGCCCAGTAGTGAAGTGCAGCCAAGAGCCCAGGTCTTGCTAGGGAATGAGGAAGAAAGGGAATATTCTGATCTCCACTGTGCTGGGAACTGTGAAAAGGTCAAATCCAGGCTACAGAGGGGAGAGTGAAGTTGATAAAATATGTCCACTGGGCCCTAAAACAGAAGAGTAAGAAGCACCAGCTCAGCACATTTAAAATCTTATGAGACTTGAGGCCTCATAACTCCACAGCTAAACATTTTTCCTACCCCAGTTTGGAGGGGTAAAGGCATAGAAGGCTGTCAAGATGACAGGAAAGCAATAGATAAATGCTTAGCACAAACTAATATTTTTCCCTTGGTTTGCAGTTTGAACTTGGGAGAAAACTTGAAGTATCTGTAGATGGCAAAGGAAATGGGACAATGAGTGTAAGTTGGAAATCCAAAATTCAAAATCCACAGTCCAACTGGACTTCTTCTCATTCCTTTTGGAAAATGGAGTTAAAAAATATTTGCCATGGACTCAACCTTTGTGTTTCTACCTCCAAACTTCTAAACTTTGTGGTCTAAAGTCTCCCCTTGTGGGCAGTCAATTTTTCCTGTCTTTAGGTTTATTGAATCCATGAAATGTCAATGCTGATAGAGGTGGCTGGAGTTTGAGACACCTCATTCGGGCTGAGATTGGAGAGTTATCTCAAAGGGGTCCCACACAATTTGTGAATTTCACATGGGGCCTGCTTATGCCCATGACACTCCTCTGTGACTAGTCTGTGACTCTGGTCTTTCTCTTCACACTTCCATGTCCCATCAACATTTGTTGAAGTCCTGGAAAAGTAAATCCTTTGTCATTTAAATGATATTTTTATTGGCTTGTTGTTTGTGTCTTCAACTTAGATATTAAAGGCGTACTGGACTTCTGAGCTTAGGAACAATACTTGTGATGATTTGATTTTGACGGTGGAAATGGAAGGGAGCATTAAGTACACTGGTGAGTGAAAAGGCCAGTGGTTCGGTCTCAAAGGCTCATGTCTTCCAGCCTTGGAAAGTGGGAACAAATAAATGAAACAAGGAAAGATAAGCCTATCTGTTGTTTCACCTAGCTTATTATTATATTTAAATAATACAATAACTATCTGAGTGAAATCCACTTTAGTACAGTGGTAAGTGTCCCCACCTGGCGTGTGGGAGACCCGGGTTCGATTCCCGCCAGGGAGACAGTGTTAAGAGTTGGACTCGATGATCCTTGTGGGTCCCTTCCAACTCAGAATATTCTGATGTACCAAGGTATGAAACTGTAGGTTTAACTGCAGGTTAAGCAGATGCTTAACAGTTACACAGGTACTGTTAGAAACTCTTCTTGAGGAGCAGGAGGTGAACTCCCTTCATAGAGGGGAAAGCCCAGCTCAGTTCCCTGCCTAATGAAGGACTCACCATATGACCTTAAAACTCTTTGAGGCAGATGTGTCTTATGTTTTCCATATGAGCAATAATGTGTTTTCCATTCCCTGATGTGTGTCTTCATCATCACTTATACCTATGTCTGTGGGTTTTTTTCTGTTTGACTACCTAACTTTTGGAGGGAGGGATTGTCCTTTAAAATTTATGCATAGCTTTAACCGCATTCTTAGCTAGATTTGTTGATTATTCTTGCTACAGTTATCCCTAAAATTCTAACTCTGAATGAATTTGTAATACTGACATGGTGTACAACAAAGTTTTATAAAACCCACAGTGATGGCATGACCGCCCACTGATATCATTATGCCAAAAGGAGGAAAATTACCAGGTCCTCCGGCAAATTTATGCATGGTTGATCATGTCTCTCACCTCCAGAAGATGAATACTCTGATGAAAACGATGATGAGGACTTGATTGCTGCAGAAAACGCCACATTTGAGGCCCTGTCTGAAATAGAGTGGTTTGATATCCGCAGCAGAAGAAAAAGGGATGTGATCACTCCCAGTAAAACAGAATCGCTGTGGTACAAAGTCTGTGTCAGGTAGGTCTGCAAGATCAGCTCTTCATTTGTTTGTAATTCTCCTTGGTCACCCTCTTCATGTCCACAAGCTCAGCATCCAACCTAGTGATCTTCTGTGGGTCTTCATACACTGAGAAACTGCATCCTCTCTCTCATGGCTGGAGAAAAGATTTCCACAGAATGTTTGAGGTTTGTGTGGTTTACATAGACATCAAACATCCCTTGCAGATTCTGCCCCATCAGAGGGAGACAGTCTGAAGTGCTTGGTAGGCTAATCATTTGAAATAAGTCTTTTATTAAATAAATACAACTGGAATACAGTAGTAACATATTTACAACATTTCATTGCTTTCTGAAAAGATGCAATTACTTCTACATGAGAGAGCAGAGATAGCAGATGAGATATTCTGTTGTAACAATCAAGAAGTCAGCAAGGGCAGAGGTAGTAAGAGAGAAATCCTCCCAGTCAGAATAACACTGAAACACCTGTCTTTGTTCTCATTCACAGTCTGACACAGGTCTCAGAAGCACAAAGTATTTGTTATTCTGGATTCCACTTCTGAAGAGGTGCAGGGTGGCAGAAACAGGTTTTATTCCTCACAGGATTTCATTTTTTCATTGACTTCTGGCAAAGCCTTGAAGACAGTGGTTTTATCCCCTCTCAGACAGTGGCATGAAGACTGGCAACAGAGGACTGGAGTTACCCTAATTCCCAAGTTTCACTCTCCCTCATGTATTTAGTGGTTTGTGTACTGGCCAAAGCATCATTTTCCCCATTAATTGCTATGTAACATTTATCGACTACCAGACCCGTGGTTCCACAGCACACTGCTGTGTGTTAGGGTGAAGCTTAAACAACAACTCCCTTTGCTGTAGTTAAGGCACAGGAGAAAAACTGAAGGTACAAGCTGTATCACCACTCTTCCCTACAACATGGTACATCCCTTATGAGAAAAAGAGGCTGTCAAAATGCAAACTTTAGATGTACCACTAAGTGTATGTAGAATATTTTATGTCAAGGAACCCTGTATGAGTGCAGAACAACTTAATTTTCCAGCAATGACACGACTACCTGATTTTTGAGAAGCTCAAAGCAGAAATAATGGAAGTCCAATACGTAAATCTAGTGGATAGTTACAGCAATGAGGATTTTTGCCTCAGACAGCAAACAATGCAAATTTGATATAGTCCATGAAGAATTTCTATAAACTCATTTCCTTTCTCTACTCCCTGGGTAACAGAGACCAGACACTTTGTTATTGTTATTTACCTCCCTATCTTCAACGGTGCTTTCAAGGTGACTGTTTCTGCCTATCAGCATAATATGCCTATATGGAAAGCGCAGACAAGACTCCTGAGTTGTAGATGATCATTTGACTAGTTTAGATGACTAATTTTTCCTCATGACTCCTAATGAAGTAGACAGCTAATTTTCAAATTAAAATCCACTTAGAAAAGTTAAAAGAAGCAGAATGTTCTCTTTCACTGTTAGCAAGCCTGAAGAGGAAGGTGGCTGTTCAGTGCAGGTGTTCACTGCTGACTATCTCCCTAATAAAGGTCCACAGGTTCCAAAGCGCCAAAGATGTCCCTGGTTGACCTCACTCTGCTAAGTGGCTTGGAGCCTGACACAAAAGATCTTGAACAGGTTGGAAACACACTTTTCTGTGCAATCTTTTATAGCCTTTTTAGAAAATTTATATTTCCAAAGTCCATAGAATAAACAAGGAAAAACAGATTTTGGAGAGGTAGATTTTCATTATTCTCATTCTGATAAAATATTTGGTGAATATATACAAGAAATGTAAAGCCTGTGGTAAACAGAGTTCAGCCTTAGTCCCTTGTAGCAGGAATTAGGGTAAGGCTCAACAGGGCACTTGAATACGTCTCCACTGGCACTGTTGTCCTGTGATACACCAGGAGAGTGTACCCTGTGCTTGCAATGGGAAAGCCAAATACCTCTTTTAAAGGTGGTTAATAGTAGACCACAGTGACAATGGGATAGGGGAACATAGTGCTCTGAAAATATGGCTTTTTTTTGAGTTTTGGATTCTGGAGCCTGCTCAGCTGAGAGAGGTTTACCCATTTCATGTTCTAGCATTTCTTATGTTCTTTATATTTCTGGATTTTAGCATAGCTGCATGGGTTCTCATTTTTAGGATGGTAGAAAACCACTTTCTCACAGTCTGTGAAATGTTGTTTAACATTCTTTTCAGGAAAAGAAAGTTCTAGCAAGGATATCCTGTTTGGGACATGAAACCGCAGAGAAATAACAACATACAGGATAGCCAAACCAAGATGGAAGGCCCAAAACCCCCTGGAGAAGCTCCAAGGGGCAGACGTGGGGGGCAGGCCTGGGGAATGAACAATTTTGGGATTGGATGTATCCATGAGATATGATAATTGATTAGTACTGAAAAGGG
>WEKX01007710.1:198550-259660 GCA_013390025.1 Pitta sordida
AGCTAATTTTCAAATTAAAATCCACTTAGAAAAGTTAAAAGAAGCAGAATGTTCTCTTTCACTGTTAGCAAGCCTGAAGAGGAAGGTGGCTGTTCAGTGCAGGTGTTCACTGCTGACTATCTCCCTAATAAAGGTCCACAGGTTCCAAAGCGCCAAAGATGTCCCTGGTTGACCTCACTCTGCTAAGTGGCTTGGAGCCTGACACAAAAGATCTTGAACAGGTTGGAAACACACTTTTCTGTGCAATTTTTATAGCCTTTTTAGAAAATTTATATTTCCAAAGTCCATAGAATAAACAAGGAAAAACAGATTTTGGAGAGGTAGATTTTCATTATTCTCATTCTGATAAAATATTTGGTGAATATATACAAGAAATGTAAAGCCTGTGCTAAACAGAGTTCAGCCTTAGTCCCTTGTAGCAGGAATTAGGGTAAGGCTCAACAGGGCACTTGAATACGTCTCCACTGGCACTGTTGTCCTGTGATACACCAGGAGAGTGTACCCTGTGCTTGCAATGGGAAAGCCAAATACCTCTTTTAAAGGTGGTTAATAGTAGACCACAGTGACAATGGGATAGGGGAACATAGTGCTCTGAAAATATGGCTTTTTTTTGAGTTTTGGATTCTGGAGCCTGCTCAGCTGAGAGAGGTTTACCCATTTCATGTTCTAGCATTTCTTATGTTCTTTATATTTCTGGATTTTAGCATAGCTGCATGGGTTCNGAAGAGCAGCTCTTCACATTACCCCTGTGAGGAAAGTTTTCTTCCTCTTGTTTTAGGCATCACAGAGACTGTCTCCTTTAGAGAGGAGGAAAGAAGGCAGAATAAAGCAAATAGATGAATAAAGCAAATAGCTGAATAAAGCAAACCAGAATATAGAGGGTGGTGGCCAAGGTATTCCTGTTCTACCAGGATTTGTTATGATCTGTCTGTTTGCTTGTTTTCCTGCAGTTGGTGACGGCTTCAGACCAGTACATTCAGCACTATGAGTACAAGGGAGGAAAAGTTTTGCTCTACTTTGGTGAGGTAAGCAAGCCCAATGATTTTCTAATCCCTGCCATTTCAGATAACGTATCAAATTTTTTAGAAGTTATTTATTGTATTTTTTGCACTCCATTACCATTCTTTAATTTTTGTCATATATTATTATTGAATGGCTCAGCTGAAGGAAGAGAGGAGGGAAAGAAAGGAAACAACTTTCATCTTCCACCTTTTTACGTTTGAGGAGATGTAGTTCATAAAAAGAGAAATCCCCTCACTCTCTAGTGAAGAGGGATGTTTTTCATCTACAATTAACAAAAGTGTTAACTGGTCGTCCTGTAAATTCCATATGGACATCTTGCATGTCAGTATCAAGATCCATATAGTGACAAATAAATGTACACACCAAGACCCCAGTTTCTGTTTATATTTCCCAATATTTTGGATAATGACTCCACCCTACATCCACTTGAGTTGCTTCACCTCCATAGCCAAAGTGGGAGATTCCAGTAGAATGCACACACCAGACAGTGATTTTTTTTTTAATATAAGATAATAGACAAATTTAAAAATGTAAATGTTTGCTGCTAGATAATTTCTGCATTTAAGATATGTCAAAATCTGTCTCTGACCTTAGCAGTTTACTGAAGAAAATGTGTATACTGACAACCACTGCCATAGGGGAACATATTTTACATCCATTACTCCTGCAAAAGGTGCCTTTAGGCAAAAGCTGAAACCTTAACCCCAAAGTAGTAATGACATGGGCCCAGATCAGACCGATGCAGGCAGAGAAGACCCTAACACGTATTATGAAACTGCTTTTATCAGTCTTAGCTCATGAACAAAATCTCCTGGTAAAATCATGGAACAAAAAGTCTTCTTCAAGTTAAGGGTACAGATATCAGCATTAACTCACCTATGCCATCAGAAACAAGTGTTCAACAACTAGCACAACACAGGCACAAATGAATAATAAACTGGCTGAGGAGAGAGAGTTTTCTCATCAAAACTATTGTTCCTTTTTCCTCTAGCTCACAAGTGGACCAGAGCCAGATTGTATATCATTTGGGGCAAAGCAAATCAATCCCATGGGTTTGGTTCAGCCAGCAAATGCCATCTTTTATGATTTTTACAATCCTGGTAAGGGCACAGAAAAATACCTTAAGACTTGAAAGAGAGACCCTCAAAAAAACCCTCCAGTCTATAGAAAGGTGATTTTGATGTAGTGTGTGAAACCACGTGATTTTGTTGAGTGATAAAATAACCTGCTTTGCATACTATGGTTTGAGATTATCAAAACAGAGATCTTTTCACTAAGGGTCCAGTACTGTAAATGGACTGAAAATGTGAACTTTTACACTCATGGATTTTTAAATCACATTTCCTTAGTTCCTGTTTCTCATAGTGCTTTTAAGAATGTTCGGCTCACGTGTTGTTTTCAGTTAGGATGTCTTTTTATGCTTCTAAGATAGGCAACATTTGAAGTTTGATTTATGTACTGTTCTTGCTGGGGAAACCAGTCGTGCTCCCCATTCAAGGAAGGTTAAAGGTAAAACATCCTGATTTGCCAGAGTTATGCAAACAATATTTGAAAATTAGGTGAAATCTCTACTTTGCCTAAACTGAGGGTTCCAAGACAGTTTACACTGGGTTTAAAGCACTATTGGTGATCCTATCTTCTACTTCTGAAACAGTGCAGTGCTCACTGTAGTTCTGTGGTCTAAAGATGGTTTTAAGATGAATCCTTTGCACAGGGAACAGGAAAAAAGGGCAGAGGAGAGGTGAGAGAACAGTACAACTTTAAAAAAAAAATTCTAAAAAAATTACCGAAACTGAAAAAAAACTCCACAAACTGTTGCCAAGCTGGAAGGCGAGGTGATCTAGGTGCCTAAGTTATGGGTCTTTGTGGGCTGCTGATGTGCATCTGACCCCTTAGTGCTCTGCTTTCTCTGAACTAGGGAGAAAATTTGGGCTGCAAATGTAGTACTGTACAGGCTTTTCCACCTGAGCTCTCTGTGACAAACTGGTTTGTTTCTTGTCCACAGACAGGAAGTGCAGTGTATTCTACAGTGCTCCCAAGCACAGTGCCATGCTTTCAAAGGTGTGCAGTGCCAATGTTTGCCAGTGTGCAGAAGGTAAGGAATGACTCCGTAAACTGGTCTATAAAGGTAGGTACTTCTAGGAAGCATTAACATGGGAATTGTTGAGTCCAGAAAGGACCATTACAATTATCCTAATGCATAATACAGGACACAATGTGTCTTCTAATATGTTTAGTATCAAATTGAAATTGAACTTTTGATAGCTGAATACCACATATATATATATATATATAAAAGTCCATGCATATGTGAAAACCCTCTATCACACCTCTAAGACAGTTGTTTTGCCATTTTGTTTTCTGTTACATATAATATTGTGTGAATGTGTATGTGTAAACTACAGATCCATGCCTACAGAGACAGACATATCACTTATTTTCTTCACTCCAGGTCCCTGCCCAAAACAAAGATCAACTTTCAGTAAAAATATAGCACAAACCACGCGCTTTAGTTTTGTCTGCTACAAACCTACTGCAGATTACGGTAAGGCATGACAGACACCTGTGGATTTAGTTTAAACATAGTTATTTTTAATAAGGATAAATTCGTAGTTTTATATGGCCAGACCAGTCCTGAATTGAGTAAGGTTTCTATATGTAGCCTAGAGGCTGAGGAGAAGATATAAAGGCACACGATGCTGTAGCCATCAGAGGGACGAAATAGATATTAAAGGCCTTGGATAGGTGAGGTGGGATGCTGGAGGCAGGAACGATGGGAAATTATGTTACAGGGTTTAGAGAAAAAAAACACGGTGTGAATACCACCTTCCCCTACATCCTTCATTCTACAAGATGTAGATGAAGAATAGGTTTTATATAGCATGTGATATCTCAGCAACTCCTTCTGCAGAGTTAAATTAATATTTTTTCATTTGTTAATTTGCCTTTTTGACCTCTTCTTTGTATGGAAAGTTGAAAGAGCTACTGAAAAATACCTGGTTGAGCAGCTTTGGTAAATTAGTTGCTAACAGTAGGACAGGAAAGAGTGAAAAGCAAATCACAGAGGAGCTTCCTTGAAAAAATACAAAAAAAGAATACAAATCTAGCAGGCCTTGATTAATACCTGAGCTTCTAAAAGCATATTAAGTATACGTTGTCTTTCATACTCTTGTGATTTGTGAATAGATGGCACACTGGCCTCTGAATAGACACTTGGTAAAAGCATATCTATTTCTCAGTCTTTGGATGCAATTTCGTGTTGCTATCTGGCATCACATAGTTGTTGTCTTTTGCAGTGTATGAGGTGGAGATCCTCAACAGTACAAAGAAGAATGTTTTTGATTACTATGATGCCAAAATCCATAGCGTCCTTAAAGCCAGTAAGTATCAAATATTTGACTCCTTTCATCCAGCCATAAGAAAACTAGGTTGATTGAGTGTTATCCAGTATGAGCCACGCAGATACCTTATTTTGCTGCAGAAAGTAGGGTGAGATATGCACCTACACTAGGCCTTCAAGAAGGCTGATCTGTTACAAGGTTTGTTTGGTGTAGCTGCCTCATTCTTCACTCAGCTCAGGAGGGTTTTTTGATTCTCACTGTGCACATGATTACACACTATGCAGTCCTAGAGCACATGAGCTTCAGTCCTTTCAGATGAAATAAAACTAAAAGACACACTCCAGCTGCATTGAGTCTGTGGATCCAAACTAGAGCTATTCTAAGATAAACCCTTCATAACAACATGCATAGCATGGATATTAGGTCTTCTGCATCAGCGAGTTCACTTCATAGACTGCTGATAAATCCATATTTTTTCTAGCATAGACATAGCCACTGCCCTCTGTTCTGATACTAGATGAAGATTTGAAGTGTTTACTGCTCAATTAGTTATTAAGCAAATGCAACCCTTGCAGACCAGGCTGAGTTGTCCACAATGGCATGCCTGAAGTCAGTGAAGACAGGAATACTTCTAGGACTTCAATTTAATAACTGTGATACAACAAAGAAGTCTTTCTATTTCCTTAGGTACAGTGTAAAGATTTGCACAGCTTTAGACAATGTCCTTTTGCAGGCTTGCCATCTCAGCTGTCTCCATATGAACTTAATCAGCAGGATCACTGAACACTGATATTTGTTAAAGTAATTTCTGGGGAAGGTCTCAGATGACATCTCAAACCTCAGCCACAGTGGTATCATGAGGTTGCCAGTTTTGAGTCTGGCAGCCACAGATTACCTTTAAAAAGCAACTTCAAAGGTTTTGAATTTTTCCCTTTTTGGAACACAATAATTAACTCACTCCATCAATCTTTGCTCAGGGGACTGACAATGCCACACAGTACTTTATGGCACATAACTTTTGATCTGTGCCAATGTTCAGTTCCTGTTGGAAAATCAAGTCCATTCTTCCTGAGTCCAGAGAGACGATCTGACATACCCAGGGATTCCCCTATGCAGGGAAATGATAAAGTAACTAGTGATCAAAATACTAGTGATTATGGTATCCTGTGGAAAATTTCATTAATATCTTTAGAATAACTACAGTATTTAAAGTATTTAGACCTCTGGGTTCCAATGCATTTTTACTCATAACTTGCAAGTAAGCACTACAAAGGTTTTGTTTCTTGGTAGCTGGGAAAAACATCCTTTGATGTCTTCTCCCATTCCCGCATACTTTAAAATCCCCTTTGGTTTGTGCTGTCTGATGCATCTTCTGAATTATCAGTAAGCTTTCAGCAGGCTTGGGAAAGGCTAGCAGGAGGCATGAAGCCATGATGATGAAGAAAAAAAAGCACGAGGTGTTTCACCCAAATTAACTTGTGACTGAACTAGAGTTGTTATCTGGCTCTTTTGAGTGAGGTTGGTCCCTGTTGGCATCACCGAGGGCAGGTGAGAATTTGTAGGTTAGAATCTCATCCTCTGGACCCCTGTCATTATTTCAGTATTAATCCTTGAAATAAAGCATTGGTGCAGAAGAAAATTAAAACACTTGTCTTTGGGAGGCAGCAAAAGAGAACTTTGCAGATATGTGGTTCTTGGATATTATGAATAGAATTAGTGCATGTGTTTTGGATGGTTAATACTTATGCCGTCCTAGGAGTCCTTTAGGAGTCCTTTAGAAGGAACATATAGCCCATATAAAATAGCCCAGAATTCTTTTTTTTTTTATCTCTTCTTTCTTCCCCCCCCCAGTTTTTTATTTCCTATTATGCATTCTAAAACTTGAAGTAATTATTTCCCTTATATTCTGCTTGGATGCTTTGAAACCTTATATTTGAATTTATTTTTTTTTTAATTTCAGATTTAGATTTGAAAATTACACAATAACTTGTTAAGGTAATATCTCAAATGCTTACAATCACCACAGTCTGAACTGTATTAAGTCTTTTTTTAAGTATATGATCTGAGAAACACTTTGGTAATTTAAGTCAAATGAACCTGAAGCATCATCATTTTCTCAAGTAGTTCTGATCCATCTATGCATTCCATGAACAAAATGAAAAATCAATCTACCATGTAGCATAGGAACAACAAAAAGTTCTAGGGTTATATGAGAAAACCCACAGAACTTATTATTCTTTGGGAAAATGCAGATGTGTAAGTACCATATGCAAAATTAAGTTAAGTTTTAACCAAGCAATAGATAAGGTTCTTAAATCTATGTTTCACAGAGTAGCAGTCCATGTCAAATTCTCTAAAAACTTATTAATGTTAAAATAGTTTTCTTCAGGTTTTTATTTTACTTTTAGTACTTTATTTTGGATACTAAACCTTCCATACTTGTTATACATAATACTTTAGAGAGCAGAAACTGCACAAGTTTCTGCTAACTGGTACAAAGACTGTGATTTAAGCTGGTTTAATATTGACTTTGTTACCACAGTTGTGCAGGACATTTCAGATTATAATTAGAAAAAGAGTAAGCAATTAGGTTTAGGTTTCTTTTTCCCAAATGGACTTTGAAAACTGTTATTCTATTTAAACAACACAGTATCCTCATGATTTGAGGTTGATCTGATTAATAAGGATCTTTCCAGCTCTCATGTCATTGCAGTACCTGGACAGCCATCTCATCTTCCTTGGATGCTCACCTCTGTAGTGGGCAAGGCAGTTCTGAATTAATTATCTTCTGGTCCGGAATCCAAACCAGAATCTTCTAAGCTATTATAACATGGAGATCACCAGGAACATGGCCTAGCTATTGGATTTAGAGGGAATAGTATAAAGGTTACATCATTGAAGTTCAGGTCAGATGTAATAAGGGTTTTAATACTGTCTGCTTTATTGTTGAGCCACAAGATGTTTGAATTTAGTTTGCTAGCTTCTCAGACCACTCTGTGCCTGAACATTACAAGACAGCATATTTTCTATTTTCGTTGGCTTTCCCTTCAGCCTCTTGAGATGTAACAAACTCCATAAGGTCCTAAGGTCTATAGCAAAAGAGCTCCTTCAACAACTCCTTCAGAGGCTAAGACAACCAGCTTAGGCAAAAGTGCCTTTCTTTTAGTCAGGTAATGCTAAGGGAAATGTATCCTACCATTGCACAGCCGTTTGTCTTGATATCAAACCACAATTCTCACGTGCAATACAGTGAATGCCCATTACTCGAGGGCTGTTGGGTTTGGCCCTCCTCACGCGAGTCTTGAAATCCGTGAAGATAGCGAACCCACTACGTAGTCAAGTACGCCATGCCCGTAGCCACGTCCCCTCCCTAAATAACGTCTGGAGGACGGTCCTGAGAGCAGGGCTTGTTTCAGATGTCTGGCTGTGCTCCACCGAGGCGGGCAAGCGCCAGGGTGGGGAGGCGCGTCCAGAGGCTGACGCAAGTGCGGCGAGTGAGCACCAGCCCCGGCAGAGGGCAGGAGGCGAGTGAGCGCCAATCCCGGCCCCAGCGCAGGGCGGGGTCGGGGCGAGTGAGAGCCAGCCCTGGCGCAGGGCAGGGGGACGAGTGAGCACTGGTCCCAGCCACGGGGTGGGGGGCAAGCACCAAGGCCGGGGCCGGCTGTGCTCACCGCGCGATCGGCAGAGCCAGGCGCCCAGCAGACTGATGTTGCAGTAGGTTCTGTGCACGTGCCAGGTCCCACACCTCGCTGGAAAATCAGCACTGAGTATGGGATCTCACAAATTACAGATTGCGACTATGTGGAGGATCACTGTATTACTTTGTCTTAGCGATGGGGGAAATTATCTTAAGGGGTTATGTCCTGTGGGCTATAGTTCTACTCTTCATTAGAAAAGTTTATGTGATTTTCTTTTCTTGTCTCCCAGCTGCTGATGAAAGTATCCAAGTGGGTTCCCACCGACAGTTCCTAACACGTTCCACATGCAAGTTAAACATGGTCCCTGGCAAACGGTACCTCCTCATGGGGAAAGATGGGGAAACAGTTGATTGCAACAAGAAGTAAGTGCAAAGGTTTCTGAGTAGCAGCAGCTGCTGTCATGCACCATAATCCAGGGGATACTCAGTCTCTCAGCATACCTCCAGAAAGCAGAGGCAAGACCAAATTTCTCAGAGACTAATTCTGCTGGCTTTACTAAAATGCAAAGAATTCCACCCCATAGGCAAAAGAGTAGCTGTGGGGAACAGCTGAACATCCCCAATCTGTCAGCTCATTTATCTGTGCAGAGCCTGGTTCCCAAACCTCTCAGAATCAAATCTGGCCCTTACTCCATTGGGTTAAAAACTCACAGTTAGAAAAGGAGAATGGGAAAAGCTACACAGTCTGTCTACTGCATATGCCTTAAACAATTACTGTGTTTGCAAAAGGAATGAGTGGGACCATGACTAAGAGCAGCTCCTAAAGTTGCTGTTACATCATGCATGTAAACAGCACATTCCCATTTCTCATTGTCACAATTTATTGAAAAAAAGGAATTTATCTGAGTAGGAATTTAGTCTGACACTGTCAAATATTTGGGGAGAAAGACATCTTAAATGTTTCATATCCCTTCAAAGAATTGAAGAAAATAGTGCCTCTGAAAGCTGGAGGGATGCAGCGTCTCAGGGATTACAGACGCCTATTGCTTCATGTTAGGAATAATGGCTCACCTTCTTTACCTGTCCCATTGTCACTCAGGATGCAGTACTTCCTTGATGCACAAGCCTGGGTAGAGAAAATTCCAGACACCAGTGAGTGCCGTAGCACTCTTCATCGTCAAAGCTGTGCTCATCTGCAGGACTTCATGAACATGTCTGACGGCCTATGCCACCTCTAAATGATCACCTTGATCTCCACATCTTACCCCTGTGACTGCAGCTTGCCTCCTTCCTGAATTGTGTTTGCAACGTCTGTCCATCTAGGTGGCACCTTAACTATTGCAGGGCTGCTTCTGTTGTTGTTTTGCTGGTTGGGGTATCTCTTGTAGATGGCGGCGGCAGGGAGGAAGGGAGGGACGGGGGGAAGGTGATGTAATATAGTAATCCCTCACTACTTTGCCCTTCACCTATCGTGGGTTTATTTCATGCAAAGACATTTTCTGGCTTCCCCCCTCTTTCACCCCATGTGGGGCAAGAGGGGTGGCGCTGGCAGGTTGCTCGCTTGAGTGCTAGCCAGAGCCCGCTCGCTTATAACAGTGTTGCACAGATTAATAAAATGGCCTGAAGCATTATAACACTGTCTCAAAGTTATATTAACCAATCTGCTATGAGTAGCCCTCCTCCTCTGCAAGCTGCTCCTAGGTGCTCCTAGCTGCTGTGAGCAGCACCAAGCAGCAGCATGCAGCAGCTCCCACAATATTCAAGGGATCACTGTACAACAAAAATTGCAATTACTCAACTAGTTATTGTGTTTATTGTACCTGACGCTGGCAAAGAGAAAGCAGGAATTTCTGTCTCCCTGATTGATCCATTATACAACAGTTTAATCATCTTGTGGAGGATGAAATAAAAAGCATTGTGCTGCAGACCTGATTAATTCCTGCAGACCTGGGAAAAAGAGGCCAAGAAATGCCCATGGTTTAGAAAGAAGACTGGGCATTCCTGGACTTGCCAAGCCTGTGTTACAATGCTGGTGATAGAGAAGTGATACTATCACCCATGCTTCCACACATCAGCTAGTTTCTGGTTCTAATTGTGAAGCCTGATGTAATGGAACAAATGACCCCACTTGTACCACAAACAAATTCCCATACACACGTTTGAAGCTGGCACAGGAGCTGGCCCACATCGGGGACAGGAAACTCGACTGGGTATGTCCTATGCCTGACCTGAGAGACCTGCACAGAATAATTAGGGCTGATATCTCACTGAGAGCACAGAATTGCTTTAGTTGCACTCTGTAGTCAGCCTTTCAAGTTTTTGTGGGGTTTTTTTTTTACATTTAATTAAACTGCATTACTTTAAAAAAAAAAAAAAAAAGGATGAAACGTAACAAGCAACTGGCACAATCTGTGGTTGCATTTTGCTATGAGAACGTACCCCAAAACTCAATCTCTTTTTTTATGATAAGAAAAAGTCTGTAAAAAGTGGTTTGATTACACTGATAAGCAGAGGACTTGCAAATACAGGTTTTACTGCTTTAGTTTGCCAAAAAATGCCATTTGCCAGTCATGCCTGAAGCAGAGAAGAGTTGCAACAAAAAGCTGTGTTTGCTGAATAGGTCACCATCCTCAGATGCTCATACCACTGTCTTTGTGCCAGCAGCTACTAAGCACAAACATTTTCCATGTGGACTGCTTGTGCTACACTGCAGTAAAAATAAAAGGGCTTGCATTAAAGACAATATAATTAATAGGTCCATGCTGATGTGGTTCATTTGGATTCAAATAACCCCACTGACAGGAGCAACAGTGGTGAGCCTTGTGTGGACAAGACATCACATGGCAGCAGCACCTCCCAGAACAGCTCCATGGTGAGAGATTTGAGATTCATAGCAGACTGCTCACTGCTGTGTGCCTATGCTGTGAGCTGTCCAGATATTTTTAATGGCTGCAAATTCAAATCTAATGTCAGCTGAACTCAGATATCAGCAATGTTCTCTTCTCAGATACCAGTATTTGCACAGATGGAGGGTTGGAAGGTTCATTTTATGAATAACTGCATCACTACTTCAGAATATCTGCAAAGGAGGATAAGAAACCTACTTAAGGTGTAAGAAAGACACTTAAATTAACAGAGGACCTCCAGGTTTTCCCCAGCTTTCACATTTAGGAAATATGACTATAATACCTGGTCATATATTCTCTTTTATTACAGAACTCATATAAATGTCACTGATACAGCAAAATACAGCTGAAGCTAGTAAAGCAAGTTCTAATTTCTACTAATATAAGATAAAGAATAGACCGTTACACTGACGAATCAATTTTCCAGTAATCCTGCTAATATTTATGAAAGAATACCTCTAAGGTTAAGAGCCAAATCCTTTTCCACTCCACAGCACTTGAGTTAAATGCCAGTGTCTGACCCTTCTGCTGCATGACCCATCATGCTGCTGCATCAACAGCTCAGAAGTTCCTGTTTAGCAGACAAATCACCAAATTATTGCTACATTCAAGACTCCATAAAGCGTGGAAAGCATCATTAAATCTTTATATTAGGCCTAGTGTGCATTTTATATATTTTATTGCATTTGTGACCGTTAGAAGCCAATAAGTGTGGTTATTAATTGGCAAGAAACTAGCCAGAGGTCAAAACACCAACTTTATTAATGTATGTTGAAAATTGAATGCGTGGTGGTTAAGGAATGTCGAGGAAGAGAACCAGGGAAAAAGGAAGGTAAACCAGTCACATATAAATCAGTAACAACAACAATCCCTAATTTTCCCAACCTCGAGGTCTTTTCCCCTTGAAAATGATATTCCAGGTGTTGTATCACCGGGATGCAGCAGGGGGCGCTGTAGTGGGCAGGAGCTGCAGTGACTCCCCTCTGGCCGGCAGGTGGCGCTGGGGAGCCCCGCGGCTGCAGTACCACTCTCTGGCCACCAGGTAGGGGGGGTGCGCTCCCAAGGCAGGAGGATGAGAACAAAGGCTCAAACACGTGCAAAATGACGGCTTCTCCCGAGCCTCGGCCAGCCAGGGAGAGAAAGGCACTGGATGCAAAGAGAGAGAGTGCAAAAAAACCCCACGTGGACACCGGGGGGGCGTGTGGAGTGTGTGCGAAAAATGGGGTGCTCTATCAGTTAGGGAGGGGAAAATGAGAAAGGGGGTGGGGGTGGGAGGAAACCAGTGGGGCACAGGAACTCACTTGGCTACGCAGGCAAAACCCCCAGGAGGGAGAGGGAAGGAAGGTGAGGGAGAAAACGTGCATGCAAGGCTACTGGTGTCCTGAAGCTTTTGCTGCAACTGGTTTTCTTCCTGCTCTGAGCACCAGATGAGGAACCTGTCCCTCTCCGAAGCCCTAAAAGCCCACAGCCCGCCCCCCTCCTCCACCCCCTTCCTTTCCAGGGGAGTAGTTTGCTACGCTGTCCCAGCTGCACCAGAAAGAATAAAACAAACAAGTAGGGAGAGAGAGAAGANAGGATGAGAACAAAGGCACAAACACGTGCAAAATGACGGCTTCTCCCGAGCCTCGGCCAGCCAGGGAGAGAAAGGCACTGGATGCAAAGAGAGAGAGTGCAAAAAAACCCCACGTGGACACCGGGGGGGCGTGTGGAGTGTGTGCGAAAAATGGGGTGCTCTATCAGTTAGGGAGGGGAAAATGAGAAAGGGNGCATTTTAGATATTTTCTTCCATTTTACTTGAAGATTAATCTAAGCTGAAAATGCTTAGTGTCTGAATTTTTGTTTTTACCTCTTATTTCTGGTACCAAGGACCCAAGCATTCTTTTACTTTAATTCTGGCATTCTGGAACCTCTTGCTTCCTGGGAAAACCTTTAAATATCCCTGTCTAAGGAGCTACCTCTATCCCCGTCTACTTTTTCACAGAAAACCCCCAAACCCCCAAGCATATTTATAGGGAGAGGGAAGATAATGGTGGAATTATTCGCTGCTGCCACGGTTGTTAATGTTTGCAGGTAACGCAGCTGGAGACTTGCTGGAGACTCGGCCAGCAACATGGAGGCCTGTGTCAGAGCCCTAGAAGCATTCATTTCTCCTTCTGCTGCCACAACCTGCAAAGGAAGAGAAATGGAAATAGTGTGGTGACACTGCCCATAGTGGGAAAATTCCACCTTTACAATTATGAGAAAACAAGCCTGAAACACAAGGACAAGAAGAAATTGCCTCAAGTTACCCCAGGGGAAGTTTAAATTGGATATTAGGAAAAAACTTAGGTTCTCAAGCATTGAAACAGGATGCCTAGGTGAAGTGGTGGAGCCACCAACTCAAAAGATATTTAATGGATGTGTAGATGAGGCACTTAGGACTTGTTTTAGTAGTAGACTTGGCAGTGTTGGGTTAATGGTTGGATTTGATCTTAAAGGTCTTTTACAAACAAACAATTCTATGGTTCTATGATAAACAAACGAGTGTTTGGGGTTAGACATTGTTGTAGGTCTCACCTTAGCTCTTGTCTCTCGAGCAGCTTCTGCTTCAGCTGCCATTGCCCTCTGCATGGCCTCCGGAATCCTGACATCCTTGATCTCCACACGGGCTACTTTGACTCCCCACTGCTCCGTGGCGTTGTCAAGGATAGCCTAAGGGACAAACACAAAACACATAATGAAGAGCATGGTGATAACGTACCCTGCTACTCGACAGACAGACAGGCAGCATGCAAACCTTGACAGAAGAAAGACCCTCAGGGGCACAAGCAGCTAGCATGGCATGCACACAGTGGGTACTGCAGCCTTGAAATAAATCGTTTGCTGATCACCAATGTGCGCTGTACAGCTTCTCTACTGCCTCCTAAATTATGATTCCCATAATTTCTTTAGGTGGACACTTACCAAACTTCTCTTTTTACAAAGAAATATTACAGCAACATCCTAAAACAGCGCAATGCTTTAAAAGCATGAGAAAGTACACTCCGGGTGACAGACAAACAGGTCTGCAGCACTGACACATGCTTCTATGCTCTGGCTCCTGGGTACTCCTGCAATTTACGCCACCACCATGACCCTGGCTGTGCCCATGGTCACTCTCCTGAAAGTAGCCAAGAGAGGCGTAGAGTCTCTCTTTGATGTGACTATGCCTCATCTCTGAATGAAAATAGTAAATCAAGTGTTGGATTTCTTCTCTGCTCCCTCCTTGAGTGCCAAATAAAAAAAGAAACTAGACAGCATTTTAAGGCATAAATAACTCCCACTGTACTCTTAGTTGTAATGACAGGACATACAAGCCTTGCATAAATCAAGGGTCTGCTCAAGGTAGAGCTTCCCATGAGCACCAAACCTTTCTGCACGCTTGCAGTAACCTCTGTGCAAAATCTAAACAGATTTATTTAGGTCACTGGATAATTTCAGAATCTTAATTGCTTTTTGACAAGAGAGAACTCTGCTACAAGAACCTGGGGAAATACCTTTAGAATAATTCTTGCTGACTCTAAGCAATGAGACATGCAATTGAAAAAAATATAAAAGGAGATTTTGTTATCATAGTTGAAGAAATAAAGGTATAATATTTCTAATTTGCTACTCCCCAGAACATATCTCTCTTGTCAGTGCTTGTAAGTGAATTCTGAGAGCCAGGTTTACCTGGATACTGTGTGCAGTCTCCTTGCGACTTGCCAGCAGCTGAGCCAAGCTCTGTGTACCCAGAACATTTCTCAGAGTTGTCTGTGTCAAAAGCAAGGTCGCTGAGTGTACATCGCTAATGTTAGCAACAGCACTGACAGCACTGTGGATCCTGTAGTACACCACCCCATCAACTTGGGTAGTAACAGCATCTTTTGTGAGAACCTGCAGTTGAGAAATATAAAGAACTACAAAAGGATCCAATAACACATCCTTTGCCTAGGAAGGGGAATTTTTTTTTTTTTTTTACCTCTTAGTGAAGAAAAGGCACTGATAATTCAAAGAAATTAAGAATTTCCTTTGATTCCCTGGTCATTCCGCCAATAAACTACTTCAAGACCACTCCCCAGAATCACCAAGATTTAAACTGGGGCAAAATGTTGTACATAGCCTAAACTACTGTTTCAATAACAAATGAATCTCATAACTTGAAATAATTTCTTCTGCAGTAATACATGATGGCTATCCTCTTCCTTTCTTGTAGAAGGGGTCACTAATTATTTTATGCATTAAATGCAGCTTGGGAGATCTGTCCTACTTCCTCTAAACAATGTATTTATAAGAAATACCTGCAAAAAAAAGTAAAAATGAAAGAAATTGTGAGAAGAAACTGAAAAAAAATATTTAAGCATTTATAGAAGAATTGTGTCATCTTCTGCCAGACAAGTCTGCGACTCAGCAGGCAGAAGCCTCAGCAGAGCACTGATGTTGCACCACTATCTCTTCTCTCCTTGGCATTGTTTGCCTGCAAGCAAATGCTTTACAGAAACCCTGCCAACGGCTGCAGAAGCCCTGTCAAAAGTTGGTATGCCTTGTACAGCACAAGTACTGCAATCGTTTTCCTTACAGCCTCACATTTTGGTGGAATGATTTTTCAGTCCACTCCATGCATCTCTGCAACCTGCACTCTGAGAAAAGGCTCTGTGATTATAGAAACATAATAGTCTAATGAACAGCTCCTGGGAAACACAATGGGCAGTCTCTGGGGCCAGAGGGGTCCTGGAGCCATCTCTTTCCCCTCTTCGCTTAAGGAAGGAGACAGCAGTGCAAACTCCACAAGCAGTTGCATTGTTCTGCCACAGGGCTGGGGTCACAAAACGCCAAAACTTGGTCAGGACAGGATTGCTCAGCAACTGATTCTTCAGATTAAATTCTTCAGTTAATATTTGTAAATAAAATGCCTAAAGATACACCTGTCCATTCCTGCTTGGATCCAAGTTGTGATGATGATGTCTGCCAATTCCTGTTAATTTAAAGGGATTTGTTACCCATATGTAATTTGTTTTTCCACCGAATCACAGAATATTCCGAGTTGGAAGGGACCCACAAGGATCATCGAGTCCAACTCTTAAATGGCACCACTGCCTCCCTGGTGGGAATCGAACCCCAGTCTCCTGCATGAGAGACGAGGACACTCACCACTATGCTAAAATGGATTTTTTTTTCACTAAAGTAGATTTTTTTCAGAAACATGTTGAAGGCTCTTTTGAATTGTGAGCTCCATGTCAGATCCAGTTTTATTAGGACGCTCATTTACAACTTGACCTGAACACCAGCTTGACCTGAACACCAGCTTGACTTGCAATGGTGAACCCTCAGATTTTTATAAGCTGAATCATAGAATGGTATGGATTGAAAGGGACCTAAAAGATCACCTAGTTCTAATCCCACTGCCATGGACTGGGACACCTTCCACTGAACCAGATAACTCAGTGGCCCATCCAACCTGGCCTTGAACACTTCCAGGGATGGTGCATCAACAACTTCTCTGGGCAAGAAGAAATTTTTTGAGCAGTTCAAAAGTCAAGATACAGCAAAGAAGTTAAATTCTTCATCATAACTCAGAGTTGCATTATTTTTTTTAATCACGACATGAATCAGCTGCATCTTTCATTTTTGACTTAGATGGTTGCTAGAGTAGTTACCTCTTGTGGGGGAATCCTACAAGTAACCATTCTAAGATCAACCTTGATAAATGTATCTGTACATGGAAGTATGAGGATCATACCTGAAAAATAAAAATAATTAGATGAAACACCTCTGAAAGTTTAGTCCAGAACCAGGCATGCTACAAAAAGCAAACAGATGGAAATGCACACATTGTGTGGAATGAGCCCACCTTATTACTACAGATGTCCTTTCTGCGGTAGGAGGTGACAACAGTGAGATTTTGCATTTTCAAATAACAGAGGGAAATGCAGATATCTGGAAATATTTAATTGTGAATGTAAATGTGAATTCGTTACAGCATAATGACCTTGGGCTCTGGTCTGATAATGGGCAGATTGTAACTCTGGTCTCAAGTCTGCTGTGACACTTTTGGCAAAAATTCCTTCCATGCCTTTGCTCAGGTTTCCCTTTTGAAGTCCTAAATCATTTATGGTTCAGTATGTGTATCCCCAGGAAAGATATTCCCCAGGTCCAAAGTCCTGCAACATTGATTGGCTCCCACATGAGGAACATTGTTCCAAGATATGACACATCCTGTGAAGGAGCCTTCACTCTGCTTCACTGGAGGGGGAGACTGGATACAACTATTCTTCTAATCTCAGCACCTTGCTTTGGTGCCCAGAACCACACAGAAGAGCTCTGCACCAGCCCTAGCTGCTCTTTGGATTACATGACTACTGTTCAAGAGGAGGGACATTACCTGAAAAGGACTTCTTGTTATTTCAGCTTTCAGTTTACCCAATGTTATTGAACAGAGGCGGTAACTGCACCAACACAAACACCTCATGTTGTTGGGTTTAGTTTGTGTTTGTGATTTGTGACCTGATCCTAGGTGACTGTGACAAACTCTGCATAGATGCTGACTGTCTTGGCTCTGACACATTTACCATTTTCAGAGCAGAACTTGGCTAAGGAGCTGACAGCAATAAGCAGTGTTGGAAGCGAGGTAAAGGGGGAAGCCACAGTGACTCAGAAAAGACCGTGGTAGACCGTAACACTGGATTTAAATCTCTCTGCAGTCCCCTGCCAGTGTCTGCAGCATGAGCTCAGTATTTTCTTGTCCAACCTACTCAACAGCAGAACCATACCTGCTATCAAGGTACTCAAAATATCTGTGCTCTGACAGAAGAGTGGCTTTATCTTCTCTTCAGAAAAGCCAACAGTCTGCAGGTAAAGAAACTGCACTAGAGAGAACCTTCTCATTCCCCTCTATGCTATGAAGAAGGATTTAGTGAACCTCTGCAATTCTCTATATGATTAGAGTGCATCATAATAAAATAAATAAATCCAATGGATTATAACAGAATAAAACTGCATGCATTCACCTGGTCCCTTTGCTTTCTTAGACAGTATACGTCCCAGACGAAATACAACAGCTCGTTCATATTCTCTGATAACCTAGGAAAATATTTTAAATTCAGAGTTTTACAACTAGAGTCAGTTATTCACGCTGTCATATTCATGTCTTCTCATATTTACAGAAATTTTACTCAGTTATTCATGGAGTGGTGCCGTCCCGCACTGGTGGAGTGGTGCGGTCCCGGCCCAGCCGGCCCTGCCAGGAGTCAGGAAATCTTTAACTGTAACATGGAGACCCACGTGGGGTCCTTTCCCGTGGAGCCAGCCAGCCTGGACTTGCCAGAACATATGCGCATATCTGCCTATGTTCATATTCATAGCCTCAGGCAAAGCAGTCCTGCCAGTGCTTGCTGCACCAGTTAAAGGGAAAAAAACCAACTCCCCCGTTCCTTGCTGCCGCTAAGGAGCCCAGGATGTTGCAGTGTTCCAAAGTAGCCATATTTCTGGCAGTGATTTGCCATATTAATGTCCGACCTGTGTTTGCAGATTAAAGGTTTTGTGGGAGTCTCGGGAGACCTGTAATCCCCAAATACAGAGGATTGACTATAATTCTATTTTTGCTCTCTGATCTGATATTTTTTTACTCTTTGGCATCCATATTAAATGTGAATTAATAATATAGGAAGCAACAAAGCTGCAAACTACTATGTATTTTACATCTACTTATATTGTGTTTTGCCGTAAAAACTCAGACCCTGGCCCTGAAAATATGTTTAAAAACAGATCAAATACGAAAGAATTGCCCCTGACCTAGTTAGGCTACCTCACAACTCTCTCAACAGCAGCACTAAGAGGAGTTGTAGGCAAACCCTTTCACCTTAGGTAACCTAGCTAACTACTACAGTTAGTGCATCACAACTACCGAAGGCCTGGGGTTCAGGGCAATCACTCTGGTAACTCACACCTTAAAACTGTTTCAAATTATTATGCCCATGTCTCCAAGGAGCATTTTGTGGGTTAAGTTTATGCAGTTTCTCAATGCAGGGCCACATGTTCCCATCTTCTCAAATTAATCCCTATTGCTGGAAGCATCAATATGAGAGCTATAGAAAAGTTTGTTTTATTCTCCCAGTGTTGTTAATCAGATAAGTTTAACTGATGGTTCAAGTTGAGACTGGAAGAAATTAAACAATGAAGTTGTGGTGATACAGAAAGTTGGTGAAAGAACATGGATCTAAGTCCCAGTTACAGTTTGTCCTTATGGTTTTCAAAAAGTGAATGTGAAGTGCCTTAACCAAATCAATAAAAAAGTAACAGTGATAATAATATTCTTTATGTGCCTCAAATCCCTACAGCTTACCTTCATACATGCCCAGATAGAAAACGGAAAGGTAATAAGCACCAGGAGGAACGAAAGGGAAACCAGGATCCAGCCACAGACACCAATTCCTTCCTGCCTGTCAGCTATAAAAAATAAAAGGTAGAAGAGCAAAGAATGTAAAATTTAAAGAGTTATCCCAGGAATGTAGATCTAGCCCAGTGAAATCGTAAGGGACCACAAAATTCCTCTTCCTCCCTCCCATTGCTCAAAGAAAGTCGTCAAAGACCTAACCAAACATCCAACCTTAAGGCCCTTCTGCTCAAAAGGCAAAAAAAGTTTCAGGAAATATATTTTGTAACAGAAAGAATGAGAAAAAATGAAAGTTATTGCCAAAGCTGGGGGGTGAGAAGGAGAAATAAATTCTTAGATGGAGTATCCATGAATATAGACTTGTTAGTGCGCTATGGCTAGGGCAAAAGACTTAGTTCGTATGAAACAGGTAATAAGGAAAATGAGGGAAATTCCTGCTGTCTTTAGATGAATGTTTTGAGGACTATTAATGGACCACTTCATCCACTGAACCATAAACTTAAAAATTAATGCTTGGCAAAATGGGTGCCCATGCATTTTAAGCAGGTATATCAAGTTCAGCCTATCTCATCCCAAAATTTCACTACATTGAAATAAAAAAATATAAATCTATTTCATTACGGTCAACCTCCAGAACTCATGAGGGGTTGGGTCTGTGCAGGCCCAGCGAGTCATGGAATCCGGCAGGATACTGAACTTATGAATATTCAATTAGGCCCCGCCCATAACCATGCTCCCTCCACTGATGAGCTCTAGAGAGCGTTTCCATGGTGGCCCACTCTGTGCTGCCTCAGGCACCTTCAGGGGATGCCCTCTCAGCCGGGAAGCCGTCTTTAAACTCATCTCAGATGTGATCAGACATGATGAACACGCCAAGCTGCACTGAGAAAACAGTAGCACGTCTTGGTTGCCTGGGTGCTGCCCGACATGGCTGTGCTCCAGCGAGGGGGGCAGGCAGCTTCTGCGTTTGGCAGTGGGGCACAGGCAGGGGCAAGGGCTGGGGCCTGGGCCTCCGCTGGGCCCCGGCCACAGAACCTGCCTGACTGTGAGCACAGAGGAGGAGGGGCGTGACAACTGCACTTCCCTAGCCTCCACTGGAACCGGCCCTGCAAAGGAGCCCTTCAGCCTTTCCCAGGATGGGAGGAAGCCCTCAGGGAATGCCCGTGTGTGCTGGCAGCTATGGGAGGTTTCCCCTTGTCAGCCTCGGGAGAGGGTGGGAGATGCAGTCCCAAAAACTGTTTCAGATCGGGGCTATGGCAACACCCAGTAATGGGCAACGAGCAGGTCTGTAGCCAGCTCTTGGGGTAGCTGCAGTGTGGCATGGAGCTGGGAGCCAGCAGGAGAGACAGGACCCTGTGTTAAAGCACATCTGTTGTCCCGTCCTGTCCCATCCCAGAGCAGCAGCTGCCACAGCTAATGACACGGCACAGCCAATGGGAGACAGAGGGAGGTGGGACAGCAGCAGACATGGAAGGGCTGTGGTGATGCTGTCAAGATTTTCTGTTGGAAGGTTCCCTGCTCTTACAAGTTTTATTCCATTTTGAAAGTTTATGTATCCACTGTGTATCCCTGGAAGAGTTTTTTGTGGGCAGGCAGAAAATGGCCACATGTCTAGCAGGCAGGGAGAGAGTGCGGGGCTCGGTTCACCTTGGCCCAGCCTGGCTCCCCTCCCCTCCCGTCACTGGGTGCACTCATACCCCTGCACCAGGGACCATTGTGAGGCAACCTGAGCACTGTCGCATGGGATGTGACACAGACTGTGACACATCCTTCAAGCTGGGGAAACAACAACAGGTCGACCACGCGCCCTGTCGCACCTCCATGCCCCGCTCCTCACGCAGCACCAGGGTTGCTGCCACTTCCCTCCTGTGTTGGGAGGATGCCTAGTCTTGCAGCAGCTGCCTCACACTCACATAAACTTGTACATCTGTGATTGGAAACTGGCGGACGTAATTTTTGAGGGTTTGTTTTTATTTCTTTTCAGGTTTTTCAGTCTGTGAACCCGGCTACCTCTTGCGGGCCAGCACTGGATGCCGGGGACAGGGCAGCATTGCTGGCGTGGTGCAGAGGGAGCGCGGGTGCTGCCTTGTGCGTGGGGAAGGTGGGGGCTGCAGGACTGCCCTTCCCTTCACCCCCCCAGCCACAAAATGCACTGCGAGGGAATCCACGCGGGTCTTCGTAAGGAAAGTGCAATAAAGGAGCATCTGGTCTTTGAAGAGAAGAGAAACTGGAGTTGCTGACGTCATAAAATAATAGGAAAGGTGTGAAACAGGGCAGTCTTGCTATCAGAACAGAGTGATGCAAGATAAACTGAAGTTTGCTAAAGGCAGCAATGCATCAGGAGAGTCACAAGGAAAGCAGAAGGAACAAGGATAAAAGATGAGCTAGTCCCAGGGGCTGCCCAGCTGCCTAGTTTGAGACAGAAGAGGATTTTTGCAGGCATGAGCATCAGCAAACCGGAAGCTGAGTGCCACAACCTATGTTTCCCAGCACAAGAGTAAGAGGCAGAACAAAGGGACAAAGTCTAAAAGATCTCCTCAGAGAACCTCCTCCATGCTGATGGAAAGGTGCAAAGTGTTTTGGATAAGTTATTTGAAAGCATCATGAAAACATAAAAAAAATTTGTATGTAGATAGAGAATGATAAGTAGGAAACAATTCAATTTATACTGAACTCAACATTTTTACTCTCTTTCTTCATTTCATCTAAATGGCTAGCTTACAGAAAATGTCTGAAGACCTTTTTCTCCAGTGCCAAACTTGGTTATGAAGATTCACCCCAAAAGCAATTTTGGGTCTACCATCATCCATCTGAGCACACTGTGATGATACCTGGTGGGAATGACACAATCCACAGACAGGGGGAATAGATGGGAACAAATACTTGCACTCAGCAGCAGATTGAATCTCAAGTATCTGAGAAGAAGTAGAGGTCAAGATACCACCCTTATGGGCATGCATCCAAAACTTGACATTTACAATCAAATCCTTCTCCACGAGAAGTGTCCTAGAGATCTTGATGCTAGCTAATAATGTATGTTCCAATTAGAAAAGCAGGATATGAATATATGCCTTCTTCAGAGCGAATGAAGCTCCAAAACCCACCACAGATGTTCTCTGGTTACCCCAAAGTTTCAAACCATTCAACTACACGACAAATGAAAGACACAAGAAAAATATGAAGAATCAGTCATAACCTGACATATCATTGACCTGGATTTGCCATGCCTGTATATGGATCACAATAGTCATAACCACAGAAAAACCTCACCTTGATCTATAGTCAAAGCAAACCAAGAGCTGCAATGCTCTTGGTGCAAAATGTGCAAAATTTGAAAGCATTTGTGGAAAAGCGCCAGAAGACTGATATACTCATCCGAGTACATCACAAACACACTTGAAAGACAAAATCATGATTGGGTTTCAAACTTGGAAAGTAAATGAAAAGCTCACTGTGGGCAAAGATCTCCCGTTTCCTACAGCAATAAAAAGATGGAGTAGAGTCAACCTCTTTAATTACTATGTATCTTCCTGTTTTCTACTAGCGCTCAAATCAATCCTCCTGAGGCTCATGCTTGTCCCACCACACTGCCCATACCTATGGCCAGACACTAGAGTGAAAACAGCACACATTGCCACTTGACTTGAAGAGAGCACCAAGTGCTCATCACACAAGTGCAACCACATTGTGTCATCTTGCAGCTGAATAATTCTTATGCCTTCCCTAAGTGAGTCATGTTTTCCTTTCCATCCCATTTTTACAAGTGTATCAATAGCTGAATCAGGCCTTTTGGCCTCTGGGGTCATGTCAGCAGAAGAAAGATGCAGACACATGGTGGCAGGGCGGTATGAGGCAATTTGCTCCATCACTCACAGGGGCAGATTAGGAATTTTCTTCTCTAGTCTGTGTAGGAGATCAAATATACTTTTCCAGAGGAGTAGTTCTGGTACTTTTTATTATTGTTATCGAGGAAAAAACACCCACACATACAAAACAAGGCTTACCAATTAGATGTTCTGTGTTGATTTTCTTGGGCGTTTCCTTCGGATCCATCCCGTTTGAGAGCAGCTCTGATCCCCTCACAGACAAGACAGCAGTGTACCTTGAAACTGCACAGTGCTTATGCAGAATGCTGAGGAAGGAGCAGAGCGAGGGAATGAGAAATCCCTTGTATGAGAATCATCTGGGAGTTAGTTACCCTGGTGAGGAGACAATGTTTACAAACACTAAGTCTTCTAGATTGGGTTGTCTCTGATGTAACTCCATGGTATTCTGTGGCCATCTTCTGTCTGGGTGTGCACTTGGTCCAGCTAGCTTTAGACTCCCACAAAACACAAGCTGGAAATAATTTCTATGAATCTGTCATCAGAGAGAGAAAATATGCAAAGAAGGCAGAAAGAGGATAAGAAAATAAGAACCTTGAGGAGCAGCTGAGGTTTAGCCCAAAGAAAAGGAGGCTCAGGGGAGACCTTATTGCTCTCTGCAACTATCTGAAAAGAGGTTGTAATGAAGTGAAGGTCAGTCTCTTCTCCCAACAAACCAACAATAGGACAAGAGCCAATGCTTGTGAGAAGGCTGTGATGCAAGTAAGGCTACTGGGTTTTTTGTGTGGGAGGTGTTTTGGTTTTGTTTTTTTTTTTTCCAGGAATGCAACAGTGCCGAGTGGAGGCTTTCCCTCTGTTTTGATTTCTCTTTAATAAATTTTCATTATTAATTTGTGGCAGGGGCGGTAGTGCAGGCAGAGCTGAGCCAGGATGCTTAGTCAGGGCAAGGGCAGATGGCTCACTCTCAGCTTACTGCCACGCATGCTCCCCACCTGGTTGCTCTGTGTGCTGCCCCTGCCTGCCACGTGCGCCGCAGCTTCTTTCTCCCCTTCTCTCTCCCCTCCTCTCTTCCCACAGTTCCTTCCCTCCCTTCGCTCACCCCCCACATCTCAGAGGAGAGCCGCCTCCCTGTCCAGCCAGCCACACCCCCCAGGGTGAGGTCACACCCCCTCGTCAGTATCAATTGTTTTAAGTGTTTCTGGCATGGCCACAAACATCTCCTGTATTAAAAACAAACTATGTAGTACTGCCTTGAGGGAGACCCTGGGGGCTTCCACTGCCACCCACCCATGCCCAGAATCAAGTGGCATGGCCCTGCTGCTTCTGCGCTGCCTGCCCTGGAGCAATTACAGCTACAGGGTGATGATGGAGGTCCCCTTTCCCCTTAAACCACTCCCTCATGCCCAGAAGCGGTGGCTGCTGTGCTGCTGCCATGCCACCATGCCTAGAAACAACGGCTGAGCCACCGCCATTCCCCTGTGCCTGGAAGCAACAGCGCAGACCCGCTGCCTCTGCGCCACCTGCCTGGGAGTGGTCACGGCTCCAGGGTAGCAGTGGCATTTCCTGTTGCACTTAAATGGTGCAAATGGATGGCGCGTGGGGACTGTGGGAGGTGGGGGCAATGGGCAAGCCTCATTTACATATTCATGAACTCATTTACATACCCATGAGCTGTCTTTCTTCGCTATCTGGGCATGCACGGATCCCACGTTTTCTCTCTGAAATGAATCACGCAGACTTGAAACCACAAAGACGTGAACTCTGAATAGCCAGGGGTTTACCGTATTCGGAAGAACTTTTTTTACTGGGAGGGTTGTCAAACAGTTGGACAGGCTGCCCAGGAAAGTCGTTGAGTCCCCAGCCCTGGTGGTGTTTAAAGGACACGCAGACGTGGCACTTAAGGATATGGTTGAGTGGTGGACTTGGCACTGCTGAATCAATGGACTGAATGATCTTAAGAGGTCTTTTCTAACCTATGATTCTATAAAGCCAGAAGATAAAGTACTGCTCTTCTACTATTTTGGGGCTCAGTGCCTGTTCAGATCTCAAACATCAACAAGATAAATACATCTTCAGGTGAGGTCTCTATGATGTGCAGAATAGCTCACCTCAAACTTCTTCATAATGTCTATCAGTATAGGCTGAGCCTGTTGAGCTAGATAACCTAAAAACCACAGCAGAAGAATTTCAGCTCCCAAGTCCTAAACTTGTGCCCCAAACAAGAGTATTTTTTACAAAATATTTTGACATTCAGACTAAGCACAGCATTTCAGACTAAGCCATTTCTGAAGGCTTCAGGGGCAGAGGACAACATTGTGAAAGAACAAAGCCGTTGCTCGTTATTTGAGTTAAAAATGAGAGAAATAGTTTTTCATATGTAATTTATTAGTTTGACAGACAGCTGCATTAATTACATGGCTGCTTACTGTGGGCATCCATCATCTAGAATCTCTCCGAAGATCTGGCTCCAGCTTCATTTTACCTAAGACTTCCTCCCTGACAGTAAACATGCTAGTCCCAGATGGGTTATTCAAAGCTGACTGCTCCCCAAAGTATCCTTTCTCAGCCTCACAGAAAGGAAACTACACCACTGAACTGACATTTTAAACCACAATGAAAGCCATAAGTGCAAACAGCTTGAAAAATTGGAATTGACATGCTTCTTGCAGCATGTTTTCAAATCTGTGACAATGTCCATTTGAAGTAATTTGTAGCATTTTCCCCATTATATGGCCTCTGGACACTGTGAGGTCAAACCTCTTCAGGACAGATGCTTAATAGCAGGGTAGCAAGCAAGAACAGTTACAAGAAAAATGTGTTTTCATTATTTCAGAAGCAAAAACATAATATGCAAAACAATCTGAACCATTTTTTTTCATTTTAGAGCAATTTCTATATTGAAAGTTTTTTTGAAAATAACCTAATTCTGAGGCATTTGAATGCCACAATTTACACAGCTGCTTATACCATCACAAAAATGAGCAAAAGATTAAAACTTAACAGAAATAATTGCTCCCTTGTGTTTATTGACAGTTCCATGAGGTGCCTGTAAACATAGCACATAAAAGGTGAATAAAGCAGATGGTGTTTTTTGTTTGTGTTTAGGAACGTCACGGTATTAGTTTCCTCAGTTTAACTTTTACCACATATTTTTAAAAAATTGAAATCAAAGATAAGGCAGCTTTAATCCTTGCCCCTTGGGGCTATACTGGGGCATGTCAGTAACTCATGTCCCAAAGTGCTACAGAACACTGAGTAAAATTCATGAGAGCTCGGGGGCAAAGCAGTTTACAAACTAAAAGTTCACCAGTCCCGAACAGGCTGGTGCAGTCCTGTGTCAGAGGGCACTACCACAAAGACAATCAAGACTGAGATACCAGCTTCTTTAGCAACTTACTGACTTAGAAGCAACATCAGATGACTGTGGCTCAGGCTGATGGCTGTTTCGCTATTTCTGCAGAATGCTAACACAGCTAAAGCCTTCAACCTCTATTCCAAAAGCACCATACAGGACCAGGTCAGGCATGATTAGGTGCTTACCTGTAAGCACCCCATTCTCCAGCATTGCTCTGTATTAACTGCTGTATCTACAAATGGCACCAGTCCTTTACAATGTCTCTACAGTGCCCAGTTGCTCTCACTTACCTCATCATCCTGTTGCAGAGACAATCACAGAATCACAGAATATTCTGAGTTGGAAGGGACCCACAAGGATCATCCAGTCCAACTCTTAACACTGTCTCCCTGGCGGGAATCGAACCCGGGTCTCCCACACGCCAGGTGGGGACACTTACCACTGTACTAAAGTGGATTTTTCAATCCTACGGACCAAGCACCCAATTGAAAGTCTCAAAACCAGAAGGGGAATTCTTACCCACAGCTACTTCTAAACAGTGCCAATTGCAAAGGTATAGAAAAGAATCTAGCAGTGCCCACATGAGATTGCAAAAAAAAAAGAGTTGCAGGTTTCAGTCTGTGTTTTTCTGACCTTTTTAGGCCCATACTACTTTCCTTCTCATGCCATGGAGGTTTGGCCATATCCCAACAGATTTCTCAGCTTAGTCCTTTCTCAGCCCTGAGTTCTGCCCATAGAATAAGCATTAGCCTATTTGTTTTAGGCTCATCATTCTTTTTCCCCAAATCAAAATTCAGGAGACAGTGTAGATTAACAGTACTGTCCTGCTGCTTGTAGGAATGTCCACATATTGCTGCCCCTCCTCATGAAAATGGCATCAACTATCAATAGCTGAAGATCAGGAGATAACAAGAAACCCGCCTTTGGCTAAACTTCACTAGAGTATGAAAGAGAGTCAGTCAAAGGGATTGCTCCCATCTCAATCCAGAAAAACAGGCAATCTGCAAGAAAATCAGCACATTCACACCATGGCAAGTTTCCTTTCAAACTGTAAAACTCATTTGCAATTAAGAGGAAGAAGACAGAAAATTGCTCTGTTTCTCTCATATTCACTGCAGCTGCAATTAAAGCACTTGGAAGAAACATTGAAATATGTTTTCAAACACAATCCCACTATGTTTTCAGTTGTTCCAAAAGAGATTTTATTTCAAAGAACACTTCACTCCACCTTATACTTGCAGTCTGTTAACACAGATGAAATACAGCAGTGATAGGCAACTTGAACAGTGGAAAAAAAATTAGATCAGAATTAAAATCATACAGCAAGAGCCTTTTCCCAGCACAGGTTCAGTGTAAGGTGGTTTGCCTCAGGAGCAGACTTTTCCTTGACTTTTTAAAAATGTTGCTCAAGAAAGCATGAAAGGGCTCAGGACAAATCACCCCCTTCTCATATTCCAAGGCTGGGTCACAGGAGTTCACTACAATGTGGAACAAAGACTTTATTCCTGAAGAGAAAAAAGATTAATAAAGAACAGTTTTACATCAGGAGAAATATTTAAGAAATTTAATTTTATCTTAATCCCAACCACTAGAAGGTTCAATTCACAAAATTCTGCGCAACGTTTTTCACTCTGAACCAGAAAAGCCCATTCAAGACATAAGAACCTGACAGTTCAACACCTCCTAACTTACTGACTTTTCTGATAGAGATAGGAGTGTGTCTGTAAAACTACAGTAACCATGCATGAAATACTCTTCTCCACGTAAAGTGGCTAGACACCATTCAGTAACGACACCGTTTCAGGAAAAGAGCATTTAATATAGTGGATTTCATTACTTCTCACCTGTTTCATTTGGAGAAACAAGGCTTTACAGTCTCTTTGGTATCTTTGACTTGTCTTGTGTTCAAAGAGAAAATCCCACACCCCATGGCTATTCAATAGATGTTTTGAGAAACAAAAGGACAAATTTCTTACTTTTTGATTAAACACTGCATTTTACTTGGTTTTGACTGCAAGGTAATGTGAACTAGTTCAAACTTTGATTGCTTAATGGGAAAACTAGGACTAAAATCAGGTATCAAACTAGGATCACAGTATGGTTACAAAATGGCTACTGACTTTGAACTACTTTACATTCACATCTATGAGGCAGAAGTCAATTTACTCTTGATAAGATACCTATATTTTTATTTTCTCCTCCTCCAATTGACCTATAACTCTATAAAGAGCAAGTTATGAAAAGAATGAGAAGTATAATAAAAAAACCAGTAGTGATTTCTTCCACAGATTTCTTGAATCAAGATACAAGGCACCAATTTTAAAAGCAGTTCAGAATGGATAATCAGAATTCAACAGGTTTCACAAAATAAAGAAAAATGTAAGAGCACAATGTTTTTATGTTTAGATTTAACATAATATGTAAATTTGAATATTAAAGATACCCAATTGCTTTCAATTTTTTTGTTTAAAAAATTCATAGGATATTTCTACTGTCACCATTTAGGAAAGAAATTCTATAATTCCAGACAGAATTCTGCATCGCAAAGAAACAGCATAAGTAGACCAAACATAAGATGTATCTTCGTAAAAACAAGTTTATTCACTTGTATTTTAGGCAAATATGTAGTCAAAGCCTTTTTGTCATGAATGTAAACTTTTTATTTAAAAAAATTATGTTAAAAACCAATACAGCAATTTCTGTTAACACTCTAAAAAAGTTTGTTCACATCTTGAAATAAAATACATTAGCAACATCTCCCAGCAGAATCAATCGTTAAAAAAGTAAAACTCTAGGTGCAGAACTTTTCTACAGTGTAGTATCCTCTACATTTTAATTTAATCACATGATTGAATATAATTCATCTCTACTGCCTCTGGAACATGATCAATAGTATATCTTAAATAGATGATATTCAATGATGTGTTACACATTGCCCCAGGTACTAACATTATTAGAAGAGTGCACAACTGAATTTCACTAACAAAGCAAGACCTTTCTGTATGTTGCATCATAACAGTTAATTTAGCTATATGCCTTTAAATTCATGTACATTTTCCAAGGAAAAATACTAAAAAAAAATCCATGGTCCAAATTCTGCTCCCACTTATACTCACAGGATAACATAAGCATCATCAGGTTACAGTTTATAGCTGAAAAGCAGAGAGAACCAGTTTGTTTATGAGTATAAGGGAGAGAAGAACTTGACCCATGTCTGTAAACATTCACAAAAGTTTGCAGTCAAAAGTGCTGGATAGGTAGCCTATCCGCAGTACAATTATTTCATTCACAAAGGGGTGTTGGGGCAAGGAGAATATTAAGGAAAGTTATTTTAGAGGCAAGTTAAAATGTTTTTATGTACTCTGGAAAGACATTCTCAGCTAGTAAACCATACTCCAGTAAAACATTAATTACTTCTACCTGAGAGCATCATTTCCTAGATTTCTTCTTCAGACAAAGGAGTACTCAATTCAGCAGCAAGTCCATGACAATATTTTAAAGCATAAGAAAACCTCCACACACCTGATCTACCCTCCCCTTAACATAACAGGAGATGCTAATGGGAGATCCTCATACATACAAAGAAAACATAAAAAACCCCCTAGGCTGACCTTCTTGCGTGCTTCTAGACGAAAGATAGTCTACAGCTTTAATTGTCTGGTTTCAGGCTAGACCCCATTCTATACTAACGACATATACAATACAAAACATAACAGAAAGACAGGTGCTTATACACACTATTAAGTATACTTGTTCTCCCCATTCTGTTTGACAGTCAACTGCCCTATTTACATGAACATGTTTGAATGTTTCTAATCCTGTAAGAAACCAAACACTCAACTCTTAAGATTAGAGGAGAATCAAGGATGCTTAGCAATTCATAGGACCAGACCTTGAATCAACTGAATGTAATCACAAATTAAGTTTGACATCTGACACAGCCCCCTGGAATAATTTTTACTCCCATGTTTTCCCCTCTCTTTCCCCAACTCAGACCATGCTCCCACTAGTGCAGAGACAGCCTTCAAAATGAACAGCTCTGTCAAGCAAACACTGCAGTTTTTAAAAATGTCTGGTATTTACTGCCATCCACTCTGGGGCAAACTTGTCTGCAATGAAAATGGTGTTCCTGGTGTTGATGGATAGTTAGCAAAACCTTCAGGCTGAGCTGTATAGTTCTCCAGAGCAGAAGCAGAATGTGCCTTTAAGGAAGAGAAGAAGTTAGGAAACAGCACTGATAAAATAAAGGAAACAAATAAAAATCTAAATCAAGCAAAATTTCAGCCACAATACCAGTCCTACTTAAGCCAAAAAAAAATAATTATAATCTGAAGTGTGCAAAGACCAGATGAGCAATGCATATATACACAGATGTTAAACAGTAGTGCAACTATAGCTCTGAAACACCAGAGAATGAGGAATGCAGTTGGATTAAGAAAGAAAACAAAGAAGTGTTAATGGCAATTACTTTCCAGTGGAGTAAGCACCAGCTAATTTGGCAAGCATAGCTTAATTAGGAGGTGTAGTATTTCAGTGACTTTGAACTTTCTTTCTCTTCATTGCTCAAGTAGATAAGTGTTCATTTTAGTGATTGAAACTTATAAATAAGAAAAACTATGTTACCTCAATGCAATCTGTGTACACAAATTTCTACAGAATAAACAGATGCCTGAGCTGAAAAAGTAGCATGGCCTAGATGAAGTAACTTGCTTCTTCCAACCCCCTGATACTCAAAAGATCTCACAGTATTCTGAACACTGAACAGTACTTAAGATACACATTCCATTTCAGCAACTGATGTGTCACAGGAGAGCGAAAACATTATTTCAAGACACTTGGCTCCTCTTTTTGTGTTTTGTAGAGAAGGACAAATTTCCTACCAGAATCCTTAATCTGCACAAAGGCTGTTTTTAACAAAAGACTAACTAAATATATAAACACGAAGTGTGATGGTAGTTTCAGTTAACTTATGTAGGTTGATGAGTGAAGCAAGCTGTTTCATGGACAAAAGATGATGAAACTACACATTACCAAAAGCAACTTCAAGCTTATATGGATTACAACAATTGTATTTGTGGGAACCATGAAGAGAAAGGCACAACCACAACAGACACAAAGTCAAGACAATCTGATTACATGTGTAGAGAGGCATGTAACTCACAACAAGGGGTCCACGAAATCTCTAAGTTATTCAAATGTCAGACTGGAACTGAGCACAAATTTTACAACAAGATGGTCAGCTCATTAGATTTAACACAAACTTAGCAAAAATTTCATTTGCATTATCTTTTCTTTTTTCTTCTCTTCCCTATTTTACAAAGAGTTTTCAAAAAATCCCATTCATAACATACAGAAGCACTGTACACCAGCCTCGAGTTCTCAGTTAGTACCAGTTGTTCTTTATCATCATCCGTGTAAGCAGTTCTCACACAGGTTAGAAGTTTTAATCATTTATTTAATCATTTATCGCTCATTGGAATGGTCTGCCCAGGGAGGTGATGGAGTCGCCATCCCTGGAGGTGTTTAAGAGTAGGCTGGATGAGGCAATTAGTGCCATGGTTTAGACAATGGGTTGGTGTTGGGTTACAGGTTGGACTCGATGATCTCCAAGGTCTCTTCCAACCTTGCTAATACTGTGATACTGTGTGATACTTGCTTAAACTAATCCCAAGAAGTTAAAAGGCAAGTGCATGCTCAAATCATCACGGGAAAAAAAACAGTATTAGCAAATAGGCACATTACCTGTAGTAGTGCTGACTGTGTAGCTGCACTATGCTGCAATTCCTGTAAGGAAGATTGTGCTGCACTTTGGGGAAAGCCAGGAATACCAGGGAGAGATAAAAGACCAGGAAAAACTGCATTTCCTGGTGTCTGTAATCCAGAAGTCAAGCTGAAACAAGATCAAAATGAGGCTATTATTAGGAACATCTGAAGTGTGATTTATCCTATGTTTCTCTCTCTAAGTTTGTGTCTACATAAATTAGAAATTACACAAATAATTCATGTGCACACAAACCAATACTATCTGGAGCACACCTAAGAAGGGAACTCAGAATTTNTCTGTAATCCAGAAGTCAAGCTGAAACAAGATCAAAATGAGGCTATTATTAGGAACATCTGAAGTGTGATTTATCCTATGTTTCTCTCTCTAAGTTTGTGTCTACATAAATTAGAAATTACACAAATAATTCATGTGCACACAAACCAATACTATCTGGAGCACACCTAAGAAGGGAACTCAGAATTTGTACCTCAACTGTGCCTACAGTTTGCACACAAAAAAACTACAGACGAGTTAATGCTGAGTACTTCCTTAAAACATAGGAACATGTAAGATATTGTCTGCTATTACCTGTACGTGTCAATGGATGCGCATTCTTGTAAAAGCCTAGGAGGTGGCAAGTATCCTCATCTGGGAAATAAGATCACTCAGCACCTCACTGGATTAGACTGTTGTAAACAGGGACTATTGACGACAGCCTATTTAGTCACTGCTCTATCAGCTTCTAAAGACAGGTGGAAATCTACCAGTGAACTAACTTTAAAAATTATCTGCAATTACTAACTGTGAGTGAAAATAATGTCTACACCTAAAATAAAATCAGTGTTTTGCTCAAGAGAAATAGTTCTGACCTCCTTCAGAAACAGAAACGTACCCAGCCTGTGCAACAAGTGCAGAGTTGAAGTTTGAGCTAAAGGCCGAGGCAAACCCTGGCAGGACCGGAGCCGGAGATGGGGCTGTGGCAGCTGCCGGCAACGGTGCAACTGCTGCTACTGCAGAAGATGCCTGGAGGCCAGGGAAAGAAGGGAGAGCAGGAGTGACAGAGGGTGTGTTAGAGACAGGAAAACTAGGGAAGGATGGGTTTGATGATCCCAGAGGTCCCTGGGCAACAGAAAAAAGGGAAGGTACGGCACTGGACAAATTAAGCGAGAAGGGTGGAGCTGTTGCTGTTGCTGAGGCGGCGAGTCCTGAGAGTACGGCAGCGGTGGAACTCACATGAGGGGCAGACACGGCTGAAGCAGTTGTAGACGGAGTAGCTAACAAAGACCCTGGGAGAGTGACTGATGGTGTAAGTGCTGGGTTACCAGTAAAAGCAAAGTTACTGGTTAGAGACGTAAAAGGAGGAAGTCCATTGAACACAGGGGCAATGGGAGCAGAGGAGCCATGTGGGGCGAGGGAAATGGAAGCCAGAGAACTGGAATTGTTTAGAGGAGCACTCAACGAGGAGAGACCAGACAGTGCTGGATTCAGGGAACTGGGTAAACTGACTGGCACTGAAGTTGCTGAGGTGTATGCACGCCCAAGCGCTGACAGCCCTACAGCGCCGTGAGAAGGGCTGGCTGAATGAGAAGGACCCTTGAAGGCTGAGAGTGTCGGACTCATGGGTTCTGTTTTGACCAGGACTGGGATACTTGTGGCAGCTGGGGCTGATGAGAGCTGCTGATCAGAATTAGTAGGACTTGTGCCATGCAAAAGGGAGGCTGATGAGCCACAGTTGACTGACAAAATTGATGGTGAAGTGGTTAAAGGTGACTGTGCAGGCAATGTTGGAGGAGTGGAACTAGAATTGGCTACAGATGGGGATGGAAGACCTGGAAAAATAGCCAGCCCAGGTGTGGAGGAACGCTGTGGGGTGGGAGTGGCTGATGGAGTGTAACATTTGTTGACAGAGGAAGTGGCAGGGTCAGAGCTTTGATTAGCAAGAGCAGATAAAGAAGCAAGCTCGCTTGTCACAGCAGAAGGTAAAGCAGATGAATTAATTAATGTAGTGTCATTTGATGTCAGAAATCCCTTTAAGACAGACAAAATTGGGTTAGGCAAGCTAAGTGAACCAGGAATGGTAGTAGCAGGAGAATTAGCAATTGTAGATGGAGCAGGACTAGAAATCCCTTGGGCATTGGGCGGCAAAGACAAAGGGAGGCCAGCAAAAACTGATGACAATGGAGCAGGATTATTAGCGGAAGCAATAGAAGAGGTTGCAGAAAATGGGAGGCCAGCAAATGGTGTAGTAGCAGATGCAAAGGTTTCAGTAGGCGCAGGTGTGGCGCATGGCGTGGAAGAACCTTGTGGAGTGGGCATAGCAGCAGGTATAGAAGCCAGCCCAGAAAAAACTGCAGGGACAGGGGTAGAGGTTGCATTGTGAACAGATGTGACAGGAACACCAGGCAATGAAAGGGATTTGATGACTGTAGGGGTTGGGGTGGATGGCTGAGATGTATGGATGGAGGAGGAGACTTGTCCTGGGAAAACAGGAAGGACAGGGGTAGACATGTTCATCCCAGAGATGAGTGGAGTTGCAGGTACTAATGGATGGCTTATTGCCTTGACAGGTGATGGGGTAGGGACTGGAGTAGCAGCAGGTGTTGAAGGATTAGAACCATGAGGAGTAAAGAGCTGATTCGCTTGTGCAGAAAAAGCTGCAAAGAAACAAAACCAGTAAGAATACTTGAAACTGTCAGAAATGTTTGAAATCAACACAAACACATTTTATACAGCATTTCAAAATAAAATACACAGGCAATAGCTAACATACAATGTTTACATATGAACAGTGAATACTGGATCCTATTAAAAGAAACCAAAAAGGTACATACAAACACATCACACAAGTCATACATCATGGGGGCTTACCAGTTCTTTTTAAAACACTTTGTGCCATCTGCTACCTCTTCATGATCTCATGCAAAACAGCTAGATACTCAAATACAGTCCATAAGAACATCTAAGTGACACAGGTAAATACCCTCCCTCTAGTCCCTAACATTTGGCAATACCCAAACCAGATCTAGTATTCCATCAGTAACAGATCACCTGGGCTCCTCTGCATCCACTCTCACTGAAGGTCAGAATTTCCTTCAGAACCAGTTAATTCAATGTATCATGATTTCAGAGAGGTTTAGTCAATAACTGAAGAAAGCTGATTTCAGGAGCTGGTAGTTTTCTTTCCTTCAATATCAGGTCATTCTCTTCACTGTGCTTCCTTCAGAGTTTGCTTTTAAGAAGGTACACTTTTAAATTCATGTATCACACTACAGTATTAAACTAACATGGGCGCTTGACTTTATCAACCAATATTTCTAGAAATCTTTAGTCAGGTGTCTGTAATCAAGGCAACCACCTGCCACTATGAGTATCAGCTTGTATTAATCCTACATAGACATCGGTCAAGCTGGAGAAAAACAGGCAAGCACACTGTGAATGGGGAGATGGAGGTTAATGGAAAGAAGCTGTATTTCAGATCACTAGCATGTCAAGAACCTTGATATGCCTGCCTCTCGTTTCCTGTGGAATATGACTGAGTTAATAAATCATTCCTTTGCTTTTTATTTTACTTTTCAAGTAACCTGTTCAACAGTAAGTAAATCACTGATTCAACCACTCAAACTCATCAACCATAACTCTGTAACAGCCTGTATTTCTCTCTTGTCTGAATTCCACATATACACACACAACCCAAAAAAATCAATCTTTTAAGTCTTGGTGCTAAGCTGATATGACAAACTCCTGTTTTGTGTATCACCAATGAAATACAGAAGACTCCTGCAGTTTCAACAACCCATGGTTCATTTTCAGCAAAATGTGGTGCTGTGCGCAGGTACATAAAATGCCACAAAGGGAGACACCTCATGAATATGCAAATGAGCTCAAGAATAGGTAAATAAATCCCATCCCAGGAGCCACTGGAGGCAACGAGTGAAGGGAGTCAGGAGCTGCGAGCCGCACGGCTTGTCTCGGCCCGGTTCCTGTCCTGGTCCTGTCTGGGATATGTTTAATGTAAACATGTGGTTTTATGCAGCTGGAATTGTTCTCTGCTGGGCTGCCATTGTGTGCATTTGAGTGTGAGGAGTGACAGGCACCTTCTCCACATTCCCCAGGGGTGGGTGGGCGGGCAGCTGGCAACGGGGCCAGCTGTCAAGGCCAGGGGAAAAAGGAGAGAAAAAAACCCCAAAAAACAGAAAAAAAGAAAAGAGAAAGGTGTCATTTTAATAGGTGAGGTGTCCTAGTCTCGTCCCATCCCATATCATCCTGCTTTGGTGANGAAAGCCAGGAATACCAGGGAGAGATAAAAGACCAGGAAAAACTGCATTTCCTGGTGTCTGTAATCCAGAAGTCAAGCTGAAACAAGATCAAAATGAGGCTATTATTAGGAACATCTGAAGTGTGATTTATCCTATGTTTCTCTCTCTAAGTTTGTGTCTACATAAATTAGAAATTACACAAATAATTCATGTGCACACAAACCAATACTATCTGGAGCACACCTAAGAAGGGAACTCAGAATTTGTACCTCAACTGTGCCTACAGTTTGCACACAAAAAAACTACAGACGAGTTAATGCTGAGTACTTCCTTAAAACATAGGAACATGTAAGATATTGTCTGCTATTACCTGTACGTGTCAATGGATGCGCATTCTTGTAAAAGCCTAGGAGGTGGCAAGTATCCTCATCTGGGAAATAAGATCACTCAGCACCTCACTGGATTAGACTGTTGTAAACAGGGACTATTGACGACAGCCTATTTAGTCACTGCTCTATCAGCTTCTAAAGACAGGTGGAAATCTACCAGTGAACTAACTTTAAAAATTATCTGCAATTACTAACTGTGAGTGAAAATAATGTCTACACCTAAAATAAAATCAGTGTTTTGCTCAAGAGAAATAGTTCTGACCTCCTTCAGAAACAGAAACGTACCCAGCCTGTGCAACAAGTGCAGAGTTGAAGTTTGAGCTAAAGGCCGAGGCAAACCCTGGCAGGACCGGAGCCGGAGATGGGGCTGTGGCAGCTGCCGGCAACGGTGCAACTGCTGCTACTGCAGAAGATGCCTGGAGGCCAGGGAAAGAAGGGAGAGCAGGAGTGACAGAGGGTGTGTTAGAGACAGGAAAACTAGGGAAGGATGGGTTTGATGATCCCAGAGGTCCCTGGGCAACAGAAAAAAGGGAAGGTACGGCACTGGACAAATTAAGCGAGAAGGGTGGAGCTGTTGCTGTTGCTGAGGCGGCGAGTCCTGAGAGTACGGCAGCGGTGGAACTCACATGAGGGGCAGACACGGCTGAAGCAGTTGTAGACGGAGTAGCTAACAAAGACCCTGGGAGAGTGACTGATGGTGTAAGTGCTGGGTTACCAGTAAAAGCAAAGCTACTGGTTAGAGACGTAAAAGGAGGAAGTCCATTGAACACAGGGGCAATGGGAGCAGAGGAGCCATGTGGGGCGAGGGAAATGGAAGCCAGAGAACTGGAATTGTTTAGAGGAGCACTCAACGAGGAGAGACCAGACAGTGCTGGATTCAGGGAACTGGGTAAACTGACTGGCACTGAAGTTGCTGAGGTGTATGCACGCCCAAGCGCTGACAGCCCTACAGCGCCGTGAGAAGGGCTGGCTGAATGAGAAGGACCCTTGAAGGCTGAGAGTGTCGGACTCATGGGTTCTGTTTTGACCAGGACTGGGATACTTGTGGCAGCTGGGGCTGATGAGAGCTGCTGATCAGGATTAGTAGGACTTGTGCCATGCAAAAGGGAGGCTGATGAGCCACAGTTGACTGACAAAATTGATGGTGAAGTGGTTAAAGGTGACTGTGCAGGCAATGTTGGAGGAGTGGAACTAGAATTGGCTACAGATGGGGATGGAAGACCTGGAAAAATAGCCAGCCCAGGTGTGGAGGAACGCTGTGGGGTGGGAGTGGCTGATGGAGTGTAACATTTGTTGACAGAGGAAGTGGCAGGGTCAGAGCTTTGATTAGCAAGAGCAGATAAAGAAGCAAGCTCGCTTGTCACAGCAGAAGGTAAAGCAGATGAATTAATTAATGTAGTGTCATTTGATGTCAGAAATCCCTTTAAGACAGACAAAATTGGGTTAGGCAAGCTAAGTGAACCAGGAATGGTAGTAGCAGGAGAATTAGCAATTGTAGATGGAGCAGGACTAGAAATCCCTTGGGCATTGGGCGGCAAAGACAAAGGGAGGCCAGCAAAAACTGATGACAATGGAGCAGGATTATTAGCGGAAGCAATAGAAGAGGTTGCAGAAAATGGGAGGCCAGCAAATGGTGTAGTAGCAGATGCAAAGGTTTCAGTAGGCGCAGGTGTGGCGCATGGCGTGGAAGAACCTTGTGGAGTGGGCATAGCAGCAGGTATAGAAGCCAGCCCAGAAAAAACTGCAGGGACAGGGGTAGAGGTTGCATTGTGAACAGATGTGACAGGAACACCAGGCAATGAAAGGGATTTGATGACTGTAGGGGTTGGGGTGGATGGCTGAGATGTATGGATGGAGGAGGAGACTTGTCCTGGGAAAACAGGAAGGACAGGGGTAGACATGTTCATCCCAGAGATGAGTGGAGTTGCAGGTACTAATGGATGGCTTATTGCCTTGACAGGTGATGGGGTAGGGACTGGAGTAGCAGCAGGTGTTGAAGGATTAGAACCATGAGGAGTAAAGAGCTGATTCGCTTGTGCAGAAAAAGCTGCAAAGAAACAAAACCAGTAAGAATACTTGAAACTGTCAGAAATGTTTGAAATCAACACAAACACATTTTATACAGCATTTCAAAATAAAATACACAGGCAATAGCTAACATACAATGTTTACATATGAACAGTGAATACTGGATCCTATTAAAAGAAACCAAAAAGGTACATACAAACACATCACACAAGTCATACATCATGGGGGCTTACCAGTTCTTTTTAAAACACTTTGTGCCATCTGCTACCTCTTCATGATCTCATGCAAAACAGCTAGATACTCAAATACAGTCCATAAGAACATCTAAGTGACACAGGTAAATACCCTCCCTCTAGTCCCTAACATTTGGCAATACCCAAACCAGATCTAGTATTCCATCAGTAACAGATCACCTGGGCTCCTCTGCATCCACTCTCACTGAAGGTCAGAATTTCCTTCAGAACCAGTTAATTCAATGTATCATGATTTCAGAGAGGTTTAGTCAATAACTGAAGAAAGCTGATTTCAGGAGCTGGTAGTTTTCTTTCCTTCAATATCAGGTCATTCTCTTCACTGTGCTTCCTTCAGAGTTTGCTTTTAAGAAGGTACACTTTTAAATTCATGTATCACACTACAGTATTAAACTAACATGGGCGCTTGACTTTATCAACCAATATTTCTAGAAATCTTTAGTCAGGTGTCTGTAATCAAGGCAACCACCTGCCACTATGAGTATCAGCTTGTATTAATCCTACATAGACATCGGTCAAGCTGGAGAAAAACAGGCAAGCACACTGTGAATGGGGAGATGGAGGTTAATGGAAAGAAGCTGTATTTCAGATCACTAGCATGTCAAGAACCTTGATATGCCTGCCTCTCGTTTCCTGTGGAATATGACTGAGTTAATAAATCATTCCTTTGCTTTTTATTTTACTTTTCAAGTAACCTGTTCAACAGTAAGTAAATCACTGATTCAACCACTCAAACTCATCAACCATAACTCTGTAACAGCCTGTATTTCTCTCTTGTCTGAATTCCACATATACACACACAACCCAAAAAAATCAATCTTTTAAGTCTTGGTGCTAAGCTGATATGACAAACTCCTGTTTTGTGTATCACCAATGAAATACAGAAGACCCCTGCAGTTTCAACAACCCATGGTTCATTTTCAGCAAAATGTGGTGCTGTGCGCAGGTACATAAAATGCCACAAAGGGAGACACCTCATGAATATGCAAATGAGCTCAAGAATAGGTAAATAAATCCCATCCCAGGAGCCACTGGAGGCAACGAGTGAAGGGAGTCAGGAGCTGCGAGCCGCACGGCTTGTCTCGGCCCGGTTCCTGTCCTGGTCCTGTCTGGGATATGTTTAATGTAAACATGTGGTTTTATGCAGCTGGAATTGTTCTCTGCTGGGCTGCCATTGTGTGCATTTGAGTGTGAGGAGTGACAGGCACCTTCTCCACATTCCCCAGGGGTGGGTGGGCGGGCAGCTGGCAACGGGGCCAGCTGTCAAGGCCAGGGGAAAAAGGAGAGAAAAAAACCCCAAAAAACAGAAAAAAAGAAAAGAGAAAGGTGTCATTTTAATAGGTGAGGTGTCCTAGTCTCGTCCCATCCCATATCATCCTGCTTTGGTGAAGGGAGACGCGAGTGGTGAGGCCCGGCCCCGGTCCCCATCCCATCCTGCTTCGGCAATGAGAGGGAGCCCAAAAGGGAGCCATGAGTGGTATGGTGTGGCCTGGCCCAGCTGTGGCAGTATCCCATCCCAGAGGGGGCAGAGTGAGGGGTGGGGCTTAATTAAATATTAGTGCCATGGTTTAGATAATGGGTGTTGGATAGGTTAAACTTGATCATCTCTAAGGTCTCTTCCAACCTTACTAATAGTGTTACACTGTGAGTTCACTGTCTTTGCGAATTCCAGCCTTCATGCCTTGTTTTCAGACCTGAGGACCCGCAGAAACCTCACTGTACATCTGCAATATTGAACTTATCTTCCTAAGAGAAGACTTCATCCCTTACACTGTATACAGTTAGCTCTATTGACTACTTTGTAATATACATGCACACTCATAGAGGTGTACATAAGAAAAAGCGATTCTTTGAAATATTTCTGTAGACTCATTCCTGGACACAGAGAAGAAAAGACCAAAACAAAACTTTTTTTTTGTTTGTTCCTAGGAATATTTACAGTAGCTAAATTCATTGTGGTCATTTTATCTATCTGCAGTATTTGTTAATATGTCTGACTCAATAATCAGTAGATTCTAAGTTTTTATTTGTCAAACCTAACAAAATATTACCAAAACCTATTTGTAAGTAGCTCCTAGTAAGATTTATTATTATGATTTATACTAAGTGTACAAAGCACCACACAAATAAAAGCAACAAATGCACAACTGTCTTTGTAAAAAATCCAGGGTCTTTAAGAGTAAGTCGAAAGTGTGGGTAGACAGAGTTGGATAGAACAGTCTGGGATAAAGCATCCAAGAATCATAGAGGCTTATGAAGATCTCTCTAAACAAATAAGTTGTTAACATTTTCTGAACAAATAACAAAGACACAATCAACACAAAAATCCCCCTGTGGATTTGCAATTTACCTTGATTTTGGGAAGGTTTTGCTTGGCTGGAAAGGTCCTCATTTTCTAAACAGAGAGCAACAGCTCGTTATTTAAAAGCAAATGAAGCTCCAGCAGTGAATGATCCACTCACAACAATGAACTAGAAAATCAATACCATCAATATTTTTAAAGATATGCATGCTTTACCTGATACCACTTGATTAGCAGTGTATGGCGAAGGAGCTGGTAAGCCCGGAGCTATGACATTTGCCATTGAAACTAAGCCAGCACTGTTGTAAGCACCTAAAATAACAAATGAAACACACATCTGTTGTCAAAAGAAGCCATGCCTAAATTAACCAGTAAGCATTCTATTACAGGTTAAAAAGAACATTTGCTTACAAAAAGCATTCACAAGACTGTACGACATTCCTTCATCAAAAAGCTAGACCATTTAATTATCCAGGTTGGATGTTGGCTTCTGCCAACATCTGCCTAAATGGCATGCGTTGTCATCCAAATTTTACTTGAAACAGTTCTTGAGAGAGCCCCAAAAAGTCAGGTTTCAATTACAGTACATCCCTGGTGCATCGCAACCTCGCCATTGTGACCCCAGTGATTTGCGATATAAATTTCCCGCAGTCCGGTTTCAAGCATTTGCGAGGTTCCCTGGCTCACACATGCACAGTGACTCTAAATTGCCGAGACGCGGTGCCAGCTCTCCCTCTGGAGCGGGACTGGGCCAGCCCTGCAGGGAGGGCGCGCATTTTCTGTGACTCGCCGAGGGCTGTGGGACGAGGAAGGCCACTGTAGAAGTCAGAGCAGGGCCCTGTGCGGTGTGAGGCGCCAGGTGGGGATGAGTCCTCCACCTGCCTACGCTTAATTAATCTAAGTCCCTGAGCATTGCTCACCCGCCCATGTGTGCAGAGCACCTGCAAGCTGCGAGTGGGCAGTGCTTGTGTGCGTGCATCTGTGTTATTTTTTCCCTGGCTACGGGCAGGGAAAGCAAGTGCCCCAGGAAAGTGGGGCTGGCCACGGCATGTCAGCGGGACATGCTCACTTGGCTGCCGCAGCCCGCCCATGCGGCCAGGACACAGTGCCGGGACGCGGTGCCGGGACACGGGGCGGGGTCACAGTGCAGGGACGCAGTACCGGGGCACAGGGCAGGGACACGGCCGGAATGAGCATGGGGGCTGGAGAGGGGGTAGGGGGAGCAGCGGTGCGGGGTTTTCGCTGCCGGCGGCAGATGTGGAAGCGACAGCGTGGCTGAAGAGAAGTCTAGGGATTCTCGGAGGGGTCCCGTGAGGCAGACAGGGTGCAGAAATGCTTCTCTTTCCTCCCGTGTGCTGCAAAAGCCCGTGGGGACGAGTCGAAGAGGCTCCCCAGCACTCCTGATTGGCTGGGGGTGGAGCAATGGGCGTGGCCTGCATGCATATTAATGACCTGCACGTATTTGCAAGTTTGACATTTCGCAAGGCCCGTGGGCTGTCCCATTCCTTGCGAAGGACGGGGTGTAACTGTACTTTCAGTTCCATTTTGCCTGAGAAAAACTCTAAGGGGAGGAGTGATTTTTAGTGTCTGCAGCATCACTGGTTCCTTTCCTATTCCTAATTTAAAGGCTGTTGCAAGTCCTTCTTTAACATTAAAGTCTTGACAAACTAAAGAGCTAAACACAGACCAGTGACTATGACCAGCCCTTCAACACTAGTCAGAAAACTCAGAGGAAAATGTCCCATCTCAAATATTTAAGTATTTTAGTATTCTTCAATATTCCTTTAAATCTTCAAAAATTCAAGTGGGCTGGCAAACTATTTTAATATAAAATTCTTATTGTAATTGATGTATTCAGAATACCTTTTTATCCTCTCTTATTTTTCTGGAGCAACTCCAACTGTTTCATTGCTGTGGTATACAGTTCTGATGAAGCAACACCAGAATTTAAAAAACAGGAACATAAACACACTTGACAGTGGCCCTGAATGAATAGTGAAAGAGCATATGAACTTAGGCATCATGGGAAAAGGTACCACTGGAACAATATTGAAAATGCAGTAATTTGTCATACACAAATCCTTCCTGATTTTGCACTTTCACAATAATTCCACCTGATGTTAAGATTTCTTGCATGACAGCGCTTGCCTGAAAATCAGAAAAGCAACTAACAATCACTGCATCACCCCAGGCAGGAAATGCTAGAGGCAGAAAACAAAACGTCATTCTGGCCACTGCTTGAAAACAATCACATTCAATACTTTCAGGCCAGTATCTGCAATCTCCTTAAACACATACACATACATATAATTTCAACAGTTATGAGTTCTGTTGTCACAAGAGCTTTCTTAAAAAACGTATTGCAACGTAATAAGGCCCTGTTCACATCCTAAAATGTACTAATATTTATATCCAGTCATAGGCCAAATTTGGTGCTTTACGTTACTTTGGACAGAATTTTTTTAATACAAATTTGAGCTACTCTGCAAGTTTCCTGTGCAGTTTCTTGGGAGCAAATTATTTCGGGGGCACAATTAATCACTAGTAGTATCAATTTTTCCAAAATGGCTATAAAAAGACTGCAGATCAGGTTGGTTAGATGACAATATTCAGCTAAGAGTTATACTACACTTTCTTATCAACTACCTTAAAAACTCCCTGAAATCCCTAAAATCAGTGAAAAGAAAGCACTGCAACCAGAGCACTCCTTGTTTTGCAGTACACAATTGAAAGATTAAGAAAGGTTTCCAGTTGCCAATTGTCCTGGTTTGAGTGGGGTGTTTTCCCTCTGGCAGAAGGGGGGCTAACAGCACCTGCCTGGGCCTCCGTCGCTGCCAAGGAAACCAAGGTCAAGAGCAGATAGAGGCACCTCTGTGAATAACATGTTTAAGAAAGCAAAAAAAAAAAAGAAGTAGTAACAGCAAAGAAGATTGCTGGAGAGCAGCCTCTGAGAGGTTGAGTAGCTATGAAGGCATGGCCAGGCCAGCCAGAGGAGGGGTAGGAAGTGTTCCAGGCGTCTCGCTGCTGCTTGTAGAATGGACCATAGTGAAGAAGACTGGCTGCCTGCAAACTTATGGAATAGAGAGAGAGAAACCAGAGATGCAGAATCGACATGAGGCCATGACTGAAGATGGAGGAGCATGCTGGGAAGCTGCAGATAATCTTCAANAAGGGTCATGAAGGACTTTTCCTCTCAAGAGAGAGAGGACTTTATGAAAAGGCAGAGACATAGTTTCCTACCCTAAAACTGGTCAGAAATACCAATTTGGCTGTTGGTATATACAATACCAATACCCTGTTGCCCCTTTTGTCTCCTGGAGGAAAAAAGGGAATATGAGATCTGTTGTAAGAAGAAGGAAGGGTGGGGGGAAAAGGTTGCCTTTAAAATGATGCTTCTCACATTAAGCTCTGATCTTGTTAGTTAATAAATAAATCCTTTATATTCCTCACTTGTAGCTTGCCTTGTTTTGCCTGTGATAAACCTTTTTCACAGTTTTTTTTTTCTCCAGGAGAGGTTGGGGTGAATCTCTGGAATTCAGCCAGAGACACCAATATGACACCGTTAGAAAAGACCAGAGTCTGAGTATTTAAGTCCTCTAATCTCTTCTTCCAAAGAAAGAGCAATTGACTCAAATGTTGAACTGCTGGTGGGTAGGAGGGCCCTTCAGAGGGACCTTGACAGGCTGGAGAAATGGGTAGACTCCAACAGTATGAGGTTTAACAAGACTAAGTGCCGGGTTCTTCACTTTGGACATAANGGGGTGTTGGGCTGGATGGTCCTGTTCGGAGTGGCCTGTGCGCCTGTGAGGGAACTAGGCTTATGTTCACCACTCTGGGGTGTGAGTTCGGTCTCTGTACGGGCGTTAGATGGTGAGTTGGACTAGATGATCCTTGTGGGTCCCTTCCAACTCATAGTATTCTGTGTGATTCTGTGTGACTTGCTTCTTTCCAAAAATGTCTGGAATCAAACAATTGATGCAGCAGAGTAAAGAGAGAATTTATGAATAAAGGCTCAACCTTACGTAAGGCACAAGGCTAGAAATAGACCAAAAGCAGAAAAAGGCAATGTTCCTTTTGAGACTGAAATCTACTTTTCTTTTAGAAAACTGTTTACTCTCTACTATGATGTAGACAAGGTAAAGCTGAAGCAACTGAGAAACAGGTTATCATCTGAACCTTCAGCTGAGAGAAATACATTACAGCCCTTCAAGAAGTTCCTCTGTAGTTGCACCCAGAACTAGATGTAGTTCCACTCCATCCAGCCATCGCTGACCATATCCTAAATTTGGTCCTACAGCAACAAGTCAGACTTGACAGAACAAAGCCCAGAACTTGCTCAAATGTTACATCAAAGTCACAGCCCTAGTCTTGTCTAACATGCACAATACTTCCCAAAAATTAAATATTTTTAGTGAGTGTCCCTGCCTCTCATGCAGGAGACCAGGGATTCGATTCCCCACTGGGGAGGCAGCAGTGCCATTTAAGAGCTGGACTCAAAGATCCTTGTGGGTCCCTTCCAACTCAGAATATTCTGTGATTCTGTGACTGTGTATATTTTGTTATCAGACTGGGATTGTACGCCTTATGACATGGACATTGGAAAAAGAAGTCAATATATTCCTCTTTTTATCAATTCCACAGTCATTACAAGAAAAAGTAGAAACCAGTACTCAGAGTATGCTTAGGGAGCACAAGCCAATTTCAGATATGACCATGGTCAGAGAAACCAACATTTGACAGATTACTTAGAAGGCAAAAGCATGAAGCCATAGCATCAAACCAGCACACAAAGAAGCCTTACTTGGTGCAATAGTTGCATGTGGTCGACATGGTGGGATGGGGTATGGAACTGGTTTGTGTGGATTGTACGTTGATGGAGCCTACATAAGCAAAAAACAAATGGGAAAAGCAATAGTGAAAGCATTACTTAATGTTTCTCAGACAAAAAGCTAACATTCAGATATTGCTACAGACAGGCATTCTGCTCTACAAGCACATGTGATATGAAATTCATAATTTACACAGTGACTGCAAGTATTTCACTCTGAAAAGAATGAAACAAATATGACTTTCTTATCAACTACCTTAAAAACTCTGAAATCTATAACATCAGAAAAAAGCAGATTAGATTTTAGATTTTAATATGAAACTGAGGAAACTCTTTTCTGCCTTGCAGTTTTCACACTCTGCAGTCTTGGACTGACTTTTTATTTTAAAGATTTAGTACATTCAAATCTAACAATTACTTCTGAAGGTACCTATGCCTCTACAATAATACAACTCTCTGAGAAACATCTCATAATAGAAGTGATATTTGAACAATACTTCAATGTAGTAACAGGTCCATTGACAGTTTGTCCCACATGCTTAAAAATTTTGAAACACAGATCAGCTGTATTGTTAAGAAACAAGAACCACTTTCTAAGGCACTGCTGTAATTCAAGTTCCAAAATACAGGTATTTTTGTGTTCATGTGGGAACTCCTCAGAGATCAGCTCATGATAAGACTACAAAAAATGCTTTCAGCTTTTACTTTTGCAACAATAATTTAACTCTGTCTTCAAATGCATAACTACTGTATTGAGTAGAGAATACTCTCCTCCACAGACAAACATGACAGCTAAATAACACCCCCCCCTCGGTCACATTAACATCATTATAGAAGTTCAGCTTGGACTAAATTGCTGTTCTACCATATTCTTGCAACAGGATTTTATAAGAAAGCCTCACTGAATTGGCTGGTGGTTGTTTGGGGATTTTTTTAAAGTTCCACAAATTAGACATACTGGTTTGGATGGTCCAAGTATACGGGCTGCTATTCCCTTCCCTTCATTAGTACATTCTTCTGTGTCCTTTTTGATAGGCGTTCCCTGAAACAAAAAAAAAATTAAACAAAGTATTAATTTAGAAGAAAATCCTGCTATAGGATTTCTGTCATGTTTGATTTTTTCCTGAACTGTATTTGGGTTTTTGAACATTCTGAAAGTAATGATGTTTGCCAGGGAAAAAAACCACAACTGTGCTTTAGGCTTGTAAAATGACAAGATCATTTCATTATCTTGGTTTGTTACACTGAGCTCTTGTGAAGAGGCATTTTAAGCAGTCCATGTTGACGATGGAATTCTGCCTTTTGACTTATAGACATAACTTCTATTTCACAGTCCCTTAAGTGTTTACAGGAAATACTTAATATGGTTGTTCAAGAACTACACTAAGATTAGCAGTAGTACTGTAGTGACCATAGCAAGTAAGTAAAGAGCTAGTAAGGCTCTTTACACATCTCCTCATTCTGCCAAATACTGCTGGAAATGTTTCAATGTTTTCCTGATATGAACAGTGTCTTATTTATGGAGTAATCTTTACTTGAAGCAGCATAGAAAGAATGAGTAAATAAAAATACAGTGGACCCTCGAATTTCGCAGGCATCTGGGTCTCCCTAAGTCACATGAAGCCTGTGATCCATGATGAGAGGCAGCTCACGAATATGCAAGAAAGCCCCGCCCGTTGCCCAACCCCTTCAGCCCTGGTGACTGGGAGCAGCGCGGGGGTGGTGCTGTAGCTATGTTTTCAGCATCAACCTCATGGGGGAAGCAGTGCCACTCCACCCACAACCAAGGAGGGCTACCTCCCTCCCACAGAAGGCCTGAGACTGCCGCAGGACTGTGAAGGACTGTGCTAGGCCGTGCACCACCGCTGGGACCAAGCTCTGGGCGGTGCTGCTCCTACGAGCGGCACTGGGATGCAGTGGCAGTGTGCAGTGCAGCTGGGACCAAGTTTGGGGCAGTGCCACCACTGTAAGTGGCGCTTGGATGCAGCTGCATGGAGGCTAGTCCTAGTGACCTGGGCTCCTGGCAGAGCACAGGACCTTGGCTGGGTATGCTCAAAGCCAGGTTACCGTTAGGGCACTTAGAGCATGTGCCGTTCTGGGTGGGAGTATGGCTTTAAGCCTGCAGCCCCCTGTGATGTTTACACACTGTGTATAAAGCATACACTCCTAAGGGGCAGAGTCTGCCCCCCCACCAGGGCGTGGCAGTCCTGCCCCCTGGAGCAGGCTGGTCCTGACCTGCGAGGTGGCAGGGACACTCTGGGCATGCACAGAGGGGGAAATGCCGCAAATAATGGAGGCATCTTCACAGGGGAAAAAAGCACAATGTACTGAAACCACAATATAAGAACCGCGAAGTGCTGAGGGTTTACTGTAATGCAAAACTCCTATAAATGTGGAATAGGATAAAAAAACCCAACAACCTAACAAACACACATTGGTTCTGATATCAGTTCTCCTTCCATGTGAAATTCTGGTTTGGGTTATAAAACAATGAATACTAAATCAAGGGTTCATTTTCGAAAAGCAAAAGCATAGGACCATGCTTACTGGAAAAATTCCATTTATGCGGCTTGGTTTGCCCTTGGGATAAGGATTACCAGGAATCATGCCACAGGATGATATCATCGCATGAGGAGCCTTGCAACCTGTTTTTGAAGCCTGCAAAATAATCAAGAAATAACATTGTTTCCTATCAAATTCAACGCTTTAAAAGAACTTTACTATTTAATGACATTTTGACTGCATGAATCAACCAATGCAGAACAAATGAAATCTTTGTCTCATATCTTCTTCCAAATAATCCAAATAGTGTATGGTTCTGCCAAAGTCCCCTTTGTTTTGAATAACTCTACTCAGACAGCCTCTGCTTATAATGAACTTGGACTTAAGTACTTAGTGTTCTCTAAAACAAAGATAACTGTTTCCTTCAGCATTGGTTGTAATTCTGTGCCCTCTTTTCCATACATTCCTAATGTCTGACAGAACTCTCCCTTACGTTGCACATGCATTACATAGCTCTTATTTTTTGCAGATGCTTTCAGCTTGTCTTCCATCAGTAGTTCCCAGAAGTCCTCATGCCAAGCCCTGATCCCATCATGACCATAAGGATGAAAACAATACTGTATTTGACAGAACTTATACTGGTGTATCTTGATTACCTGTTCAAGAATTCTTCTGCATCTTTTCTTCTCTGACATGTTAATTCTGAACAGATCTTCAATAAGGCGATAATTCTGAGCATCAACAATGTTGCTATAAAGACATTGGCAGACAATTATTGTCATTGCATACGTATAAGCAGAAATAATACAGTGCTGAAAAGTGGTCAACACTTATTTAGGCACCACCTGATAGTATATAAAAAAACAAAATTAGGTCAGATCGCGAAATTACTATTATTATTTAAAGATATGAACTTCATATCTCTATGTAAATCATGGTATTAGAATTAAATGTCAATACAGAACAATGGATGATGATAGTTAAACTTTATTGGAAAAATAACTATGTTGAAAAAATGAATTTTTCATCACAACAGTTCATTAGAAATCTTCAACTGTACTAACACACTATTCCTATCACAGCAAAACATTGGCAGCTACTCTGTTTGCCATTGTTCCTTGCTAGTCTGGTAGAAAAATAAATTTTCATCTAATTTACTCCAAAATAAAAAAGATAACTCCTGGCAGTTCTCTTCAAGTTCTGATGAGTTAGTGAAAGTCTTCACATAGTTCCAAAAAGCACTCTTCCTCTCTTTTGTCCCCATAACAACACTAAATGCATCAGAGAGAAGAAAATATGTGAGTACAAGGAAACTAGTGCCTGCTTCTACCAGCCTTTTTCAAAGTCCTGATCACAGCATTTTTCTGTCAAATATTATCTGTGCCATCCAAACTACTTGAAATACAATACAACACCAAAAAGAAGGACTTAACAAAGGAGGATATTAGACGGAAATTAAATCAGCAGAATGTTGGATGAAGACATGAAAACCACCTCAAAGAACAGTACTAAAACGTGAATGAACATTCAGGTTTGCTCACTAGGCCTGATTAACAAAGTAAGCGGCACATAGATTTGGATTAGGATTTCTAATCACGACTCCATTATTATGCTTTCGTACTGTAGAAATTTAACAGTTAAGGAAGTTACCATGCTTTCCCCCCTCATCAGCTGAAGTGTTGCATCTTAAGAGTCTAAGAGTTCCAGACTCATTTCAATAAGACAACAAGTTAGTTTCATGTGCCACTGATTAACTTTTCTTAGGCTACCCTGTTTTGTTTTGGTCTGAAATAGACTAGGAGCACCCACTTGACTTCCTCAAGCTCAACTCCAAAAGCAAGATTATGTCTATACCCTCACTCTTAATTCTTTTATGGATATTTATATCATGAATTTACACGCCCCATAAAGTTCAAGTAGACTGTAATATACAGGCAAGGTAGACACCCTTAAACAAAAAAAACCAAACAACAGAACAACCCAAAACAGAACAACATTTCATATAATAAATCCTCTGAATGAAGCAGAAGAGTTCTAACTTAAACATGCATGTGTAGTAGATCCTTTCAAGTAGCTGTGTTAGGTAGAACCCCCCCAACTTTCTCTGTAAACATAACTTTAGAAATCTGTACATCTTTTACAAACAGTAGACCTGTCAGCGTAAAAGACCCATTGACTTAATTTACAGGGATTTTCAAATGCAAAAGGGTCAATTCACAGAATCCCCTAGTATCAAGTCTTTCACATTTCGGTGAGCAGAGAAATAAGCTTAGGGCCCTCTTCATTCTCTACAAGATTTGAAGACCACTGTAAAAACCCTGGCAAAGTGGTAGTTTTCCAGCAGACAGAAGTCCACATAACATCATTCTCAAGACTGAACTATGGAATTTTCCACAATTAAAGAATCATTGAATGGTCTGGGTTGGAAAAGACCTTAAAGATATCTAGTTCCAACCTCCTGTCATGAGCAGCAACACCTTCTGTGAGATCCTGTTACTCTGAGCGTCATCCAGCCTGGCCTTAAACACTTTCAGGGATGGAGCGTACATAGCTTCTCTGTGCAACCTGTGCTAGTGCCTCACTAGCCTCACAGTAAGGAATTTTTTCCTAATATCTATTCTAAATCTACTCTCAGTTTGAAGCAATTTCCCCTTGACATTACCTTGTAACAAGCCTCTCTCCATCTTTCTTGTAGGGTCCCTTCAGGTACTGGAAAGCTTAAATTAGGTCACACCCAAACCTTTTGTTTCCCAGGCTGAACAAACCCAATTCTCTCAGCCTTCTACAATGTCTACTTCTAATTCTAAACTTTTTACCATAACAGTGCTTCCTTCTAAAGGTATTTCAGGTTTTACATACTCAAACACTAACAAAACCAAGGCAACTTAAGGAAATACAGCATGAGAGATACTTACGAAGCTAAGATTTCAAGGGCAATAAGTTTATCTTTACTGAATGTGAAGCAGTTGAGAATATTAACCATTTTTGATGCTGGAACTGCCACAATTTTCTGACAAGAAAGCAAGCAAGAAAAAAGTGTATATTAAAAAAAGCAGTACAATTATTTTAAACTCAGAACACAACTCAGTAACAGCTCCATAGGGTGTACTTCAGTGAACATTTAATAGCTTCTCCCTTCCATTGAGAAAGAGACTCTATACTTTAAATTATGAAAAAGCAGTTTCAAAAAGCAAAGAAATCAGGAGAGTTAACAATAGTTACAAAGTGTTACACCTATTCCTGTGATACACATGAAAGACAAAGACACTTTAAGTCAGAAAAGATACTCCGATTAGGATGATGTTTCATAGTTTGATACCACTGAAGAAGGAGATGAAGAGGGAACTTGAAATATTATAAAGTGTAGACTGATTCATAGGTTGCAAAAGTAGACATAACAAAGGTAAAATGAGATTAAGAGAGCATATTTATTCCACAATATTTTGTTACAAGAACTTACATGCTGTAAAGCCTTTATTGCCTTGAGCTGTGGTTCAGCCCAGGAAAAGTATCTCAGTAACTCAACAACCTGCAACAGTAAATCCTTCAATTAATCTTTCAGATATATTAAAAATGTATGCTAACTACATCAATATGATCTTTCTATTTTTATAGTACAGTGGTATACTGTTGAAAAATATCTGACTGTCCGCACTGTTTGATTAGTACCTACCAGAGTCTAATTTTTTTTTTATTTCTAAGTGGGCACCTAAAAAAAAATCTATGAGATGAAGATTTTCTATGGAAATATTTAAAATCAATACTACCTTCTACATACTCACATATATGCACAACAGTGACAGTGCATTAAAATAAAAAATATAGTATCTCTGAAAAAGCTTACAAACATTCTCAAACACCACATTAACCAAATATACATAAAAAAAACCACCAAGAAAAGAAACCTACCTAATATCCAAATAAGTTGGATAATTATTACTACATGCCTGTTTAGATAATACATGCAAAATAAATTTATCCTAAATTCCATTGTGGTAGATTTATACAACTTTTCCCCACACAGCCAAAAATGTAATGACTCTGATGGCAAAACAATATGGAACTACAGGCAAAACAATATGGAACTACAGTAATCCCTCGTTACTTTGCGGTCCACCATTCGCAGGTTCAATACATCGCACAGGGGAGACCTTCCGCATCTTTACGGCATTTACTGTTACTTTGTGGATTTCGCTTATCACGGCATCTTTCTGGAACCCTGCCCTATTAGAGGGATTACTGTATCACAGCTTAATGCTGATATAATAGTAAGGAATTAAGTCTCCTCAGTAAATTAAAAAAAAGGCCAATATGATCATCCTTGCTATAATTGGAGACAAACTCACTGTATTACAGATTACACAAAAACAGTAGTTCCCATTAAATCCATGACAATATTTACTTTACCTGTTCACTAGAGAAGTATCCATGAACATATTCAATAGCTTTTAATTTGTACTCAGTCAATACAGCCTAAAAGATATAGGAAAAAAAGAAGTTGTATAATTAGTCTTTCAAGAACTATAAATACTATAGCACAATTATCTGATAATCTATTAATCTAAAACTTTCTGCCACTCTAAAGTGACATTTGCATCAATTGCACCACAGCATTCTGAAGTAACAGTGTATTTCTTAGATAATTGAGAACAGTGAAAAGCAGAAAGAAACTTAATTCTTCTGTTAAAAACAGTGGCTCATTTTTTTATTTACTTAATTTTGCTTTTTCATTGTTATTTATAACTGTACTTCATTTTGCCCTGAAGGTTCACATCAACTTTATTTTAAACAAGATAATACAGCTGACTGTTCAGACAAACTTCTTTTATGTTCCCTGTAAAATAAGTAGCAACGCATCTTACTTCTGTGAATTTATGAAGGGTTTGGATAACAAGTCTGTACAGACAGAATTAAGTATACAGTCANCTGTAATTGGAGACAAACTCACTGTATTACAGATTACACAAAAACAGTAGTTCCCATTAAATCCATGACAATATTTACTTTACCTGTTCACTAGAGAAGTATCCATGAACATATTCAATAGCTTTTAATTTGTACTCAGTCAATACAGCCTAAAAGATATAGGAAAAAAGAAGTTGTATAATTAGTCTTTCAAGAACTATAAATACTATAGCACAATTATCTGATAATCTATTAATCTAAAACTTTCTGCCACTCTAAAGTGACATTTCCATCAATTGCACCACAGCATTCTGAAGTAACAGTATATTTCTTAGATAATTGAGAACAGTGAAAAGCAGAAAGAAGTTATTTAATTCTTCTGTTAAAAACAGTGGCTCATTTTTTTATTTACTTAATTTTGCTTTTTTATTGTTATTTATAACTGTACTTCATTTTGCCCTGAAGGTTCACATCAACTTTATTTTAAACAAGATAATACAGCTGACTGTTTAAACAAACTTCTTGTATGTTCCCTGTAAAATAAGTAGCAAAGCATCTCACTTCTGTGAATTTATGAAGGGTCTGGATAACAAGTTTGTACAGACAGAATTAAGTATACAGTCATCCCTCCATATTCATGGATTACAGGTTTCCTGCGGGTCCCACAAAACCTTTAATCCGTGAATACGGGTTGGACATTAATATGGCAAATTATTGCAAGAAATATGGCAACTTTGGAACACTGCAACATCTTGGGCTCCTTAACGGCAGTGAGGAGTGTGCGAGTCAGGGTTTTTCCCTTTAACTGCAGCAGTTAGCACTGGCAGGAGTGCTTTGCCTGAGGCTATCAATATCTGCACATGCACATATGCGCTGTCAAGTCCCGGCTGGCTGCAGTGCCAGAACAGGCCCCACGTGGGTCCCTGTGCTACAGTTAAAGATTTCCTGACCCCTGGCAGAGCCGGCTAGGGCTGGGGCCACCCACCACGGCAGTGTGGGACTGTGCCGTTCCACGGAATTATGCACCGCTCCATAAATAACTGAGTAAGTACTGCGGGAAAAATTTCCACAAATATGAGAAGACGCAAATATGACAGCGCGAATAACTGAGGTATGACTGTACAACAAAGCTTGCTACAGAAGGTGTATGATGTCTTATCATTACCTTTTCACATTTCAAACCTTAACATGCGATCATCCATATTAAAGCACAATACTTTAACACAGCACTTTTGACTTTGTGGCAACAGTCCTGCTGATAACCATGTGAGCGATCTAAAAGTCAGGGCTTCCTCCTTCTCCTCATACCCAGCTCACTGAGACAGGTACGCAATGTAAAGAAGACAGGTAACAGCTGAATTCCTGCACCAAATGGGTGCAAACACCTTTCTTCCTCAGTTTCCAAGTACTCCATTTATTGCTAGATCTCATGCATATTCTCTAATCACCTTCAGCTTAACCATGACACTCATTTCTACATTCCTCTCAGTAGCCCTAAAATCTAACCTTACGCCTTGTTTTTTTGTTCCTGTCCCTCCATGCAGACAGAGAAGAAGGCCTCCATCACTGCAAATTGAACGTGAGAAGCATAGGTGCATGGAAACCCACTTGGATATTGTTTGAGGCAACCCTCTTCCCTTCTGTACCTCATTAAGAGACAAAGACTACCAGACACACTAAATTCACAAGGGGAAAATAGTTTCTCACAATAATTTTTTATTCTGTCCCTTCCTTCTCTTCGCATACTTCGGAAAAAAACATGGTATGTCATATATTTTTTATCAAAACTAATGTTACTTCACCTTCTAAAATCAACAACTGGATGACTTTATAATAAGAACACAATCAGAAAGCAGTGTTTTTTCTATATTTGCAGGAAAAAAAAAAAACAAACAAAGCCCCCCAAGTTTATTTTGGTAATACAGTAATATCTCAACATTTGCAGAGGTTAGGGTCTCCTCAGCTGACATGAAACCCCAGATCCACAAATATAGGCACATAATGAATATGCAAATAAGCCACACCTGTCCCCCCACCCCCCTCAGCCCTGGAGCACTAGGGGCCATTCCCACCACTGCCCAGGGCCATGTTATGGGACAGGGGAGCAAAGGGGGTCTTTTCTGCCCCGTCCCTGCCCAGGGAGTCCCTGTGGCAGTGCCACTGACATGGGGGTTCCTGGCTTTTGCCATCCTGTGGCCTCTCCATGGTGGCAGGCACTTCATACTGCAGTCTGGCCTCTCCACAGTGGCAAGCGGCCCATGCCGCAGTCCTATGACTGCTCAGCAGTGGCAGACAACCCACATCACCCTCCTATGTTCTCTCTGCCACACAGGTGATAAGAGCAGCTCTACCTCCTGGCAATTTCCAGCTATTTAGAAGGGAGAGCGAGTACAGGATAGAACCCCTCTATCTCCTGGCAATTAGCAGCTCTCCCACTAATTGGTCATTGCCAGGAGACAGGTGCACCTAGAGATACACAGCGCCAGGGAAAGCGCTCTGGCAGCCCCGCACCCTCCTCCTCCTCTGGGGACTGCAGCAGGAGCTGCCTTCTGTTCCCCACCTCTGCCCCACACAAGGTAAAAGGGCACAGGAGAGTCTATTTGCTTGCATGACCCGTCAGAAGGAGAGTGGGGATGCCCTGTGGTCGCAGCGGACAGTGTCCGACATGCCACTGCTTGCCCAAGGCAATACAGTGTTCCTTAATCCTTAATGCGTGTCAGGANCCTGTAAAATAAGTAGCAACGCATCTTACTTCTGTGAATTTATGAAGGGTTTGGATAACAAGTCTGTACAGACAGAATTAAGTATACAGTCATCCCTCCATATTCATGGATTACAGGTTTCCTGCGGGTCCCACAAAACCTTTAATCCGTGAATACGGGTTGGACATTAATATGGCAAATTATTGCAAGAAATATGGCAACTTTGGAACACTGCAACATCTTGGGCTCCTTAACGGCAGTGAGGAGTGTGCGAGTCAGGGTTTTTCCCTTTAACTGCAGCAGTTAGCACTGGCAGGAGTGCTTTGCCTGAGGCTATCAATATCTGCACATGCACATATGCGCTGTCAAGTCCCGGCTGGCTGCAGTGCCAGAACAGGCCCCACGTGGGTCCCTGTGCTACAGTTAAAGATTTCCTGACCCCTGGCAGAGCCGGCTAGGGCTGGGGCCACCCACCACGGCAGTGTGGGACTGTGCCGTTCCACGGAATTATGCACCGCTCCATAAATAACTGAGTAAGTACTGCGGGAAAAATTTCCACAAATATGAGAAGACGCAAATATGACAGCGCGAATAACTGAGGTATGACTGTACAACAAAGCTTGCTACAGAAGGTGTATGATGTCTTATCATTACCTTTTCACATTTCAAACCTTAACATGCGATCATCCATATTAAAGCACAATACTTTAACACAGCACTTTTGACTTTGTGGCAACAGTCCTGCTGATAACCATGTGAGCGATCTAAAAGTCAGGGCTTCCTCCTTCTCCTCATACCCAGCTCACTGAGACAGGTACGCAATGTAAAGAAGACAGGTAACAGCTGAATTCCTGCACCAAATGGGTGCAAACACCTTTCTTCCTCAGTTTCCAAGTACTCCATTTATTGCTAGATCTCATGCATATTCTCTAATCACCTTCAGCTTAACCATGACACTCATTTCTACATTCCTCTCAGTAGCCCTAAAATCTAACCTTACGCCTTATTTTTTTGTTCCTGTCCCTCCATACAGACAGACAAGAAGGCCTCCATCACTGCAAATTGAACGTGAGAAGCATAGGTGCATGGAAACCCACTTGGATATTGTTTGAGGCAACCCTCTTCCCTTCTGTACCTCATTAAGAGACAAACACAAATTATTCTCACAATAATTTTTTATTCTGTCCCTTCCTTCTCTTCGCATACTTCGGAAAAAAACATGGTATGTCATATATTTGTTATCAAAACTAATGTTACTTTACCTTCTAAAATCAACAACTGGATGACTTTATAATAAGAACACAATCAGAAAGCAGTGTCTTTTCTATATTTACAGGGAAAAAAAAAACAAACAAAGCCCCCCAAGTTTATTTTGGTAATACAGTAATATCTCAACATTTGCAGAGGTTAGGGTCTCCTCAGCTGACATGAAACCCCAGATCCACAAATATAGGCACATAATGAATATGCAAATAAGCCACACCTGTCCCCCCACCCCCCTCAGCCCTGGAGCACTAGGGGCCATTCCCACCACTGCCCAGGGCCATGTTATGGGAGAGGGGAGCAAAGGGGATCTTTTCTGCCCCTTCCCTACCCAGGGAGTCCCTGTGGCAGTGCCACTGACATGGGGGTTCCTGGCTTTTGCCATCCTGTGGCCTCTCCATGGTGGCAGGCGCTTCATACTGCAGTCTGGCCTCTCCACAGTGGCAAGCGGCCCATGCCGCAGTCCTATGACTGCTCAGTAGTGGCAGACAACCCACATCACCCTCCTATGTTCTCTCTGCCACACAGGTGATAAGAGCAGCTCTACCTCCTGGCAATTTCCAGCTATTTAGAAGGGAGAGCGAGTACAGGATAGAACCCCTCTATCTCATGGCAATTAGCAGCTCTCCCCTTTAAATACCCACTAATTGGTCATTGCCAGGAGACAGGTGCACCTAGAGATACACAGCGCCAGGGAAAGCGCTCTGGCAGCCCCGCACCCTCCTCCTCCTCTGGGGACTGCAGCAGGAGCTGCCTTCTGTTCCCCACCTCTGCCCCAGGTAAAAGGGCACAGGAGATTCTATTTGCTTGCATGACCCGTCAGAAGGAGAGTGGGGATGCCCTGTGGTTGCAGCGGACAGTGTCCGGCATGCCACTGCTTGCCCAAGGCAATACAGTGTTCCTTAATCCTTAATGTGTGTCAGGACCCACCAGGAGGGTCCTGGCCTGTGGCTGGTGTTCCCCAGGGCCTGTCCCTGGGTGCACCTTCCCAGGGACGGGACAGGAGTGTGTGCGTGTGTGTCCCCCAGAGGTACGTACTGCACTGTTTCCACAGGAACAGGCGGAGGGAGGTGATGGCCAAGCCACAACCTCTCCTCGCTTCACCCCGCTGCAGTCCCATCCTGGTGTTCAGTGCATTCCCTGGGGCTACGTATCCTCCATCAGTGCTGGGCAGGCAGCTCCCATGGACACACAGCGCTTAACTTCTGCTCTGAGTAGCTCCATGGGACCCTGCCCAAATCCATGTGCTGTGGCCGGGCCGTTACCACTGGAACCTTCCATTCCCAGTCTGCTGAACGGTGAGACAGGACATGGTGGTAAAGGGGGGAGAGTCTACGGCTTGGCCATCACCTCTCCCCACCTGTTACAATGGAAACAGTGCAATATGTACCTCTGGGACACACACACACACCCCTGTCCCATCCCCAAAAAGGTGCGCCTGGGGACAGGCACTGAGGAACACCAGCCGCACCCCAGGAGACCTGCAGGGGGAAGGGATGGGACAAATCGACACCACCAATAACAACAACCAACCCCTGTCCCCACACAGCTGTTTAGGGCACAATTTGGCTGCATGGGGAGGGGCCAAGGTGCTGTGCTCATTATGTCTGATGGAGTCACGGTCATGGTGCTTCCACCTGCTCCCAAGGCTCAAGGGGTCAGCCTGCTCCTGGTACACATGGGACGTGGGCAGGACGGGCCCTAGTGGCTCCTAGAGGGTCCCCATGCCTCTCAGCAGGTCCCAGCAAGTCCCAGCAGTTCTTGCCCCCATACTGCAGCGGCATGTAACCTGTCCAACACACCTAAAGCAGGGAACTGTGGGCGGTCTCCATGAGAGCAAGAGGTGCCACCTCCCCGCCCCGCAGGGCGTGGCCATCCCAGTCTGCGGGGAGTGCCAGTGCCACCCCTTGGCGCAGCAGAGATACTGCACGTGCGCAGACATGGAAACGCCACAAGGAATTGAGGCGTTTTTGGGAAAAAAACCCTGCGAGGATCCGAGGCAGCAAAAGTAGAAGCGTGACTTAGCAAGGTATCACTGTAATTGTAAATACACATGGGGATAAACAGAACTAAGCTACACATGAAGACAAATAATTGTCCCTGCTAATTATTGGACTAATTATAGGAAAATGGAATACACCAACACAACTAACTGGTAAATCACATAAAGAAGGTTCTGCCACATAGCTAGAAATGAAGCTTAAACAAAAATATAGCAGCAAAGAGACAAAGTCAGCATTTGGGCAATGGATATTACACAACAACAGCACAGCTATAGTCAACACAGCACAACACTGATCCTTAGATCAACAGCGAGCTGGGTTTACAGGAATACAGGCAGATAGCATAGAGAAAACATAATTGCCTAAAATCACATGTCAAAACCCTTTTGTTGGAAGTCTTTAGTAATCACAGAGCATATTCTGAAGCACTGCACTGCAGTAGTAATAATTGAAACATTACTCCCTCCCACTATGGATTCTCAAAGAAAGCATTAATGTGTATACTATTTCTTGGGTTTTGTTTTTGTTCCCAGATTTCCCATACAAATTGTTAAGTTGGGAGGGAAGTTCATGCCCTAAAGTATCAGTATGTCATGTTTTCAGCTGGTTATACACATACCTATTTTGTAAAGGAGAATTTATGACATGACCTTATGCAAAAATGCTAGTAAATGCAGTTGTGATAACAAAGACTCATCCCTGGGGCTTCTGCTGCACACTGCTTTATACCTTGAAATGTTGCAAAATGGTAATACCGCAACTGCAGCCATCACTGGGCCTCATGCTAAAGAGGAACTGCACTGAAACTCAACTCTAGTACCCAAGTCCAAATACAGGAAATTTACCTCTCCCAGACAATCCAACATACTAAAAAAACCCAAAAGACAACCACCCACGACCAAAAAACCAAAATCAAACCAGTTATTAAAAGAATGCTAATGATCACTTTTCTGCCACAAGGCAACATCGCCCGAAATAAATCCCTCATTTTCACACCAAGACAGCTTTATGTCTGTATCCTTCGGTTTTAAGGATGTGTAACTGTTTCTACTGTGACACTCAATCTATTTAAATACAATGAAGTACATTGTTACAGGTTTCTACATCCCACACAAAACAGGAAATTAATCTCAGAGGTTCTGATTTTTTTTCTCCTTTTCCACTTCTAGCATTTGGGGAACCTCTAGCTTTCCTGTTAAATGCAGGCCTCCGTGCAGAAAGGAGATACAGTGAGCCCCCACGTATTCACAATCCGTGATTTGTGAGATTCAGTATTTGCGGCTGATTTTTCTGCAAGCTGTGCAACCTCGGCGCGTGCGCAGAACCTACCACGACCTCAGTCTGATCGGCCCCCAGCTCCGCCGCTCGAGGCGCCATCTCCACCCCCCCCACCTCCCTGCTCACACAGCCAGCACCGTCCCCACCTCCGTCCCGCTCGCTTG
>WEKX01007712.1:2979-40339 GCA_013390025.1 Pitta sordida
TTAAAGGGAAAGAACCCCGCCGCCCCCCCCCCTGCCACTCTGTGGGCTTCTCCAGGCTGCTGCAGTTGCTCCCACAGCCTAAATCCCGCGCCGCTTCTCCACCCGACCCTGGTGGTTGTGCTTGTGCCAGCAGCCCTGCGGTGCGGGCTGGAGTGCGTGGTGCGGGCTCCCTCTGCTGGGATTGGTGGATGTTAAAGGGAAAGAAACTTCCATACCAACGCCTCCCCCCCGCCATAAGTGCACGGGGAGTTGCAGTGCTGCAAAGTTAAGGTTTTTCCAGGCTCCAAGAATGCCAACCAGAGCTCAGGGACATCTCTTCTCCGCCGCGGAGGTGGGGTGAGCACATGCAGGCTGGTGCGGGGCCCCCGGGGTCGGTGTGAGCACTGGGGCCGGGCCGGGCCGGGGGGGCTGGGGAGGGAGCGGCGTGGAGTTTGGGCTGCGAGAACACATGGTCACAGCAGCCACTCAAAAATGGCTCCCTTTACTCGTCTGTGCTGAGACAGACTACAGGAAGGAGCAAAGAATGCCCGCAGCGCTTCCGAGTTCCAGGGGGGGGAGCAATGGGCATGGCCTGCATGCATAAAAACGACCTGCAGTTCTTTGAGAGTTTAGTGTTTCGCGACGGTCTTGGCCTGTCCCTTTCCTCGTGATAGAGGGGGTATAACTGTAGTAATATAGATTCAGTCCTCTGGGCAGGTAGGGCAGGAACAGTGAAGGAAGAACAAGAATATATTGACTTCTGAGGCTGTCCCATCTAAAACCACTTTTCTTTTATAGTCAGAAGAAAGCACTAAGCATCTCAGAGAATTATTAATCCCTTTTAAAACAGACATTCTAGATGTCTGAGGAACAACCCTTTATAGTTCATTAATTTCTTTCTCTCTATAGAGGAAATTTTGACATCTTGCTTAGATTTAGCAGATGAATTTGATATAAAGCTAGCCATCATGACAAGATCTATTTGAATGTAACAGGATATAATTAGTTCACTATTTTTTTCCCTGATATTTTCATATTTTCCTGGAATTATCCTCTGTGGTCTAATACAGGTAGGTATTAGAAGGATTTCAATGAACGACAAGGATAATGCAATTCCCAGGAAGATATATTTGGTTTGTTTTGGACCCCCTGGAAACTAAAACTCTTTTGTAAAGAGCTTTGTAAGAAAGAAGTATGGCTAAATATGCCTGGTGAGTCCTGTTTATCACGGGTATATATCTTTGGTGAGGTAGTAGGAAAGGAAGGGATGAGGAGGGTGGGTTTACTGTATCAGCTGTACAAAAGGATGTAACCAACTGTATGTAAACTGGACATTGATTTAAACTGTGTGACTAAATCCAGTGTTTAGAAGTGTGAAGTAATAAAAAAGAGGATGTGCCCCTCTTGACTATACGTGTATTGCCACAAGGGGGTCTGAACTAGCTGTTATGTCGCTCAGAAAAAAGAAGTGTGAAGATGTTTGAATTTTGCTTTGAAGCAACTGAAAAAGCAAATAAAATATGAAAATCTTCCAGGAAAGAACACAGAGGAGTCTAGGAGGTTGTTAAGTCTCTGATGTTCTTGGGTTTGGAAGATCACATCTTCCACTGCAAAGGTGTCAACTATGTTAACGAAAGTATAGGAAAAAACTGCATGGGTGAGTAAAGATAGTAAAAGGCAAACGTAAGTAAATCAATATAGCAATGATATCTTTATTTATGTGGAAAATAAACATACTACTCTGAAGTGGTAAACTAGAATTTTGTCTGACTAATACTGGCATGAAGTAGCCTTAGGACTTATGACAGAACCCATGTGAAAAAGCTACAGAGATTAAAAGACAAAATTGTAAAAAGATGCAATGATTTAATTTTTGTGTGAACCAGCTGTATTTCCCTCATAAATATTCTGCATTTTGGCAATCGATTTTTTATCAAGCTTAGATTAAGCTTTATTTAAAAAAAAAACCCAACAAATCCCCAGAAAAATATTAAAAATAAAAGAAAGAAGTTGCACAGTTTCTTCACTTACTTCAGGAAAAAAAAAATTCCCTAAATTTCTCACAGGAAAAAAGAATAATTAGAATAAATTAACTGTACCAATTCATTATCCAAAAGAACCCAAACAAAACAAACCCACCATAGGAAAATTTTGAGTATGCTAAAAACTGATGCTTTCCAACAGTTACTTCTTTCATTCAGACAAGGTAGTCACCTCAGAAAACTCTCCGAACTACCTTCGTACTTTACCTACTTCCTTGATTGAACTTCTAACCATCAAATCCTCGATCAAGAAAAAATTGCGTAACATATACAAAACAGTACAGTAGCTGTGCTGACCACCGGAGTGCCTGTCATTTCTGAGACAGGGTTCATGGTGGAGCAGACTGGCTAGGATGAGAAAATTGTGTGGAATACTAGGGGAAAAAAGGATGGCTAGGGAAGCTTGTAAATAGAAATTAAACAAACAAACAAAAAATTATTGTAAATCCTTTAATTATTCTAACAATGATTTTGAAACCTATTATTATTTTAGTTCTTCCACATGCCATCCTGAAAGCATCACTGTTGAACATAGCAACAAGTAGTCACTGAGTATCAAAAATTCATTTTTTTCCCCCTTGACATTCCAGGTTACTTGTGTCTGGTTCCTTATGTTTTAATAGAAAATAATTTATATTAGGCATTTCAGCTCTTGCCCTGTCTCTGTATATGTTTTTCTTCAAATAGCCACTTAACTTGAGTTTAGCCTTGACTTCTTTATGTGATTCTGGTATTTCATTTATCAAGCCATAATGAATCTTGCACTAAAAAGGAGAGAGACTGAAGAAATATAAGGTATTATGATCTCCAGATAGAATACACACACTCTAGCTTGCAAAAAATTGTGATTTTTGTGAGTGTTAGGAACGGAGCTTTAAGATTATCCTGATCTTTGGCATGCTCGTCAGTGATCTCCCTCAATGGAAGGGATCTAGTGAGGATATTTTGTGTACTGTCTTAATTTTGAGGACTTTAAGTCAGCTTGCATGAATCTACATATGGAAAGCCATAGTTGCAGAGCAGTCAAATGTTATGGCTGATATAATATAATACTAGTTAATCCCCTGGAAATACCCTTACAGCATGACTTAGTGAATCTTCAAAGCATTCTGTTGACAGTCTTGACAACTACCAATAATAAAGTCTTCAGGAAAGGACTGTTTCCAGTACCTTGTACATTGCAGCCCTGATTTCATCTATTATGTGTCTATGTACCACAATGATGTGTTTTAAAAGTACCGTCTCGGTAAGTGTTGCATACCTAGAAGTATATACAGCAATAAGTTAAAAGTGCCCTTCAGAATGTTCACTTTTTCTCTTAGCTAAAACCCTGTCAAATGTTTTGTGGTATAACTGGGGTATTCTGAGACATGTAGATATGAATAAGAAGTTATGTGAATGTCACCACATGCAGAGCCAAGCACGAAGAAGGGCTGACAAGATATATCTGCACCAGGTTGTTTGATCCAGGAGGATCTTGTTTGTTCTCACACGTGCATGGCTCACTTATCCAACCATGTTACTTCCCACTCAGTGTGCTCTGTCTCTGTGAGAGGTTGTCATGATCTGTCCCCTCAATTAAATACAACCAATTGCTTTTAATGAAAGCAGGTTTTTTTGCTGCAAAGGTAGAGGTTTCAGATCCAGTTTCAAGAGAAAAATGTGTGTGGAAAAATAACTAAGAAGCCTAAGGAAGAGAGAGCAAGATACCAGCAAGTAAGAAATTGAAGTTTAAGATTTAAAGCTTCAGTAGAAACAATATTAAATGGGAGCATATAACAGAGACAAGATTATGCCTGAGACTTAAGGAAGGGGAGAAGGAGTAGGTGAATAAATGAGTAGGAACTGGAACTCATATTAAAAACCTGAATGATATCATATAATAATACCAATGTAAGAGATCTTAAAAATTAACATAGTTGGGAGGTTACTAAGAAAATTAAGCAAAAGGCTGATGCAGGGATCCAACCTATGAAGCTGTGATCAGATCTGAGCAGAGATGAGATGACTCTGAACCCACTCAGTCAAACCACCAATTCCTCTTGGAGCCTGAGCTGAATTTGGAATGAGCTCCAAACCTTAACTTGTTAATTTGGGTTCCAAAATAAGATCTGGCAACTCTCAACGGAAAAGGATTTCTTTTCTTCACTACCCATAACCAGGGAAAAGTCAAAATGTGAGGGCAGAGTAGGGGGATCTTGAAGGAAAGTTGGTCAGTAGATAAGCAGAAAAAGATTTGGTAGAAACTGCAAGTAGAAAGGGTCAAAATGAGAAACCTCTATGGGAACCAGGGCAGCAACTCACCACTAAATTATGAATGGAGAGAGAGAGGAAAATCTTATGTTAAAGAAACTGAACTTCCTGTGCTTTTAAGTTGTGGTCATAGCAAAATCTGGACTTACTAAATAGGTTGCATTTGCCTTGTAGGGTTCCATGACATAAATTAAATGACACATGTAACATGCCACTCTGAAATGTGAAATTATTGTAGAATGAGTATTGGAACAATGAGAAACAGCTTCCACTTCCACTTGAAATTTCCTGTGCAAAAAAGCCTTAAGATTTGTTTCTTTTTAACAGTTACATGAAAATATGCCAAAGAGTCATAATCAAAGTTTCTCTTTTCATGAACTTCAGTAGCTTCACATGTGAAGAATTTGTAAGGAGGGTTGGGCAAGAATTATATATATTTTGATTTTATTTACATAAATAGCAATATTGTTACTTAAAGGACTGAAAGGATTGTCCCTGATAGCATAAAAACATGGATCTTCAAAAAGAAAGAAAATTCTTATCACTAGTAAAATAGAGATAATCTTAATTCTTATCTAGCAGAGCTATGTTAATTTAATATGGTGAGCAACTGGCTATTAATTTCTCATTCTTTGCAGCTTTCTGTCCCATAAAAAAATACAAAAAAACATAAACCCCTATTAAAGCATACATTTCCTGTCATTTAACTAAGTTTATGGAATTTCTACCTTGTAATATAATAGAGAAATCTACTACTTGTTCTGCATTTGCCATCCATAGATCTCTGATCATCTTCCTGGAGGACAGTACCATTGCCTTTTGACAGATAGTGAGACTAAGGAGCAATAAAATAAAGCAAGTTACCCAATATGATCCCAAAAGAGCACCAGCTTCCACTGCTTCTCCAGTTCAGAAGTCATATCAGAAAAAAGTACAGTGACAAGGCTGCAGGGGTGGTCTGAAGCATTTCTATCTGCACTATTATTTCTACAAATTTGTGGTGGAGGGTGAGGATGGTCTGTGTAAATTTGGACAGAGAGAAAAGGCTCTACTCTCTCTACTGACTACATCCATCTTATTAGTCTGGATTTCAACCGCTTTCACAAAAAAGAAATATGTTTAGCAGGGGTTACTGAAGGAGGAAGAGTGGGAGGATTAGATCCATGAATCCTAAAACATACTAACCTGCTTTTTTGACTCCAAAAGCTGAGCTTTGGCTTTTTTAATGCAACTGGTTTGTGACAAGAGCTGAGCTACTGGCGTTTATCAGCACTGTTAGGAATCTCAGTAAAAAGTCACTACAGAAATATTTATTACCTACCGGTAACCACTGGTAATTGCTGCAAAAACAACCTGAAAGACATGTCTTTGCTCTTGCTGGAACGACTCACCATGATGTAATTCCCTAAGCACCTCCACTAGGAGACAGTAGTAAAAACTTATGAACATGTTCTCCTTGTTAACATTCTTTCCTTCTCCCTTTAATATATCTGAAAAAAACTATAGCTGTGTACCCATAAATTCACTACAAAACAAAATCAGTTGCTCTAAGTGGGCACACTGCAGAAGGACGTTTTTAAAATTCCTGTAATCTGTAAGAGTACTGCAATTTTTTCACACTGTTGTCTAGAGGTTTAGTTCAAAAAAAATTTCCTCATTTAGTGTTTAAAGGCATTAACAGAGAAATAGATCTAAGTCTGCCGTTACTATGCTTGTCAGGCTGATAAAGAAGCTTCTGGTGAAATAATAAGAAGTCACAGTATTGGGTAACATTCACCCAGTATTTGGGAAAGCTCTGAAAGAATTAATACATCTTTTGCAAGTAGTGAGAAATTACAAAAACTATGTGAGATGCTGTGAGCCAGTGTTACAGTTCTCCACTGTTAAAATGGAAGTCATTCTGTGACTGTAGCCCACAGTTCCTCCCTTCTGATCCCCTTTAGACCAGGGAGTAATAACTCCTCCAGGTTCAGCACTGCCAAAATATCAGATTGACCAAGATTCGGGTAATATTGCAGTGCCTGGTCTGTTACCTCTTGTAGGCAAACTGTTCTCCTAACAGGACAAGAAGGCTTTAATTACCATTCCTCCTCTCCCCTCCTCTTCCCCCACAGCAAACTCAGCATTTCCCAACTCATCTGGCTAGTTTCAAACCCATATTTACACCAACTGGTTAGTTTTGTTCTATTAGCTCTCAGACCATTTAAACCATCTGGTTTTCCTCTTGCACGTTCTAGACCCCTGACCCGAGTGATCTCTCCATTTGATGTTTGTCCATGTCTGAAGTAACTGTTTTTAGAGGTGACAATCCCAATTTCACTCACTGGTGTGGGCATGGTCCCAGATCATGCAGTGTGGTTACATGATGCCTGTGCATCTTCTGCCTTCCACCTCCTGCCACATTTGAGCCAGAGTTATACAATCCCTGCTACACGTGGTTCACCAATAGGGAATATTTACATTTCGTAACCACAAAAAAGACCATGAGTTCTAGTGCTTTTATATCTTCTGCACTATTTAACTTTTGATATTTTTCCCAGAAAGTCTCACAATAGAGAGTACCTGGGTTTGATTTCTAGGGATACTTGCTAAAATTCTTATGTGACATCATCTCAGGCCCTCACCCAAAAGTCTGGGAAAATAAATTGACCTGTCTGGGTGTTCAGAATAAGAAGTATTTCCTAATTTAAAAACAATAAGTTTACATGAAGGGAGTTCAATGAACAGAGTTTTATCAGAGGGAGAGACCTTCTAAAACATTACCTCGGGAAACTTAAGTAACTAGCAGAAGGTGAGATTGCTGTCCCAAAGGCCCAGCCCTGGCCCTGAACTCTTCCTACAGCAGCAAGGGGCGGTCAAGTTTATGGGCACTGTCCTCCCCCCTTCAGTTACATCCAATGCACACAACTCATTATTCAGACTCAAAATCCAATTTGAAGGCAGTTTAAATCTTCTGGCCCAAGTCAGAGGCAATCAGTTTGTACTAGTGTGTGGGCCGTGTGGGATCCTCAAAGGCAGGTTAATGCATCACAGGCAGCTCGGGAGCAGGTAGGGGGTGGGATGAGTTTTTCTGGCAATGTTGATATCTGCCTCCCAATATCACATTTTTCCTCCATTAAAACTTTCTGCATTCTTTTCCCCATGAATTCATTGCTTCTGGAAAAACACACAGCTTTTCTGGCTGTAGATGTATTCATTCAGCGTGAAACCTGAAATTCAGAGATTACTGGATGCAGCTTGATACAACACACTGATTTTGGGTTTCTTTCTGTGGCTGGGTTTCTGGTAGCATGGGGGCTATGGAGGAGGCCTTTTTTTAAGAAGTTGCTGGAGGTTTCCCTCATAACTGGCAGAGCTAATGCCAGCCAGTCCCTGGCTGGACCTGCTGCTGGCCAAAGCCAAGCCAATCACAAGTGCTGAAGATGCCTCTGTGGTAACATATTTGAGAAGGAAGAAAAAGAAGTTAGGGGAGAGATGATGATGGCTTCCAGAGAAGAGCAGTGAGAAGATGTAACAGCAGGATGTACGATACTTCTCACTTTTTATATTTTGATCTTGTAAGAAATAAATTCTTTATGACCCCACTTTGGAGTTTCTTTTGCCTGTGACAGTAAGAGATTTCTAATTGTCCTTCTTTCTGCCATAAAAAACCCTTCAGTGATTTTTCTTTTTTCTTCCTCTCTCCCCTGTTTGTATGCAGGAGGGAGTGGGAGGATGACTTTTGTTGAGTCTCTGGCATCCGGCCAGGGTCAAACCACTACACAGGTGGCAGAGAGATGAATCACATAGGCTTTTCCACCACTGGTTTCAGAGAGCAACTACCAAGCCTAGAAGATTCGGCCCTGGTTTTGAGTTGTGTAACTTCTATGAGGTTTTCTATTCATTCTCAAATTAAAGACCAGGCTTCCCTTGACAGAAAGGAGGTGCCAATGAAATCCATAGGTTCACAACTGCTCTAAATGAATTCTATCATTCCACAGTCAACTCACTGAGTCTCTTACAGTTGCCACCTCATTTCCTCTTGCATTCCTATTACAGCCACTTCTTGCCACGATTTTACTGCCAGAGCATGTCTCCCCTGCAATGTCAATGCCCAATGGGGCAGCCCTTACAATTTCTTGAGAATTTTAGATAGCTATCAGAGACATCTTACAGGAATTTTTGACTAAATATTAGGTTTTTTGAACAAGACATTTAGTTTTAAGTGAAGCTACTGTAACCTGAAGCATTTTGCTAGACGGAGGATAGGAAGCCGGTTTCTATTATTTTGTTTTTTCTTTTTTTAGTTTTTTTTTATTTTTGCATATGTATTTGTGGAGAAGGAATTTTCTACATCTTGTAACTCAGGTAAATCTCAATTTAATTATATGTGAAGGAAAAGCCCTTTTCTAGCCCAGGGAAACATCAAAATGGAAAAATCAAAGTCTTTTTTGCCAAAAAGAAAAAAGTGAGAATATTTCCATACAAGGTCACAGTTACCTAAATAAATCACAGCCAGCTTCGCACTCCAGACTGTATTTATATTTTGAGCCAGGGAACATCTGTTTAATAGTGGGTGGTCATGTAATAGTTTTGTAGACAACAGAGCCATCCGAACAGTCTTGGAGCCATCAGGAAGGGGCTTATCCTGAAGTCAGTGAGTTGCAAATGGATCAGGACTATGCCCCACTATTCTGCAAAGTTCTCTTCTCAGAAGTCAAGTAAAACTACATGCCAGGAACTACACAGCAAAGGACAGATTACCTAGGAAGATTTTCACTTAAAATATAAAGTGCAAACAGGAACCGCTTGGCGGTTCCTCAACAACAGCTACAATATTTTCTGCAGAAATACATGAGAAAGACTCAAAATATGTCGATGACTTATCAAGGTAGCAGATACACAAAGTGATGTCTCCTAATGTCTCCCAATGGTTGGATGAGGAACACAGGGATGGAATAGACCGTGAAAGTTTTTACCTATACCGTGCACAATGGTATTGGGTTTTCTGTGGCCTAGTTTTGGTAGCACGGGGGAGCTATGGAGGAGGCTTCTTCTAGAAGCTTCTGGAAGCTTCCCCCATGTTCTGCAGAACCAATCCCAGTTGGCTCCAGGCCAGACCTACTGCTGGCCAAGGACAGGTTAACGAGGAGTGATAGTAACACCTCTGGTATAACATATTTAAGATGGAGGGGGGCAGGGGGTAAGTTAAGGGTAAATAAAGATGGCCACCATAGGAGACTAGAGTGAGAACAAGTGAACAAAAATGCAGACACTAAGGTCAGTGGAGAAGGAGAGGGAAGAGGTGTTCCAGACAACCGAGCTAAGGCTCTCCTGCAGCCATCCATGGAGGACCACAGGGATGCTGAGATCCAGTTACAGCCCATGGAGGAGCCCACGCCAGAGTAAGTGGAAGCTGGAAGGAGGCTGTGACCCATGACAGGCCCATGTTGGAGTACGGTCCTTCCAGGGACTTGCAGCCTATGGGGAAAGGAGACCACATGGGATCAGGATTTCCTGGTAAGACTTGTGGCCTGTGGGGTACCCACTCGGAAGCAGACCACAACTTAAGGACTTCACCCTGTGGAAAAGTGATCCATGTGGCAGCAGTGTCTGAAAAACTGTTACTAGTGGAATGGACTCAAGCTGGAGCAGTTTGTGAAGGACTGTCTCCTGTGGGAGGGACTCATGGAGAAGTTCATGAAAGACTATCTCCCATGGGAGAGACCCCGTGGGAAGCAAAGGAAGGATATTCTCTCTGAGCAGCACCAGAAACAACTGACTGCAACCCTTATTTCCCATCTCCCTGGGCCTCTGGGGGCAGAGGAGGTAGAACTTGGAAGGAGGGGGCTAGGTGAAAAGGTGTCTTTAAGACTTATTGTGCTTCTCATTCTTAAGCTCTAATCCTGTTAGTAATAAACTTCACTAATGTCTCCACTTGGTCTGTTTTGCAAATGATGGTGATCAGTCAGGGACGGATTACAGTGTTTATTTCAGATTATGAAATCCTTCATTATATTTTCTCTTTCCTGTCCATTTGCTGATGGGAGTGAAAGAGTGGCTTTAGTGAGTCCCTGGCATTCCATCACCTTGGCAAAGAATTAGTACAGAAAATGAACACTGTATAATTTTGGATTTGGAGCTGACTGAAAGTGGAGAAATTACTAGAGCTAAACATTACTATTCTCCACAGTCTCTTTCCCACAGTCTGCTGCCACTTGTAGGCACATCTGACTTCACTGACTGTTGAGGGACCTTTGGGCAATCATACGTCCCTTTTGTCTTTTGTGCACATGCTCTGACCCCTTCCACAGCACCCAAGAAACAGAGAATGTAATCCTCAGGACCCAGTGAAATGGGTCATCCTGAGACTCATCCTGAGATGAGTGACTGAGATGCCACAGGGAACAAAAGAAGAGATCATTTTTTAAGGCCTCCTTCTGTGTATCTGAGGTGCCTTTTTACTTGTAAAATTATGTCTCTTCTTCCATTTAGGTTATTTTCCTGAAAATATGTGTCCACTGATTGCACTTCAGAAGGACAGAGAAGGCAGGGGAAGGGCTGGAAATACACCTGTAACAGAGTTGCTTTTTGCTCTAAAATATTTCTGTTGAAACTCTCCTTTGATATAAAGATATCCTGATCCGTGGTCCAAGCCTTTCTCTTCCTGAAGGAACCAAATCCATCTCTGCATACTGCCAGAGACAGTGAATGTATTTTTCATTAAACTGTCTTTGATTAAACAATCTGTTGTTGTTATGGTTTAGGGGGTTTTCTGCTGCTCTGGTAGCGAGGGGGTTAACAGCTCAGCTCTGGCCTGAGCTCTCTGTGCTGCCATGGCCTTCAAGGTTAGAGATAAAGGCAGGTGTCTCTGCCGAATAACATACTTGGGAGAGAAGAAAAAAAAGTTCAGTAGTAAGATGTAGCGTGCCAGCTCAGAACCTGCGTCGGGAGGCTGAGAGATTTGAAGGCCCCCAGGCCCACGAGAGAAGGGGTAGAGATGTTCTTCCAGGCATCCCGCTGCTGCTTGTGAATTGGACTGACCATGGTGAAAACCTATGGACCAAAGAGAGAGAACCAGGACCGCAGAATCCGTCTAAGCATTAAGACTGAAGATGGAGAGGTAAAAACTGGACAACACTGCTGATGTGTTGGAGCCCAGAGACAGAAACTTGGAGCTAGCTGAGAGCTCCGCAGAAATCCCTGGACAGACTTTTTTTGGGCATTGTTATAGTATTTGTGTACTTTTGGGATGGGCTCATTATGAAGCAGAAAAGCCAGTACTTAAAAGCTGCAATCCTGGCTGTGACTTCTGGACAACAGAGAATTTTTCAGAAGAACTGTCGTCCTCAGGTCGAGATCTCACTTGGGAGGGGTCATGAAAGACCTTTCCCTCTTGTGAGAGAGAGAGAACTTTATGGAAGGGCAGAGAGATGGTTCCTACCCTGGATCTGTTCAGAAATGCCAACCTGCCTGGTTTACCCCTACCCTATGTTCCCCCTTTTTCTCCTGGTGGAAAAGGGAATATTGCATCTATTGTAAGAGAAGGAGGGGTGGGGGGGAGAAAGGTTGCCTTCTAAATGATGCTTCCCTTGCAGTTCTGAGCTTGTTAGTTAGAAAATAAACCCTTTATGTTCTTTATTTATAGTTTTGCCTTGCTTCTTTTGCCTGTGACCAGTTTTATTTTATTTTCCAGTTTTATTTTCCAGTTTGTTTTTTTAGTTTTCTCCTTCATGAGAAGTTGGGGTAGGTCTCTGGCATCCAGCCAGGGTCAAACCACAACAGTTGTAAACAGAAAAAGTGATATTTCCATCACTGTTACCTCAGGTCAGACTCACTTACCTGACTAAAAAGTGTCACTTTTCCATGCTAAATCCAAGCCAGGGAATCAAAAGTGCAGGCATTTAAAGCATATAATACCAGCCAAACAGTAGAAATGTTTTCATTGCCTTGAAAAGTGGAAGTCCATTTTGTACAAGGCTACTCTACCAGTAGTCTATCAAAATGCCTCAAAATTTAAGGTTAACCCTTCACTTTCCAAGAATCCCAAAACTGTAGGCATGAAAAGGACAAGAAAATTTCAGTGTTGTGAAGTCTGAGAAATTCTACTACTGCCAGACTCAGAATTGAAGACTTTCAATGTACTTTAAATGTTAATGTCTTCTAATTTTAGGTACAGGCAGCTTTTATATATGCATTTGAAGCGTCATTAATCCCTACCACAATTATTTTTGTGACTAAGAAACTGTGGTAAGTGAGAAGAGCATGCCAACAACCTACCTTCTTAAACTGGGGAAACAGTGAAAAAATACTCAATTGTGAAACTATTCTAGGCTGTGAAAAAAGGAGAAACTTTATTATGAAAAGTAAAATATTTGCCCATTTTTTATGTTTCCTTTGCTGTTTTAGTTACCTGGATATGAATGGGCCTTATTGAAAAATTAATAACAAGAGCTTAGATGGGAAATATCCATAGGATTTTGTATATAAATTGTTTTTGTCTAAAGGTTCTGCTAAAACAGCTGGTAGATATTAAGGACTAACCTTCCCTATGCACAATAAATAAGTACTATAGTATCCTACAATGGTATCCTAGTAGTAGTAATGTTTTGTAGTGTAATAGTATAGTAGTAGTATTGTTTTGGGCGACATGATGATAATCTCACTTCTTATGAAACATCATAACTATACTGATCAATGCTGATTTAAACCACTTGTGGATCAGACATGGAGAGAGGTGGTTTTACCTCAGTTAAATTGGAAATGCCATGATAATCAAAAAGCACAGGATGTGATTCACTTGACCTCTTTTAAATACCTCTATAGGTTTAGACTGGCTGCCTTCTAGCAGTGCCTGTTTCTCACCATTGATGGAGAAGGCATCTCAGGATGATCAGCTCAGATGCAGGCATCTGCACTGTGGGATGTTTCACTGTTAATGGGAAAAAATGAAGTAGAGATTCACTGAGGGAATTGTATCAGACTCATCATTTCTGAGTAGAAGTCCAGCAAAAAGTGGATAAACATTACTTAAGTTCTACTTAAACCTTAAAGTAGACAGCCGGTGCACACATGAGCTCACACATGGGAGCTCTGCACTTGAGATCATTTCAGTACTGTACAAGTAGCCCTTCTCTCCTGTCTGCATAGGAGTTTAAAGTGTACTATTACAAACCATTGTTGTGATAACAGGGATCCTCCGACCATCTGCTGTAGCCAAGTTTCAATAACCTGGGAGAGGCCACATGACAAAAATCACCCCTAACATATACTGGTGTGGTTATACTGGGGCTGATTTTGGCCCTATGCATGTCAGACAGAAGCTTGTAATAGGGTTTTCTTGTTCACTTCGCTGACAATCTGCTTCAAGCATTCTCAGAAATAACTGCTAACGGCAGATTCACTCCCACTGTTCAGCTTCCCCTTTTCTTTTAAACTGAACCAGACGTGAGAGACAATGTAAAACCCTCAGAGTAACTTTAATCCATTTCCAAAAGATATTTCAGACCATACGGTAGCCCAGGATTCTGTTTTGAATAAACTCATACTCATGCTCTTTGCAACTGAGTATTTTTAATGTAAGTGCCTGCAAGGAGGAGGAGGAGGAGGGGAGAGAGGCTCATTAATAATCATGATGGTTTCAATATTGTTGCGTAACTCAGTCAATTTGATCATTTTCTGTGCTTTACCTGGTTTGTTTTATCGCAGTTTGCCTGGGTCTGAGCTGTTCCCATTTTGGGGAGTTTCAGTTCCTGGGAGCTTTCAAGCTATCCCCACTTCCAAGCACTGTAAAGCGGCGGCCTGCTGTTTTAATCACGCCTCTCTTTCTCCAATGTTGTTTGCGCCCTGGTACAACCCATCTGCCTCGAATCGAGTGCTCCACTGGGGCTGCACACATCTGCCAGCCAGACTACCTTCGTACACAATTACTCAATCCACCGTAAGGCTCTTTAATAGGAAACAAGTGTGACAACGGCAAGCCCTTTTTTCTCTCGCTCTCCCTCTCTCTTTCCCTCTCTCCCTCTCTCTCTTTTTATTTTTTTTTTTCTTTCAACCACACAGTCAAACTGCCCTAATAGAGATGAAGCCTGATAGATCCACCCAGGTGTAGGTGAAATGGTAGAGCCTCAAGTGTAATAGATGCTGTGCTCTTGTGCTGAAGTTCAGCTGTGTGTCCTGAAGGGTTGTCTAGCAGCACAGAGATGGGTTGCTCTTTGCACAGTTAAAAAGTCAATGTTCTTCCTCCAGCTCACATGTATGACTAATTTAGAAAGCAACCTGGATCTAGGTGAGAGCTGCAGAACTGTCTCCTCTCTTCAGTGCACGGACAAAGCAAAGCACACAGTAAGTGGAAAATTTCTATTTACTTATTTTACTTGGGAAGTAATTCACTGTGTTTATTTTTGAGGGAATCCTCTGAAGGCTGGTGCAGAAATAAAGCAGAATAATGTTTGCATGCAGATCCCTTGTGTGTATCTTCCTGTTTCATTTTACACTGTGACCTTGTCCTTCCACTTCAGCCTGATTGCTCAGACCATAGATGTGGTCTGAAGCAACTTTTTAATCTAAAACTAAGGTATATCATTATATTCATAACACATCAGTTCATTTCTTTATTAAGGTATGTTTATGTACAATATACGGTTGCTGAGCCAAAGTAGGGTTTAATTACTTTTATTAAAAAATGTATAAATAAAAATCTTTAAGAAGGTAAAATACTTCAAACCTCCTTTTTCTTTTTTGTTTTGTTTTGGTTTAGTTTGGTTTGGTTTTCTAGGGGGTAGAGGGAGGAGGGTGATGAGGAGAGAAAGAAAGAAACAAGAATTAGAAATGTTAGGTATTAAAAAAGGATGTCATTTAATGTTAAAAAGTAAGCTGCATTATTTTGTTTACCAGACCATTGATTCAAACATACTGAGAATGTTGCCAAACTATAAACTAACAAACTGTATCAACTACAGTGATAGTAAAGCTTGAAACAAGAAAAGAAAGTTGCTTGTCTAAAATGCAAGAGGCATATTAGAACCAGATGTACAGAATCTCAACTTTGAATACTCAGTCTTTCATGCTTGGTTTAAAGCAGCCTTAAAATTGCATTTACTTTGCATTTACAACTTTGTATTCGCTGTTAAACTGCACTTGAACTTGAAGTCAAGATTTGATCCTAGCACACGAATATTATTTGAGCCTCCTACTAGAGATTTACTTTGCTATTGGGAGTCTGTTTACTACTGTACCATATATCCTGAAGGACATTAACAAGCTTTCTGTGATGGACTTTCAGGTGGAATGCCAGCCAATGTAAAAGAATGTGTCCGTTGCATGTACAAAATGTTCTGTCTGAGAAATAAACACACGCAGTAAAAAAAGGCATCTCAGGTAGACGATGACACAATGTAAGAATGCATACAAGAAGTATGTCTGAGTTTATTTTCTGTAGGATCCAATGAGATGACACTTCTCACTTTAGACTTAATTTATTCTGAACCATTACCCAAGTTGGAGGCTGTTGTCAACACTGGAAGTGGAACAAATGAGTCTGCACAGTTATGTCTATAAAACACTTTCAGTAGTCTTCCTTTCTGCAGTAGAGTTATTTTCTTTGCTCTTGGACAGACAAGTATATATAGTTATTTTAATTAGCCGTGGCTTTGGGCTGCTACAGTTATCCGTTGTGCATTATAGCAATTAGTCTGATGCTGCTGCTGTAAAACATACACGTTCTTAACACTGAACTTCTAAATTTAACAATTTAAAGGGGATGAAGTTGAAAGCTTCGGGAGGTAAAACAACCATCTCAGAAGAAATATTTAAATCTGTAGTTGCTGGCATCAGACAGCGGTCAACGTCTACCCCCTACAGGGAGAGAATCTAATTTCATTGTGTGTCCCCTCCTGAGCAGTTCAGATCTTACACTGGAGTAGTGAAGTTATTCTGTGGCTCCAACAACTGCCCCATAATGGTGAGGTCAGACTGTGATTAATAGAAAGTCATTATCAAAGAAATAATAAATAGCATAACTAACAAATGGCAATAGGCATTTTCTCTCACTTAAATTTAAACCTGGGCTTCCAGAGTTTAAAAGCTATAGTCAGTGGTGTTCTCTTTCACAAAGTGGGAGTGTGAGTTCACAAGACATTCCTGTTTTAAGTCATACTTAAGTCAGCTGTATAATGTATGTATCTTGAATACAACTTTGCAACGATGGGCGATGGGACACGTTTGTGTCATGTTCACATCTATTCTAACAAATTTTAAGTGATACTTTATCCTTTGCTTTCAATGCAACCCATTGCTTTGTAAGGCATTTAGGGTCAAGAAAAAAGAATGATGGGGTTACCTACTTATAAATTTCTATTTACATAAACACACCTGACAAATTTATCCCAGTTTGCTAGTTCATTTAATTCAAAAAACCTGAAAAAAATATAATGTAGTTTGAACATAGATACTATGTAGCTATTGTGCTTTTTTAAAATTCGGATATTATGCATTTGCATGTTAGTTACAGTATCATCTACTACTTTGTAGTGCATTTTTACAACACTACTACTTTAAAATATTTTAAATAAGCATCATGTGATATCTTTTCTTCCTATTTGTTTATTAAGACTGTAAATTTTGAGTGTGTGCAGTGTAAGTACCTAATCTACTTCTTTTCTTTCTTTCATCATCTTTCTGATATGCACAAGCACATATACACATATATACTCCAGCCAGGCAGGGGTTGGTCTTTTCTCCTTGGTCTCTGGGGACAGGACGAGAGGTCATAGTCTTAAGCTTCAACAGGAAAAGTTTAGGCTAGATATTAGGAAAATATTTTTTACTGAAAGAGTGATCCAGATGTGGAATGGGTTGCCCACAGAGGTGGTTGAGTCACCAACCCTGGATGTGTTCAAGGGGAGGCTGGATGAGGTACTGAGTGATATGATCTAGATGTAGAGGATAGGTTAGTTGGATTATAGGTTGGACTAGATGATCTTCAAGGTCCTTTCCAGCCTTTTCTATACTGTGATACTGTGATACTCACAAGAAATACTATGTCTTATAATTTGTCCCTTTGGAGCTTGGGATCTTTCAAAACCTCTTATGTTGGCTTCAGTGCCTAAAATAAATTCAACGTGAAAAAATACGACATTTCCATATAAAGCTTAATCCTGACCTCAGCTGCTACTCATCAGTGTAACAAAGTTTTGGGGTTACACATGAACTTGACTGTCATTACCTTTACCCAAAAAAGACTGAGGAGCCATATGTTGACAAACAATGCTTATTTCTTATATTAATGACTGCTGACAGAGTAATTTACAACAATATGTCCATTACTGCAATTATTATGCCATCCACTTTCACAATTAAGGGCGCGAGAGGGGGCAGGGAAAGATCAGGATCGGAAATAAATATCCAGATTGTAAAGTACGTATTGTTCACTTAAATATTCAGACCTGAGTTTTTCTTCTTTAAACTTTTTGTTTAAAAGGTTGAATACAACCCTGGGAGGCTTAGTACAGGCAAAAACATTTGAGGTTTTTCACCATATCTGTTCCAAGTTCAAGCAAGACCCCAGTGGCAAACTGACAGTTATATTTTAGATTTATAATGGAAACACAGTGTCCGACACTTCAGTAAACTAGTAATAAAGAATTTGTTAATTAATCAGGAGTAATTTTGAAATTTTTGTTAATAGATATGATATGACCATACCATTTACTAACAAAACTTCATTGAAGACAAAAATATTAACTAAACCTTTTTTCTTCCTATAACTAACATTTCAGCAGAAGGCTTTAATTTTACTCCCACTTGCTAGTGTAGTGGAAGCTATAGGTATTGTATTACACAATGAATCCTCTATTATCTTCTTTGATACTATTACTCATGGCTGCTAAAGATTTAATGAATCTTAAACTGAAAAAGATGTAGAAAAAGTGCTTATAGGCATAACAATGTGTTACTGATGAGCATCAAAAGATTACCAGGACATTAGCTAGGGTTACAGGAAAAACCTCAAACCATGTATCTTCCACAAATCCAAAATATTTTCCATAAGCAATCACTGATGAAAGTTTCTCTTCATCTGTAATATTATTCTTCATAAAAAGCATCAATTCTAAGCTAGTTCAGATCTTTATTCTTCTAAGTCCAACGTGCTACAGGTTAGCAAGCATTGCTAGTACTATTGACACAAAGATCACACTAATTATTTACACCAATAGTGCAGATTTGAAAATTTTACTTTCCTGAGCATTGGTTGCTGCTGTAAATTTATGTTGAAGTGAATGTAGTGAACATTCTTCTTACCTTATATAAGTATCAAAGGTGGTTTGATGCACAAGCTGGTACTTAAGAGGTACTGCCATGGAAACTAAGCCTTTGATCTAGAAATCTTAAGTCCAGTAATAATTAGGTTTTGTTAGGGAATGTCTTAGTACCAAGTAGGTCAGTTATAAAAATAAATAAATATTTTAGAAATCTGGATACAGTATGATTTCCTGCTGATATCTATATTAAAACTAAATCTCCTCAATTAAAAACAAAACGTTCTTTTAAAATTTCTGGTGTATTCAGACAATGTTATGTGTCTTGCTACTCTAGATAAACATGAAAGTCTTTAAATACCATAAGATTGTTCTTTTCACTTATTTAAATCAGTGGCATCACATTAAAGAGGTGTTGATTTGTTGACTGTTGATAATTTTTCTCTTAATATATAGACTTGCAGATGTACAAAGAAAATGCTTGTATGAAATAATGCCATCATTCTGATTTATCATTCTATTACTTTTGTACCAGTTTGCGAAGTGGTTTTTCTCATAAATACTGGCAGGTTGATCATCAAAGGAGCTTAGATGTTGGTGACAGTAGGTACAAATATTCAGGAACAATGGAAGTTAAACTTCATGAAGAAATAGAAAGCCAAGCTGCATACTACCCTCTTTTTCCTATGAGGCTTTGGAGTGCAAATGTTATTAAAACAAACAGCAAAGGAGTGCATTTTAAGAGCAACAGGCCTCTCTCCTTCTTCCTAAAATGTGAGTTCACTTGAAATGATTAATGGGAAAGTCTTTCTGGGTTTTTTTTACTGCTGTTCTTTAAAGGGTGATAAAGATATATGAACCCCATGATAAGCACAAATCCCATGCACAATGACTATGAGTTTGATTCAGTAGCTTATACTCTGGTGTAAAACCTCAGAAAACAGTGGTAAGGAAATCATGAATCAGAATAATTTATTTTTCATTTTTTTTCTTTTAAATTTAAAGGTGAAAAAAATATTGAACTGGACAAAAATAGGATTATTTTCTGGTTCTTTTCTAGATCTTATTTTGTATTTACATTTTAAATTCAACTCAGGTGTTATCTTCTTTTCTTCACTGGAGTTAACAGTAGGTTACAATTTTTATTTTTATTGGTTTTAAAGTAATAGCAGCTACAAGTTTTGTTATTCTGAGATGTTTGAAATTAAAAACTGTAAAAAACTGGGACAAATTGGTCAACAGTACTGCTCAGGAAGGGCTGAACTCAAAAATAGTTTGATAAATTTCCAGAAGGTTGTACTGGACTTTGAAAGCTCCACAAATGCAAACCAGTCTTTGAAACATCAGCAGAGCAAATTTGTGTGGTGCATGTCACATACTTGAGTCATACATGTATAATAACATTAGTGTTACCCTCAAAATGTAGATTGGATAAAATAAAAGAAATACACATTGTACAAGGTAATGTGATTTTCACTGGATAGTTTTTTACCTCCATGGGTTTTCTCACAGTGCATAGACCCTTACTTCTGGGGAACTGATACATGACATTTTATTGGTTTTTAAAACATAGGCCCTATGCGTCCACACAAACATGGATTTTTCTTTTCAATGCTGTGACAAAGTGTGAGGATAAAACCCCTGGTTTTTTATATCCTTAGGATTTTTATATCCTTTTAAAAAAATAAGGATAAATCTTATTTTATAAAATAAGCTTTCTAAATCTTATTTTATAAAATTCCCAAAGAACAAATCTGTTAGTGAGCCCAAGTACATATATTCCTATTCCAAAGTAAATCTTGTATTTGACCAAAAGAGTGCAGTGCCTGTGTTATCTATTCTTCTAGAAAAGACTTTGAATAGGACAAAAAGCTGTCTATAAAGTCACCAAAGTTACAGATGGGTGTGTCACCAACAATACCACTCTCTGTCCAATGGAGAGTCTTCCAGCATCATCCCAAAAAGTTTTACTAGTCCAACCTGCCCCATCACAAAATGGGGCATTCAGCTTGTGATCCTACTTTCATGTCACGATCATGCCTTAAAAATACTGCTTAAGCAGCTGAAATGCAGCCTTCACAATATTTCACATGAATCAAGGTGGAAACAAACAAAATATCTAGTCAAGTTTTGGGTCACAGAGTTGTTGCATGAGGACTTAGGCCTCTTCAAGCCAAATAAGAAGCAGACAGGGCATGAACAGGGCCTGAAGGCAATGGTTTGTAGAGTTTTTTGCTCTTTGGGGAAATGCCTGGTTTGGTTTGTTTTAATCAGTGAGACAAAGACTCATCCCTAACAAATCTTCAATCCATTAACGCAGAACTGAAAAGTGATACAGCATTATAGTGTGGATGAAGAAGGATACGATAGAACAGAAGTAACAGTTAATCAAAATTTCAACTTTATTAGTGGAAAAGAAACCCCACCTTTAATTTAATAGAGCTGGCGTTCATTTCTCTTTGATGAAATAGTGATTTGAGAAGGCTGTGCAGATGGCCAACACTGCAGAGAACAGATCTGTAAGGGCTCCTTACGCATCCACAAGGACACAGCATGCCAGAAAGCTTGATGGTCCATGGATCAGTGCTTCCATGTCTTCACAGGCCAAATTTCCACAAGCTGATGAGTGCATGTGTGAGGTGGCAAGGATATACCAGCTAAATAAACCCTGTTTGTTATTTTGTGGTTCATCATTTGTCATGTTACAAGCAACTGCATCCCGGTGACTTTACTTGGCAGCTATTTAGCAGAAAATAGATGTAATGATGTGTCAAGAGAGCTACTCAGTTATCACTGCAATGGTCCTTTCACGAGAAGTTAAAAGCACATTAACAGGGTACTGTGGGAGAGCAGACACAAGTGATGCCCATGCTGGATTGGATCTGTGAAAAAAACAGATAATTGTTGTTTCCAGAGAAACAATTCTGCTAAAACTCACGCTGATGTTCATAGTGCATGGATCTAGCATATATGTATTTTTTATTTAGTACATTAAAAGTGTGTATATATACTTGCATTCATAATACATCAATCACACTTCACATTGTAAGATTTAAGATCTTGTAGGCTACAAATTTACTTATTGTTAACATTTTCCAGAATTTTCATGACCAATCACAAATTTGATGAGGAATGACAACACTTATTTGTAGCAATTAATACAATGCCTCAGAAATCATGGTTTTATGAACGTGATAATCTCAAGTGTTTTGAAGTTGTTTAGGTTTAAAAATGCCAGCGGCTACTTGTCAAAATTCATTTGTAAATCAAAACTGTTTTCAAGTTCTGCACCTGCAAAACAAGTGTTCAAAACTTGTAAACTTCTTTATGAATATATATTCTTGGCCTTCAGACATAGTGGAGAAAGTCCAAGACAATTTTTTATGGCTGAATTATAGCCACTTGAAAAATAGAGTTTGAAATGAAAATGCTGACACAGCTTTAATTATTACAGCATGAATGATTTTATTATACACTATCCACAGTGTCTATACATACAAAGTACACGCTCTAGAGTTCTAATATTTCATTTAAGAAAAAAGCAATTACTTAGCAGATGTATAGACCTAAACATAAATGGGCTAAAGCAATACCTTTATGCTGTTTGAAAACCTATATGGAATGTTATTACCACATAAAAGGGTTTATACTTTAGAAGACTCAAAGGTACAGAGAGTCAGCTAAAGCAATAAACTGCTCCGGTGTACTTAATTAAAAAGCTTCATGTTACTGAAGTCAATTGAAAAACAGAAGGTTTGATTCTTTAAGGTAATTTTGTCCTTTTCTGTTAAGTGCTTATCAAGTGTTAAAGAATTAAAATGCAGTCCCAGCACTTTAAATAGAGAATAATTTGCTTTTCTTCTATTGAAACCAATTCTTTATGCTGTCAGCCTAGACACATATAATAAAATGGGCAATGTGGATGTAATTGGGTGACATGGTTGGGTTTAATTTACCTTTAATTAACGAAATTGTAGAGGAAGCTGGGAAATCAGTATTGAGACATTTCAGAAAATAATTTTTTAATGTCGATCTCTTTCCATAAAGCTGGAAAAATTTGCAAAAATACCCCCAAAACCAAAAGCCAAACAACCCCACCCAAAAAACCCAGAGAGGATTGCTAATTCCAGGTTTACAGGTATAGAATTTCAGAGTGGATTTTGACTCAGCCATGTAAAAGACCAACTTCCAGACTGCATTTCTTAGTGAAATTAGAAAGCAAACAAGAAATAACAGATTTCTGTGAATTATGTTTTAGTGAAAAAGCAATTTTTAGTGGTGTTATGCAAGATCCATTTTAAAGAAGTTCTTTTATATCTTTAACTTTTTTTTTTTCTTTCTAACATGGTGCTGCGACCTCACAAAAATGCCTCTTTTTGGGATATTTAGAATTTGCATGTGTTTTCTCAACAGGTGAGTGTAGAATGCATATGGCTGAATGAATGTTCTTGCAGTTCACTCTTTCTTGAGTCAGGTCCACATTATCCTTGGCATGGTTTGTGCTGTGACTTGATACCAGGTGATGCCAAGAGTAGGAGAAGAACAGCAGTGCCCTGGGCTCCACTCCCAGGGCACACTCTGGAGCCAAATGCCATGATGTGGGTGGTTTGGATTCACCAAGCCAAGTCTGCGCCATGCTCTGGGAAAATCCACCTGGAGAGATCTGTGGACTTCCGAGTCTTTATGTACAATGTTCAGCACGGCACAAAGAGACAGAACAGAAATCTGCTTCAACTGTAAAAAAATTGGAATTAACCTAGGAATTACTCCTGTTTCTGTGTCTACTGTCTGTGTTGAAAATTCTGCACTGTTTTACTATCTATGACATGTATATGGAATCCAGCATTGAGACATCACAGACAAGAAAAATGTTAAGAACAGAATTCGTCGCTGGCTCAAAAGTGTATACATGTTGAGGTCCCATCTGGTTCCAACATGGTTTTACGTCTGGAAAAAAGTATAGAACAGGTATATTTTTAATTACTTGAAAAGAAGGGAAGGAACTTGGTGGCAGTCAATTATAAAGCTTTTCAACCAAACTTATGGGATATAGAATTTCATTCACTCTGAGTTCATTCCTATTTCAGGTCTAATAGTCACAGCAGAATTGCACTTGATAAAATTCCAGGTTGCTGCAATGCTTAATTACTATTTGTGAATTACTGATGTTAATTTTTCTAAGTCCAGTTCCCACTCTTTGTTTTTTGTAACATTATTGTCCACATATTTTATAGTCTATCTATCTTTTTTTTTCTCCGTCTAAAAAATGTGATGTCTTTACAGATACTGGTCTCATTAATTTCTAGTTCTTTAGTGTCCATCCACCTGATCACTGATTTTTAAGTTGATACCCTTCACCTCTGGACATAAATCTTTATTTCCACTAAAAGACCAGTAGTAACTACAGAAGGACTCAGTAATCTCCCAACTGGAGATGGTTGTATTAGATGTTTAATGGTACACATGATAAATCTGGAGTTGAACTCAAAACTCTAACATTATAAATCATGTTCTCCATCTCTTTGCTCACTTTCTGAAATCCTCTGAAAGCATGGGCACCAGAACTGCAAAGAACACCCAATGGTGACTACACCGAGGGGAAAAAGTACAAAAGTAATTTAGTTTCAGAAACCCATATTTCGTTCTTTGGTTTTGATTACAGCCCTTTTCATTTCAAGACAATGAAAGCAGTAATCCTATCAGTTATGCTTGTTTTAGAGGTGTGGCTTGATTGGTTTTTGTGTGACTCACATTTTGCATCAGCTCATGTAAATTAGAATCAGGCTCTGTATATATAAAATTTTAAGTCTCAGTGAGTTCATATTTCATTTAGTCCTAATCTTTTCTTTTAATTAACTCTATCCTACCCATACTATATAATGCAACATAATATTTCAATGAATCTTTAAGCTACTTTCATTAGTGGATATTATGTTTCTTCTGCATGATATATATTAGGTGAAATCAAATATAGTAAGCTCCTATAGAGTTCACATTCAAAATGAATGTCTACCAAGCAATTTAGCAATCTAAGTTGTAACAAGGATGTTGACTAAATTTATAAATAATTTCTTCAATATTATCAGAATGCTGGAATTTAAACCTACACTGGGGCAAATTTTCAAGTGCAGTATGGATTTTACACTCGCTATAAAGTAGGGGAGGGGGAAAGAGCATGGTGAATTTAAGAAAGCAATATGATCTTAACATAGAAAAGAAATTTCCTGTTTTTGAGGCAGGTACATTTAGCAGTTGTTACTATTTCACTATGGCCAGGCATCAAAAAAATGTATGGGCATAGAAAAATAAGTAAAGCTGACTTCAGAGTACTTAGAAACAAGTTAAAATCTAAACAGTTTGGTAGTCTAATATTTCATTTTCCAATGACTGCAGTGAGTATAGGAGCAGATCACTAAGGAACCATGAATCCACCCTTCTGTTCTTAGCTGCCCTGGTGTAAATATAGAAATGTTTCTTTCCTGCAGAGGTTAACTTTAGAGGACAGCAATGCCATCAAACCCCTGGCACATGTACAAGCAAGAAGTGAGTCAAGCCTGAAAACGATGAAAACAGATAGAAAATGGGCCAATTAGTCATATCATTGATAAAATCAAATATGACACAAATAGAGCTAATTATGTCCTTGCTCTCAACTGAGATTTTATTAGTTTGGGAGCCCTTGGAGGTAGTCTAAATTATATATATTATGTTTAGTTTGATGAGGTTTTTTACCCTGTTTTCTTTATGGCCTCATGGGCTGAATCCCCAGCTGGCATAGAATAGAATTGATATTACCTTCAGTTGGACTGGAAGCATTTACACAGTGGAGGATCAGGCAACCCAGCTGGATTTGTTGGCTTGATAACCAGAGCCTTGGAGAGTTTTTTGATTTTTTCCCCTTCCTTTTCTCTCCTTTTTTTAACATATGAAAGCATTTAGGTTTTAATCTCGCAGCATTTCTCTGCAAGCTTTAGGACAATGAACATTAGTATACAATTGCTTTGATGGGGAAAGGAAAACTAACAACTTGCTCAGTCTCTGTAAAAGATGAAAAATGGAGCTGTAATAAACCCCTCTTTTATTCTGCTACAGTGCAAATAGGGTCTGTAGTGCAACCTTGCTCTCCTAGTTTCCAGATCCTGGAACTAGTTAAAGTTCACCAAAGTCCTTCATTTAACGTGTGCCTTTCCCGCACAAAGAGAAACATGGATGTGAAGAGGATGACATGTATCCAGATATTGTAACAGTATGAAGTAGCTGGTTTTTATTGTGCCTATAGCATAGCACATGGTACAAGGAATAATAGGACTCAGCTGGCCCTTTAGTAATACTAGTTATAATTACACCCCTGAAAGATGCATTAGAAAAACATTATTATTATGGTGGAGTTAATCACTTTGCTGTTGTAATATGCTGGAATCAGTGTCACTTACTCTCATCCCCCTCATGGCTTGCATACCACATGTAGTGCCAACTTTGGGATACATTTTTCAGTGTTTTGGTTTTTCATCATCATCTCCATAGGTGCCTGCAGATCAGCTCATAAATAAAACAGTCAAACTTGTTTGGATGACAGAATTGTTAATATCTCGGTGGGTCTTGTTTCTCTATCATGCCAAGTCTTCACAAATATGTATTTATATGTACAACATGTACATTGTGTGATATTTTTAAAAGGCAATTCTTTTAACAGAATTGTTATGTAATCAAATACTGTGCAACTTAAATTAATCATTTACTAAATTTATAAATTATAATTTCAGAGAGAATCTTCAGAAATTGGAATTGGCGTTATTGTCAAGAATAACCATAATTCATTAATGTTGAATTATCAATGAGAGGTCAGGGTGTCAAGTGAAGGTCACAGAAGAGCAGTTTTGTAAGAGCCCACTTGAGAAGCAATGACACCTAAGAGAAATTTTAGGTCAGTTTAGGTGCAACATTTTCCACTGATTCACAGATGTTGAATTAACTGTGGTTGTTGAAGGTGTGTTTTCAGATAAAAGAATAAAGTGGAGAGCTACAAAGAAAAGTGATAAAATCAGATACATTGAAATAAATACAAAGTTATGTTATTAAAAAGAAAACAGCAACAGCACTGACACTTATCCAGATTGCTTCACGCAGGGGCAGAAGTTTTTTACTTCTTGACTTGATAAAAACCTCCCTGAAATTCCATAGAATTAGTTTGTCCATGGACTTCAGTGGATTTTGGATCAGAATCTTTGAATGCAGGTTCTTGATCAGGCAGACTGACGTCAGAGAACTTCCTAGAGGGTGTGTGAATAGATGAGGAAATGTATTCTAAATTTCAGTTGATATATGCAGAGACAAAAAGTTTAACCATCCATCCTCAATCGTGTCCCTTCTTTGAACTATTTTGTTTCTGATTCATTACATAATTTTGCAGTGAGGCAATTACATTTCACTGGCTTTAAAGAAACAAGGTTAGGTGTTGCAAATGGTAGTATGCCATTTTTAACACCTGTTGAGAGTTTTTCCTAGCTGATCACAAAGAAGGCATTTTCTGCAGATGCTGTTTTCCTGAAAAATTACTAACATAATCCTTTCATAATACCAGCAGCTGTAATAATATCATTAATAACCATTTGACTGCCTAATAAATATTCGTTGTTTAACAGCAGCTTTCCACAATGTTTTTAAGATGATTTTGCACAAAAGTTGGCAGGAACTTTTTGAAAGAGTATTTTTGTGTGTGTGTTAAGGAAATGCCACCTTCTCACAGGTGCTTTTGAAAGGAACACGTTTCTACTGGTGACAGTCTAAGAAGAGGCCATCCCTCAGATGGATAGGAGGGATCATTGCGTGGGACACAAATGCAGGGATAGTGAAACTCAGACAAGTTTTTGGGCGCTCAGTTCATCTATTTAGGATGCTGGTTGGCCTGCTGAAGTTTCTGCTTTTAAGGTGAGAGGATTAGAGAAAGTTTTCTGTCTACTGTCTGAAAGACTCTGGAGCAGTCTGCATTGGGTGGGGGTGTCCATCCTGACATCCCTCAGCTCAGGCTGGTTATGGGAGAAACCAAATTGTAGCATCATCTATTTGTATTGTGGACTTTCACTGAGCCAGAAGCAGAGCTATTTGATAAGCACAGGTGCACATTTTAACTTTTGGTACCGTTTATTCTCTTCTTGATTTTCATTATTATGGTGTGAACATCTTTTGACTTCTTTTAGTGTTGTTGGTGGTTTGGGGTTTTTTCTTTTTTGAGGGGTAGGGGGCTGTTTGGTTTGTTTCTTTCTTGTTTGATTGTGTGTTTGGTTTGGTTGGTTGGTTGTTTCTTTGTTTTAAAGCAGCTTACAGTGGAAAGGGAGATGATAAGAAAAGAAATAATTTTCACCTTTTCTGTAACAAAATCTAAGAGACAAGAAAAAGAGTGATATAGTTACAGAGATCTTCCATCAAAACCAGAGAAGATGGCTATAGACATGGACTGATTAGTTCTGGATTTGGCTCCAGATTTGGAATTTGGATGGGTATTTAAGCTTTTTGACCTGAAACATAGTGAAATGAAATCACTGAAAAAAAAGGGCCCATGAACTTTGTGACTTTCTTGTGAGAGCATTACTATATGAAGTATTTTTTCGAGGTGTTTAAGCTAGATTTTGGATCCTCCCACTCTTTATCCCTCTCTATTAAGGCTTTCTTTCAACTGCTACCATTTCTATAGTGTCCCTTTCCAAATACAGTGCCAACTTGGTAAGCATACATGTTAATTTCTAAAGCTTCCATCTTGATTTGTTAAAAAAAAAAGAGACACTTCTTTTAGGCTAAGTGTCTGGGTGAAACAGTACAAAACCTGTACAAAGATAAATAAATATGAAGTGATTTATCCTCTTTTGTGACACCAGAACATCACAGCAGGACTTGGAAGTATTGCAAATGCTTAAAAGGAAACAATCAGCTACATGTAGTGTAAGGCCTATTTGGCAATTACAGTGAACCCCCATTACCTGCGGACTATTGGGTCTGGTCTGCCTCACGTGAGTCTTGAAATCCACAAAGACAGCGAACCCACTACGTAGTCAAGTACGTCATGCCCGTAGCCATGCACCCTCCCCTAATAAGGTCTGGAGAGCGGGCCTTGTCTCTGTTGTCTGGCTGTGCTTCGCCAAGGTGGGGGGCGAGCGACAGGGCGAGGGCCAATCGGCGAGCTGCCGGGCTGGCGCTGATCAGAGAGAAGGGTAAATCCACTTTAGTACAGTGGTAAGTGTCCCCACCTGGCGTGTGGGAGACCTGGGTTCGATTCCCACCAGGGAGACAGTGTTAACAGTTGGACTCGATGATCCTTGTGGGTCCCTTCCAACTCAGAATATTCTGTGATTCTGTGATCAGTGAGCCGTGGCACTGGTCCCGAGCACCGATCAGCAAGCCCAGGGCCATCGACGAACGCTAGTCAAGCAGTGGGCGCGGCCCCTGGGCACACAATGGCACACACCAAATGGCAGCCCCGTCACCCCGTCTTGTAGCCCGGCGGAGGACAATTCCAGCCGTGCAAAAACACACATTTACACTAAACGCATCCCAGCCGCGCCGGCTCCAAGCTGGGACAAATTTACATAATCCTGAGCAGATTGTGTACGCGGTAGTGGGGCGAGCAGTGGGTTCCAGCGCCACATGCTGCACGAATAGGGAGTCCCGGCCCCATGGGAGCGGCAAGTCCCGGGTCCTGTGAGCGACGGGGGGAGGCCAGGGATGGGGCCTGCTGCGCTCACTGCTCCTGCGAGCGTCGGGGTTGGGGGGGGAAGTGGTGGAGCCGGCTGTGCTCGCCCGCTCGAGCGGCGGGGCCGAGGGCTGAACCAACTGGGGTCGTGGTAGGTTCTGCGCATGCACCAGGTCCCACAAGTCGCTGGAAAATCAACAGCGAGTATGGGATCTCACAAATTACAGACCGCAACTATGCAGGGATCACTGTACAATATATAATGATGATGACTTGTACTAAGATGAAGATTATGAAAAACTCCAATCATTAGAAGTAAGGTAATTTTATTTTTGGCTGCGCATGATGAGCATAATCAGCCATAGTAAATCTCAAATAACAGAATACTGTTATTGATCATTGGAAATACTTATATCCTTAGTGTGGGTGAGCCTCCAGTGAGCTGCTAAACCCCACACAGCTCCTCACTCAGAGGGTAGAAGGACAAAATTGAGAAACTCGTTGGGTGAAATAGAGAGAGTAAAAAAAGCCAAACTGAAAACAAAAGGAAAACAAGTGATACAAAATAACCTCTCCTCATCAGTGTGACTGTCATCCAGCTAGACATCTGCAAAAGTCGTTCCTAGCTTTTATTGCTGGACATCATATTATGTGACATGGAATATACCTTTGGTCAGCTGGGGGCAGTTGTCCACAGTTGTCCTGTGTTGCCTCCAGGCTTCTCATGCACCGTCAGTTTCCTTGCAGAGGGAGAAACAGAGAATACCTTGCTGCTTTAAAGATGCTATTCTCCAGAAGAAACAACAGCATCCTAACAACCTTACTTGGTCACAAGTCTAGGACATAGTACCATAAGAGATGCTATGGAGAAAATTATCTCTACTCCATCCAAAATCAATAAAATTGCTTAACTATTAAATTATTAAGTTACTATTAAATTAGTGATATGTTTGGTTTTTCAGCGAAAAGCTCTTAGGAGATTGATCTTTGGACAGACACGTATGTGCCTTCCTGTGTTCCTGAAAATCCAGTGAAAATTGTAGCAAATTCTTATGCGAATTCTTTCAGTTCACTTCAAATATTCTTAATTATGGAGGGTAAGATGAAATGCTTTAGTTTCAAGGCTTTTATGGCAAAACAAAAAATAAAATTTTTCAAGTTATATTTCCTTACTTCTGGATTAATATTAAGCTACATTCATGGATCTGTTGGCATATATAGTTTGATACAATATGGGATACAGATTTTTTTTTTTCTGAAAGTCACAAGATTCTGAGGGATTTGTAGTTTTTATTGTCCTTGAGACAAAATTTTGGTTTTGTTTTTGTGTGGTTTCTTAATGACTGCAATGTAAACAAGATGTGATTTGGCTATATTTTACTTTCTGTCATCAGATACAATTCAAGCCTAAAACCTCAATGGAAACAAAATATTATGAGAAAATATAGACCAAAGTCATGGTGAGGTGAGGAGCAGGGGAATATTATATGCAAAATTTTTGAAATCTAAGCCTGAAATTTCTGAAAAGCATTGATATATTTATGAATTTCATAATTCTTTTTTCCCTTGATCTTGTATTCTCTCACTGAATGTTTCTTGCATTTTTGTAAGATAAGCAGTCATTCAGCAGCTATTAATGCCTAATTAAAACCACAGTTATGAAGAAGTTCCCTAAAGAGCTCCTTCAGGGATATTAATATATCTTTTCAAGACTTGTTTCTCTTTCTGCTATTTCTAAGATGAAGATAGCTGAGTCACAGTAAATGCTAATTTCTGTAATGTAATTGCCTCATGCAGAGGCATTCCCTCTGGAATGAAGAAATGACAGCGCTGCATATGCACTAGCTCATTTAGAAGGACCTGAAGCAGCATTAACCTGTCATGTCCTCCAGGGGAAGGCAGGTAAGAAGGAAAAAAAAGAGAAAAGTGATCTCAATAGACAGGTTCTTCTATGGGAAACAAGGCTGCTTTTTTCTTGTCATTCCAACAGTTTGGGTCAAAAGTAACCTAGGAAAACACAACTGGGATTTTTTTTTAATTTATTTTTTTTTTTCTTATTGCATTTCACAGACTTAAATCTTCCTGTACTTTGTCTCAGACACCTTCTTAATCTTTTTCTCTGCCATTTTCTGGACTCTGCATTCCTGTTCTACTGCCAATCTGACATATTTTGAATCTTTTCACATCTTTTTCTTGTGATATTCTGCTCCATGCACCTTGTTAGGCTCCTTCTGTTATTCTTTAATTGGACTGAACCGGACAGTGCTTTCCTGTTTCCTTATTTTTCTCTGTAGTTTATATGAGATCTTATTATCAGGGTTCTTGCTTTCTTACTTAATTCATCAGTTCTTCCCTTTTTTCTCGGATAACTCTGAAAACATCTTTCATCTTTGTCTTTCTAAACTATTACTTAAAGTCCTCATGTTGATATCCTTTCACTAGTTTTACACCAGATGCTGAATATGTGAAATGATTAAAGTTTTTGGTTCTTTTTTAATCAAGAATCACAGAATCAGTATTATGGGAGGGAAGGTACAGAGGAGACAAATGTAAGTCCTCTCTCTGGACTAGTTTCTTCTTTAAGGTCTTTGCTTCCTTGCTTAAAAAATACTCAATGCTTGTACAATATTTACTATGGCATCTATTACACTCCTTACTATTTTAAGGAGTGTAAGATGAACGACAAAGCACTAAGAGCCAAGCTTCACAAAAGATTGTCACTACAGAACTGCAGCAAATTACTTCAGGTGTATGTTTTGCCTATCTAAATTCTTAAGAATGTGATTATTCCTCCTTCTTTGCATATTGGTGCACACATTGACACACAGTTGCTACATTTTACCTCAGGGATTTCTGTACTTCAGTGCTTGATGAAGAAATCCCTTTGTCTAATTTCTGCTTAAAATGTCTCCGGATAAAAGGTAACACATGAAGATGTGTACAATTTGACTCATTTTATTCCAATCTATTTGTAAAAGAATTAAAGATATGCTAATACAAGGAATAAGGTACAGATAATAAAATTCTGTGAGAAACAGTTATTAGGAGAAAAACTGGAATTGTTTAATTCTAAAATAAGATCTATTCACACACACACACACCCACACCCCGATTTTTAAGCAAATTTTTCACTGGGTAACTCATTTGTCAAATGTTGAGGTCAGCAAATAATGTTAACATATTTAACATTAACATGACCGGCTGTTGCATGTAAAGTATCAACGTTTTGCTTGTTGTATATGACACAGAAGGAGGAAGTAACACAACCTGCACTTTATTACTTGAATCAGATGCAAAAGGTTTTCAAAACTTCAAATTCAACTGAAAGCAGCTGTTGGGAAAATATCATTACATTATACCTTAAGCTACAAAAGCCAATTTAATGGTGACATTTTATTTTATTCAGATGGTCCTTTCTTTTATTCTGTCTAACCCAGTAAAGCCTGTGGAAATTGTATCTGGATGAAATCACCAGAAGGTGAAGGGCTCATGACTGAAAACATTCTTTAAAGATTATTCAAGGTTACAGTCAAATGGAATAGCAGCACTAACGAGAGCAAAGGTCTCCATAGCTACAGGAAGTAATATTACATCGTTTAGCAGGACCTATAAGAAAACACAGGCTTGTTACTAGATTTGGTTAAATGTCGATTAAAGTGCTGAAGAGAACCACTAGATACTACAGTAAACACAGGTATTTTAAAATGGAAGGATGTAATTTTTTTCAATTTAGTGCACAATGGAGTCTGCAGGTGGAACTACCTCATACCTGATTCACTTCAAATTATAGTCATTGCACTAGTTTAGTTAACTATTCCCAGGATTTGAGTAAATTATTTTTATCTGCCTCTCATCTTTGTATTAATGCATTAATTCTACATGGGAACTGAGCAGAGCCATTCTATTTTTACCTTTAACTTCAATACATGTGATAAAAACTCAAGAAGAGCCATTCATGTCAACAGACCTGAGCCTCTGCCAGTGTCCAGCCCATGACTACACTCAACAGAGGACACTTCTAGGAGCATGAGCATAAAATGCCTCTGTCCTTTGGCATCTCCCCAGGCTTCTGGACTGCAGGGGCAGCTCATCCTTTCAACTGGCAACCCTTAAAAACTTTGCTTCCATGGAACTCTGGCAATAACTTCTTCAACTGGTTTAAAAATCTCGTTTTCAGAACACTCTGTGAATGTCATCTTAGTGATTTAAAGTTTTTTGAAATTAAATATGTACTGAACTCTTTTGTTTTAAACCTGCTGCCAGATACCTTCACTTGTTGCCTGGTTGAACTTGACAGGAGAAATGCTGAATGCTGCTTAATCAGCTATTAAGATCAGAAGAGATTAAAATATAAAACTAAATTAGTCTTCCTTTTATTCCAAGGAGTAAAACCCTGATTAATTTCAAGAACTAAGCCCAAAGGAATAGACATGTACATGGAAACTACATAAATCTCCTGGGGGAAAAAACCCCACATTTGAAGTAACAAAGCCCAGGGATATGGCTGGATAGAAAAGTTTGTATATCTTCATCATCATATACTAGGTCAAGTAAGGTCTCTAGTTTGAAGTGACAATAATGAGATGATTCTCTAACATACGTTCTGTTTATTTGAGAAATTTGTCAAAACCGTTCAGAATAAAATTACATCCTTAGTTTGTAGAAAAATGAAGATAAGGAACTTCAGAGCTTCTCAGGAAATAATCATAGTTGCATTTAAAATGACCAGAACAAACTATACATCAACATATGCATACATATATCTATCCTTATGCATATAATTTCACTTTCAAACATTCTATATTAAATAAAACATAGAAATAAAGCAACATTTAATTCACAAAGCAAACAAAATTATTTGATTTTCCTCCAAGTTCAATAACCTGAAAGTTATTATTAAATCTTGGGTTAACTGTTCCTTTCAGTTTCTTCCAAATTCTCAAATTAAATCTCAAATTAATCTAAACCAATATGTTTCCTGGAAGAGTGAGCAGTTATAAGAGATATAAGAAATTATCTATTCAGCAGCCATTTTCATATGTGGTTTACAATAAACTTGAATGTAACTGTTGTTATGTGCCTGCATAATGAAGCCTTAAAACAGATGTCTTTTTCTGCCATGAATGAATCAGAAAAAGGACGTTTTTATCCATCATCACAAAGACCTTTCCAAACACCATCACACTAGAAGCTTAAACACACATGTACAAAGAATTCTGAGAAAGTTCAGGACAGTCAGTGCTGTCAAAGAAATCTCTTGCAAAGACGATAGACTTGGTTCCAGTGAGTAACAGTAATGCTGAGGTGAGAATTCTTCCAGCTCTGATCCAAGTTCTTTCTTTGCGGTTAAGAGTTTATTGGAGTGGAGTTCAAACTGATGGGGAGATTAGAAACATGGAATCATTGCTGCAATTCTGCAACTATTATGAAGCATAAACATTAGGAAATTAATTGATTTCTCCCTACTGAATTGCATATGGTGTGCAATATTTGAGTTGGCAAAGTAAAAGAGGTTGGTCATTTTGTATTAGATCATAACAAAATTTCTTATATTATTTTTTCCTATTTCCCATATGGCATTCCCATTATTTACAAAGTCAATGTGGTTTTCACTTTTGTTTTGGAAAAGTCTTTGTTTGATCAAAAATACAAGATCGTATTTCTTCATGTGTGATTTATGCATTTGTTGACTTATGTATCTTTTCTAATGACTGTTTTCATGCGAAAAAAAGATGAATAAACATGAAATTGGGAATTTTTGTATTTTAATAATTCAAAATGTATGTCTATGTTGAAAAATTATAACAATATTTTACTGTATTAAGCTAATCTGTTTATACAAATTCTTCTCTGTAGACTTACTGCAAATGGTGCACACGGTAAAACTGGAGAAGTAGATTGACATGTGAACTCTTCCTAATTTTATTTTTAAGAACTGATGAAGGAATTCTACTGCAAGAGTATCTTTCACTGAAGACAACATACATTTGTCATTTTTAGGTCTTACACTAACAAGGCATTTAACCATGGGAATTGGGAAGGATAGAAAATGTCAACAAATCCTACAAAAACAGAATTGTCAGACTATCTTGCCATTGAGGAGGAAGTCTGATTCAGCATTTCTGCATGCAGTAAGGATGTTTTGCCATGTTCAACCTGTTTTTTAGGCTGTCAGGCACATTATGCAGCATGTATAATTTGTGTTCTACATAATCTATATTTGATGATGAATTTCATGGTATGCTGTAAAGTCGACATTTCTTTGAAGTATTTACAACTGTTGGAGAGTCCAAAGGATTGTGGAATGTTAGAAGTACAAGAAAATAAGTTTGAATTAGTCTAATCTGTTGGTTGTAATGAATACTGTTGTTGCACATGAACAATGTCAAAAAAAATTTCTATTCATACTAAGTAGCAAGGGCTTCTTTGCTTTGATAGAAAGGTTTTCTTGTTATAAGCACCTAGATGCACATTGTAAAATATTATTTCTAATTAACATTAGTATGGAAATAATTCTGCTTACAGTGTCCATGTTTCAGTGGAAGTCACTCTCGAAATATAATGAATAGGTTAAACTAATTTCTTTATAGGAAAGGTATGGCAAATCATGTGTTAGTCAAATTTTTATAGTTTTGTCATGACTTTTCAATCATTTAATCCAAGAATAAACTTTAACTTTCAGCTGAACCAGATAAAACTTCTAAGTAAGGAATCTCATTACCAAGAAGAAACAGCTTGGGGTGTACATCACATATAGCTGTTTATACCTCTGCCACAGTGTATGGCACATGCTAGACATGTCTTCCATCACCTACTATGTCCTTTTCAAGTGGTGGAGGAGAGAATTACATGGCACTATTTTCCAAACCATTGGCGTGTGTTCTGTTGATTTGACGTGCTTAGAAACTTTTTCAAGATCTACAGCTGGAAGGCGAATGTAACGCAGAGTTCTTGCCACCTCTATTTTCCCCTCCTCCTGCCCCATTGGGTGTCTAAAAGGAGCTTAAAGTTCTTTGAAGTTCTTCCTGGAAATTGTGGCACCCTAAGAAATGGTGATAGCTAGCAGTACTGCGCTAGTCAGGAACAAGAACAAGTTAAAAAAAGCTGTAACTACTCTCATGCTCCAGCTTCTGCTGCCAAATGGCAGATATGCTACAATACTGGAGTAGGAACAATACAGAGTTTGCTTTCTTCCATGTAAGGAAATCCTTTCCCTCGTGTTTAATGGAACAAATGCAGTTCCAAATGCCTCCTATTCCTGTACTAGTGTGGCACAGCATCTGGCCTACGTTTACTAATTCCTTTGGAAATCACAGGCCCAGATTTTTAGAGGTTGTTGGATTTTCAACACAAATAGGGCTTCACTTGAACACTCTTCATTGTTTTTGGTGTAAAAATGATTTGACGGAGATCAGAATCAGACCTGGAAACCTGAAGTAATGAAGCATATAGACAGCTGGCAAAAGCACTATTTCTCCTTGTGCATTTATCTTATTTGACTTGGGGGGTCTGGGGTTAATTAGAAGAACAAAAAATCTGTTAGACACAGCTTTATAAAGAAGATCTGCATTCTTTCTGGATTTAAAATTCATTGGTTCTACTCTCTGGATAAGCATAAAAGAACTATTCACCTCTTGGTGTACTCATTTCATCTCACCACTGACATTCAAGAAACTCAAACACAGCACGGAGTAAAACTTTGTTGATGAAACACTAATGAATCATTAAAAGGACTGTTGATTTAATACTCTGTTGATTGGACAGTGAGTTCTTTGTTTTTGCTTTCTACTTATAAACATGCTGATTGATTAATATCTTTTCAGATTCCTTAGGAACTTGAGGTTTATTTCCTTACCAAATTTTGATTTTGAAACTTATTGTTCATTTTAATTAGCAAAATATTTCCCAGCAACAATCAGGGAAATGGAAAGGGTTAGGTACCAAAAATAAGATAGAGTAACAGTAGCTTTGATTAAAAAAGGACAAAATGAGATATTCAAAAATCTCCATGAGTCTCCTCCTCCTTATCCCAAAGATTTCTCCATTTACATGGTAAGACTTTAAACATAATTCCCCACGGAAAATTAATGATATAGCAGTTCACTTTCTGCACACTGATTCTCTGTGTCCTGTTTTTCGCAGACAGGTCATTCACATCTTTACTC
>WEKX01007712.1:40555-57658 GCA_013390025.1 Pitta sordida
GGTTTATTTTTTTTCCCTAAGATTTTGTGTGAACAGCCATATAATTTGAAAAGATTTATTTAGTAAAAAGTATTAAGTAAAAAAAAGAAAAAGTTTCTAAATTCCATACTAACTTCTAGTCATATTTTCACAATTATTAGAATCGATACAAAGACTAAAATAAGTTGGCACATAACTAAAAGTCTTTTGTAGTTCAAAATACTGCAGCCCCTTTAGCACTTGGAAACCCACTTGAAAGGATACGCAATTGGACACCAGAAAAAAACATACTGCATCCATTCACATTCATAATTCTATTTCTGTCTTTGTCCAGCAAGCAGATTCTTNAAGGACAAAATGAGATATTCAAAAATCTCCATGAGTCTCCTCCTCCTTATCCCAAAGATTTCTCCATTTACATGGTAAGACTTTAAACATAATTCCCCACTGAAAATTAATGATATAGCAGTTCACTTTCTGCACACTGATTCTCTGTGTCCTGTTTTTCGCAGACAGGTCATTCACATCTTTACTCGGAGAAGCATATTTCTTGGCTAACAAGAAAGTTNACAAAACAAACAAAAAAACTAAACTTGAGCATTTTAATTGGAATCAAAAGTCTGAATGTGTAGATTGATTTAATATGGTACATTTCACTCCACGGAAAATATGATATCCAGGGAGAAAAGGTCTTCAAAATTTTTAAATTTTTTCTTAAAACAAAGTAAACTACTGATGATATAAGGTAGCTCTGAAAATTNATAATTTTACTGTTGCCTTCCTGACATCTTTTTGAACAAATTTTGATATACTGTGTTTCAAGCAAGGATCAAAAATATGTCTCCAGTTTGGAAAGATTAGGATTCTGAAAGGAAATATCATAAATATTTAGAAGTTTAAAAGATGTTATAATGGACGTTTACATAGGTAGAAAGTCTACCGTTTTCAGCATGGAGCCACTCTGAGACTCCACATATATGATAATCGAGACTGTTCCAACAAGCCAAGAATAAAAATGTTTAGGCAATTAAATCCCATTGGTTGATTTTTCAACATCAGCCAACTGTCTTACTTTGGACACTTGGAGAAATCAGGACTGTTCTAACAAATCAACACCTAGACTGCTTCCAAAAATTCATCACTAGTTATGCAATAGTATTTATGGAAATGAGATATAAATTAAAACCAGGATATTTGTTCAACAATAATTACTCAAACGGGTTTATTTTTTTTTTCCCTAGGATTTTGTGTGAACAGCCATATAATTTGAAAAGATTTATTTAGGNATTCTAAAATGTGAGGTTGCAGTTTGGGGGATTTTTAGCAAAGCTCATCAAAACATTAAACGAATTCCAACATGTGAGTTCTTATTTTTACACATGGTATATAAACCCAACATCTTTTGATGTAATATTCTTAATGCTGAGAAAACTGACAGATTATTCTCTAAACTTTGATATATACCCAATCTAGAATAAGCCCAGAAAATAACATTTTCTAACACCTAAGATGAAAATTTTCATTTAGCAACAATTATGGAAGGAAAAGCAACAACTTCTTTATCTGAAGATGGTGCTTAATAAAATTTTGAATAAGATATAGGACTTATACACAGTCTCTGCAGTAACAGATGGTTGGGGTTTTTTTAATACCTGAGGTTTTGTCCACTGCCACATGCCTGTTTTCCTAATAAATCCATTGATATCAATTTTCAAATAATTGTTTCTCTTCTACATTATATAATGTATTTTAAGCATAGTTTATTTAGTTTATAGTATCTCAGATTACATCATCACACAACACATTTTTAAATATCCAAGAAGTTATATTGTTGTATGTACCCACTGGGACAAATTCTCCTCTAGTATACATACAAAGAAAAATCCTGTATGAGGAAGTCTACATGGAAGTCAATTAAGTGGCAATTATATGCAGCACTTAATTTCACCATTAAACTAAGCAGGGATCATAACTTTCCAAATATATGTAGACATGCTATGATCAGTAAGTCTTGATTGGTTTGAGATTAATTCTAGGGTTTATTGAAACAGAAATATGTGACATTCATAGAGCAGTGCAAGGATTTTTCTCAGTGAGTTTCACCCACAAGTTGAAATGAACTTTAATGTGAAAAGTATGAAATCACAGTAAAACCAAATGCAGGGGTACTTCCTTCTCTCCCTCTCAGAGCTAAATATTCTTTAGCTCTAATCATACGTTGAATACTTTCAGATTTGTCCTATGTTAGCCTAACATCATAAAGTTTCTATATATGCTCCTCTACAAACATCAACAGGAGAAGGGAAATATGTGACAGTTGCTAAAGATTTGCTTCCGAAAACATGCTTTTTATATGGTTGCACAAATGGTCAGAGAGAGTGATGAGTGACCTCTTGCTCTAAGTTCAAGCAAGTTACAAATGGCAAAGAAAAATTGTACTACTGGCCACTGACAGCTGAACTCCCCATTTGTCTTTGCAACTTCATTGGAAAAGCTGGTATTGCCTTTGCTAACATCACCGACAAACTTCTACATCAGCTTTGGCCCACAATGTCGAGGATAGCAGCTGGACTGCTTGCAATTTACCCCTTATCAACACAGAAGAAATAGACATTGATAGCATCCCAGTGTACCCTTGAGAAGAGAGCTTGGCAGAGGCATAAGCTAAGGTATGCAAACAAACAGCTGTTGCAGAGCTTTCTCACCATGAGAACCCCCCCGTTGGAGCAGAAGACAGAACTGTGAAAGTCTACCAATGAACATAGTGTAAACATGTGCGCAGCCAATTAGAATAGCCTTCTGTTACTTTAACTGTATGTGTGTCAAGAGACATTAGAGGCATTTTCACCAGCAACAAGTATGTGTGTGTGTTGCTTTTGTCCAACCTTACTAAGACACCACAATAACTCTGCTTTGTTTAAAACTACTGCAGAAATGAGTAATACAGGCTTTGGATGTTCTCAAGGGCTAATTTCATTAAATCAATGGATTATCACAAACTACTGCTGGATTTTATAAAAGAGTTTTGACAAAGAAGGACGATACAATGAAAGAATGGTAATGACAGAATAGAGTGTAGGCTAATGCTTTGAGTTGTGGAACGGAGTTAAGACTCAAAGTATCAAATCCCTGTGATACTTAGAAAAGGCAAACAGATACACAGGTTCAATAGTAGCTTTCTTTAACTCAAGTTTTCAATCTGACCTGAAATCCAGATTGTCAGATTAATTAGAAAAGTTATTACATATTTATATGTGTATTCTGAATTTCATTCATCTGATTGACAAAGCCACTTGCATCTCTGACTACTGTGACATAACAAAGTGGGAGGAAAGAATCAGTTTTCTCCTACCATGGGTTCCCACAACTCCCCTTTCATGACTTTCTTCCATCCTTGGTGCCTTTAGTCCATATTTCCTCAGTCTTTTCCACCTTTATCAGTCCTACCCAGTATTAAACTCATAACACTGGGTACCATTTCAACTACAGTTACCTCAACACCTGCTTATAATCCATTAATATCACTTGCCCAAGACAGCTATCTACCCTTTGCTAGTGAAGTTCTCATAGTATTCTGAAACCATCACGCTTTCTTCACAGCTTCACCATTCAGAACTGTCCTGCAGTTCTTTTTTCTGCAAAGATACATGTCATGACAAGGAGAAGCAGGCAGGGAAGGATTGATGTTCAGTATTGTAGGCTATTTTGTCAGGTAATGATGTCAGTTTCAGTCTAGAATGGCAACAGATCCATCCCATTTCCACGATCTTTGCTGCTGTAGAAATGATTTTAGTCTATTTTTACTTCCTGGGAGACATAAGGCTGTGTTCCAGGTCAGTGTCATAAGCAGAAGCCTGTCACACCCTTTTACATGAGACCTGTTCAGTACACCTCCGCCTGACACTTCTCTGCCTGTGTTCTAGACTTTGAGCAGCATGTGAATCTGGTCATGTATTCTTCTGCTGCTGAGGCAGCTGGGAAGCCCTGTTTCTTCCCAACTCACAACTCAACCTCTAACCTCTTTTCTCTCTGTTGACCTCACATTTAAACATTTATTTCATGATGTAGTGCATAGACATATTCTGCTGTCCATTGTTGTGTAACAAACAAAGGAGTCTTTCCTTGGGTCAGAAAAAACGAATGTGTCCAGAACTGGAACTTTTTTAACACTGCAATTTTACAATTACCGTGCTTTCCAAAAGTTTTAGTAACTCCTATACCAGCTAGTGGGAAGAAGGTAAAAGCTGTAACTTCTCATGACAGTTAAACAAAGAAGTTTATTGTGGGTTGTTAAAGCAAAGATATAAACTAGGTGGAGCAACTTATTTTTCAGAGTCCTTGTTCTTGCCATTCTTTAGAATTATTTTTATCCTGATTCTTATGACTTTTCAATAGCATCATGAGAACAAGAAGTGAGGGAAAAAAGTAGTTGTCAGTAGTTGAAGTGTATTCATGGAACCCCTACATTATAGGAAATCAAAGACTGTGGAGAGAATAATTCCTGACCCTCTACTACAGGGTTAATTCTCAGGTCTCTGCCACACGTTATAGGGTGGTTGTGCTTAATGCTGAAAGGGGGATCTGAGGTATGACTCACAAAGTACAAAAAGTAGGAGAGTTATCATACACAGAAAAAGTTGGACATTTCAGTTTCCTTCAGTCCAGTACATAGAGGTACAACCGACAGGGTAAATCAGTGAAAGTTTGCTGCAAGATTCCAAAAAGCACCAATGTAGTGTCTGGAGCAGATCTAAACTGTCTGAAGAGGTCCTGTCTTGGGAATAACGTGGAAAGTATTAAAATTTCTGGATACTGAGAGGTTAACACATTATGTTGTAGTTTCAAGAGAAGATAGAAGACTATAGTAGGATGAGAACTGGCACTGAATAGTATTAAAGCCAACAAAGCCCCATGTAGACATTTTAGTGGTAGTACAGAGACAGGAGACTGTATCCACGTGAAAAATCCATTTTGGCTTTCATGTCAATATCTAGCTCTTCTTCCCCCACTACAGCACTGAGAACTTGCAAATTCCTCCTGTTTCAGGTCTCTTCAGCTCCCTGACCTTGCGCACTGTGCATGGAAACACGTCAAGAAGTTGTGGTGCTAGGCAATGCCAAAGTGTATGTGCTTATCTTACCATTGATTGCCCCACAATATGGGGCATGCCCTTGTCACTTGATACAGTGGGTAGGAGAGAAAGGTTGTCAGGCAGCACTGGGTTGTGGCTGCTCCTCATCTCAGTGCGAGCCTTGCAGCCACAAAGCGAGAATTGATGACCTGGTAAAACACGTCATGTACATACCACAGAAAACAATTGGAAACATCGGGGCATGAGAAGGAACAATGTTGAAAAAGTTTTATCACAGAATAGTCACATATATCACTATATACCTTTACTCTGCCCCAAAACAGATATCTTTGTCTAGACCTCAAATATATTTATCCTTAGTGGTTTAATTTTAATAAATATTAGAAGTGGTTATGTGCAATTTCACTTTTATTTTTTATTTCAGTAATTTTGAAACTTATGAAGTCTTTGTTCAATACACATACATATAGTCTGGTATCTTATCAGTGAGTAGATAGTAGATTTCTTTTATTTTCTCATTGTTTGTGCCATTTTAACTTTTTTTAAATTATTTTTAAAGATCAAAGAATAAGATCAAACTCTCTACAAAGCAGACAACTTTTGATGTGGTAAAGTTTAAAGTTATATAAAAATGATAGGATTCTTTTAAAGAGATTTCTTTTTTAAACACATTCTTTTCACGCTACTCTAGGGTCAGTCCAGGAAGAATACTTCTTCATTTGATAGCCTTAATCCAGATCTCCTTTGTGGTTAACCTCTGATAGCCTTTTCGGCCTCTGTTTAGAACACAATATCAGACCTGTCCACTCTTCTAAACATACCCTGATCCATGTCTCTATTTTAGTATACAGCCCAGAAATTGCCCTTTAAGTTCTGTACTCTCAGTTCAAAGACATTAAACCGGCAGGAGCTACATACAAAGAGAAAGGAAGCGGCAGAAATGCTAAGGAGAGAACAACAGAGAAAATAAGTGATTTCTCTTTGAAAGCAAAGAATAGAAAACAGTTTCAAATACAGTAAGATAAATAATTTTAAGAAATGCAATTTGTTTATTTTCCTTTTTTGAAGTTCTCTGTAGAAACCTTCCCTTCCTTCTCTGAATCTGAAAGTGAATTCTGATAAGAAGGGAATCTAATCTTTCATTGAATCCAGATGGATTAACATATATTAATATCTGATTGAAAACTGGTTGTAATGTCATCAAATGAGCTGTAAACTTCCTCTCCCTACAATACTGGGAGTCCTTTCATTCTTTCTCCATGATTAAATGGTATTTTTGCATTTTATTTGCACAGTATATCTTTTCAGCTGGCCTTCATGGACATAACCCTCAATTCTTGCCTAATGATTTACCTGACCACAGCCTTCTGTGGTGGTTTCTGAGGTCATGATGTGGACATGTTCATATTGGACATGGTCTAGCCATATCTGAGATCACCCAATAGGGTGGTATGTCCATGTGAATATCACCATATTTATATGGTGTTCTGAGCACATAATGGTGTCAGCCCCATGTCATGCTGAGTCAAGCACCATGTTTCAGGACTGCCACACGCAGGACATTCATACCAACACTGTTGCTTATGTGTAGATGTAGCCTGATGAAGAAAGTCTGGAGAAAAGCAGGTGACTCAATTAAGTGCCCTGACTCACAGCCTTGTGCTTGGACTTGTGGGTCACTCTTCCTCTCTTCCATAGATACAGCTGTTTCTAGCATTCCTGCAAGGGTATCAACCAAAACTCCCCAAAGTTAAAATAAAGAACACCGCTGGCATGTGTGTGCTGTGGGTCACTTCCAGACCAAAATAAATTTGGCTTTCAGTATTTGTTCTGTATTATTTCTTATTAAAAACACATTTTTTTTCTCTCTCTCTGCCATCTGTCTATTTGTTTTGTTTTCTCTTTGCTGACACAATACTGGCTGAGGCTGGTTAGAACTGTGCCTTCTCCAAATAGGTTGCTCCAAGAGCAGCAATGCAGAGCTTTGGACATTTCTGAGATGACATTGGCAGCCTACTGGCCCCAGTCACATGCAGAATGCTAGAGCAGTATTTGCTTTCTCAAGGTGTTGTTTGGACTGAAAATTGTGCAGAATAAGAAACTTATGGTTTCACACACGTAGAAATAACACTATTGAGTGCTTCAAGGAGGATGTTTGCACTTTGGCAGTCCAGAAAAGCCAGTTGAAATTGTTGCCTCAGGTTTGAGAATTCTCATCTTCACTAAGACCTTGCTTTCAGCCATATATAAGATTCATAGTGTTCATATCTCACGCTGTATTTGTTAGGTACATACCATGCTATAAATCACCTGGAGCAGAAACAATGCCATGTGGTGAATTGAAGATCTTTTAAATGACCTATTCATAAATGAAGTGCAGACCATGACTTGTTTTCTGGGGGAAAAAAACCAAACCAAACCAAAACGTGATCATTTTTGAATTAGGAAAGGCACAAAAATTTCAAAATCTCTTCATAAGGAGACAGAAGGGGAAGGGTATTAAAGATGTCAGCTTTTTCAAATTTTTGCTGTGCTCAAGGTTATCAAATTTATCAATATCTGCTATGTTTTCTGAGTAAATAACATTAGAATGAAGATTGTGTACAAAACAAAAAATAAACTTGCTTTACTCTATTTTCACAAGGGTTTGACCATCCATCCTGTTTACAAATGGCTATGTTAATCATTGCAATCTGAGAATTCAGTGACATTTTAGTATAAATAGTTTATGAGTCCAAGCTTTCCTTTGGACCTGGATTTTATAAACAGTAGGCCTAAATACCTTTCAAGTGTTCCTCTATCTTCTGACTAATGAAAGATCTGTCTTGTGGAATACACACTAGTTGCTTCAAGCCTAATGAGAAATAGAGAAAACAGAATTTTAATATAAATCCTGGTGTCACAGACATTCTCTTATTCTAGCCTAGAAAGCACTTAAGCACGCTCTCGGTTTACAGTGTTAATTAATTATTATTATTATTATTATTATTATTATTATTATTTCAGTTGAAATTAAGCAGGTGCTTAAGTGAATATGCAAGTGTTTTTCCTGGAAAAGAGGTGGGTTTTTTACTGAATTACAGCTGACCAAAACAGAAATATCTTGATTGCGACATTGTTTAAATATAGGTTAAATCTATTACTGTTCCCCAGACAGCTGGCAAGGCAGACTAGACGTAATCAGAGCCAACACCACATAAGCAGGAAGAACAACATAGCAGTTGATAACATGCATCCATATGATTTCTGATGGTATATTTAGGTATCCAGAAAAACAAAAGAAATTTAATTTATGTCATTTGGAGAGCAAAATAAGACAAAGAGGACAATAAATACGGGGTGAAACAAGTAAAGGAAGGAGTAAGATCAAAAAGATAGGCAAAATTGAAATACAGGATACCCCTGCTGCATTGTGATCCCTCCATTACGACCCTGCGGATTTGCAAGGAAAATTTCTCGCAATTCGGTTTCAGAGATCTGCGATGTTCCCTGGCTGATGCATGTATAGTGCCTCTGCTTCATCAAGGCGTGGTGCTCCCTGTGGGGTGGGACTGGCCCAGCCCCTTGGGGAGTACGTGCAGTTTCTCCGGCTCACTGTGGTGTTTAGAGCCCTGCAGCACCATGCCCCAGTCCCTGACTCAGTCCTGTGTGTCTCTGTGCCCAGTCCCTACAGAGGAAGAGTCACGCCACAGTGTGCCACAGATGGCAATACCCAGCACAAAAATACTGACCAGAGTCCAGGGACATCCTGTCCCTGCCACGGAGGCAGGGCTAGCACGCGTGGTGGGAGCAGCCAGGTGGCAGCTGCAGAAGCGTCTGGGATGGTGCCGCCAGTGCTGGGATATGCTCACCCTGTGGCTGCGACACGCTGGCAGCCCCAGTGGGTCGGAATGACTTGGGGACGGGACGGCATGGGGACAGCCATCAGGGACGGGGAGTGGGAGAGGAGCAGTGCAAGGTTTGTGAGCACACACAGTCGCAGCAGCCCGGCCCTGGGTACAGATGCCGAAGCAGCAGCATGGCCGAAGAGAAGTCCAGGGACTCTCAGAGGGGTTTCCCGAGGCAGAAAGTGCACAGAAAAGCTCCCCTTTCTTCCCCTGTGCTTCGACAGCCTGTGCGGAGGAGTTGAAAATGCTCCCCAGCGCTCCTGATTGGCTGGGGGTGGAGCGATGGGCATGGGCTGTATGCATATTAATGACCTGCGCGTATTTGCAAATTTGACATTTCATGAGACATCTGACATGACCCATTTCTTGCAAATGAGGGCATATAACTGTACATTCATTCCTAATATGGTGAACCTAATGAGAGGAGTACAGTTGCATGGAGTCCTGCACTAAATGTTTCTAAAGCTCAAGAAAACACATTTGTGGCTTCACTGAAGACAGAGGATTTTCTTCCCAATAAAATATGTATTACTTTTCCTCATAAGCACAGTCACATCATTGCCACTACAAAGAGAAAGTTTAACTTATTCTGGCTCCTTGTGTGTGTTCTTCAGGTTACACTTAACAAAATAGAAGTTATTCTTTGTATTTTGTATTATTGGGTACTTCTCTAGAATTTCAAAATCTGGAGTTGCCAGGAATTGCTGAGATACAAAATGAACATTGATCACCCTGTATTTACTATATTCTACTGAGACAATTTCTTTATAAAAAGTATGTATATATTTTTCAGAAAGCTGCTATGAACCTAACTTGAAGTATTGCTGTTGACTCAAGAAAAACTCTGCCAATATCCGCCTTGTCCAATCTGTCCACAGTTCAAAAACTCTAATCTACTGTCTCTCCAACATGTTTTTATTCTTCCCTTCCATTTTGATAACTTGGAGCTGCAAATAACCAGAGATTCATGGAAAATATCAAACTCCACAATAAAATGTTTATCTCTAAGTACAAGGGAACACTTCCAGCATTTATTTTCTTTAAGGTCATCAGAAATATTTACCAGTGACAAAAACAGTTTCTAAAATGTCTAATCTGAATGCAGCTTCAACTAAAAAGGAAGTTAGGTCAGTTTTTTCTTCAGTGGTGACTTTTGGTCTTGGAACTCCTCTGCATTTCTTTTCACTACAAGCAAAAAGATATTATGTGCTAGATTAGGTATACATCTAATATTTCTCTTTATTGTAAACAAATATAGAATTACAGTGCTGCATGATGTATCTTTTTATATGATTGAAAGCCATTGAAACTAGCTTACTTATTGAAAAAATACTGGTTTTCATAATAATCCATCCCACACACACGATTCTTGACTTACTGGACACAGAAAATGATGAAAAATGTAGGGATAAATGAGAGGAAGAGAATGGTGGTAAGAGAATAAAGTCACTTATCAAACAGTACCAAAGAAATCAATTTTTTTGTAGATGAGCATAATGTTACTTTGCAGTTTAATGGTCTAATCATTAATAATTAGGAGTTTGTTTGTTGATGCACAAAACACTGTTTGTGAACCCTGCATACAGTCCCCCACTCTGTCACTGAATATTCCCTTTACTGAAGGACACAGAGCCACGTCTTGTCCAAACTGTAGGGCTAAGAATGATGAGTGAACTCCCTGATGCTGGAAGAGTTATTCTAGATTTAATTTTTCATTACCCAATAAAACCTCAGGCTAGTATTAAAAAAACACCACTGAAATCAAACACATTCTTAAAGCATAATATAGGAAACTTAATTCATTTTATAAACTGGACAGTTGCCAAATAAATGGAGAAGGAACACTGATTGTGTGACATCAGCTGTCACAGTTGTAAGATTCAACATAAATGAAATATGAAAAAATTAGTAGCAACATTCAGAGTTCAACAGTAATGCTTTCCACTTGCTGTTCTGCAGTACAGCAAATTAGCTTATAAGTCACTATAATATCTATTACTGCATTTGATGTAATCATTGAAAAAAAGCGTCAGTAATTATAAAGGCCAAGTCTTAATATATTATAGCACATCCTGAAGACTTCATTTTCTAAATAAAGGAGAGGAAAAAAAGGCTTTTTTAAAATAAGTTGGATTGATTTATAGTTTAATTGAAAATGCATGTTATGACATGGAAATGAATCTGATTGGTTGTAGTGAAATCCACTTGGAGAATCTAGAGTCATGTCTGTTTAATGCTAGATACATACTACATTAGCATGAAACAGTGGAAATGGAAGTCCCATATGTGCTTAGGGTTAATAAATATTCTCCAAATAGGTTTATGTCTCCTGTATTCAAGAGTACATGGAAAATGTACTTACAGTATGGGGAACATGCTAATTGATGTCTTAAGGGTAAAACAAACTGGGAAATAATTGTCTAATAATGCATTTACCATATAAAGAACTGGTGGTAATGTAGTTTAAGAGAGTGGTTTTAAGCCATTTAATTACATATTTCAACTTAATCGTCACCTATGTTGGTATCACAAAATTTTTCTTCTCTTAATAAAACCAATTCAGGCTTAAGTGACACTCCACAGTAAATGTTATTAATTGTGTGTTTCCTGATTTGACTCCATTTATGTGTAAATATTAGTGGTTTAGTATGGTTTATTTATATAAGATCCTTTCTTTCTTTTTTTTTTTCCAATGGAAAAGCACATTGCCATACCAAGTACAGAACTTCTCAGACCCTGAAAAGTGCAGACTGATAAATGAATTGGAAATGATGACTGTTATATATGACTGAGACCAGGAAATGAAAAGACAATATCTAACCAAAATCCTGTTGTTTCAATTATGAGTATGTCAGCTTTGATTCAAAGTATGGGTATGAAAGAATAAACCTTATACCGTGGGATTCAACCTCCTTTTTTTCACCTGCTTTTTATGTAGACAGATAAATTTTTATGACCACATAAGCAGAATTCATCCATACCTTGCATTGCATTATTACTGCTACCTTACAGTTCTGTTATTGAAAAAAATATAGATTTTTCTATATAAATTGTACTATCTGGATCTGGAAGTAACTGAGAAAGAATAAATTGAAGAACATGTCTAACTTTCAAGATTTTCTTGCAATTATGAGTGTATCATTTCACTACATAAAAAAAGTAATTTTTAATGTCTTAACCTAGGAACTGGAATGTTTAGAATTTCTATATAATTGAAAGACATGTCGACAATTTATTATATAATTTAACAGCATCAAATATTGCAAATATTTGAATTGTAGAAATACAGTGTCTGTAGAACACTTTTAAAATAAAAATAAAGAAATCCTTTACCGTCTTCAACACAATAGATACATTCTTGTATTTTTCCACGTACGGTGGCAAGGTTTGCTTTTTAAACACCATTACAGTGTGTTCCACTGAGAACAGTCCAGGCACTGGGAACCTCTGATTTCCTGTACCTTGTCTGACTGACCACCAGATTCAAAAAGATTCCCTTGTGAAATGAAGCGTTCCCACCTGGATACACCATAAAGGACTCTGGATTATAAAACTGATCATAGTCCAAATCAAACACTTATTACTTATTTCAAGTGCTCTCTTTTTTATGTATCAATCTGAATTGCAATTCAAGTCAATGGCAAAACTCCCACTGACCTTCAGGAAAAAGGATTAAACTCTATAATGCATGTTAAATGTTTTATTCTGGCAGTCAGCTCAGAACTGTTGGGTGGGCTCTGGAATACTTCAGACTGAAAATTCATCCATATTGACAGAGAGAAAAGAGAAAAATATATTCCACAAAAGATACTGAGAAATCCTTTCTTCCTTTGGATGTATGTCAGCCATTAAACCAAAGCCATATTAAATTACTGTTACATGTGAGGGAGGTTAACCTTCCTGCTTGTGAGCAAAGCTCAGGAACACATATACACCTCTACCGTTCTCCTCACTGCACATTTTTTCAGTGTTTTTCAGACCACATGAGCAGCATAATGTTAAAAAAGTTGAATCAAAGATTTAACAACAGTACTGAACTTTCATTATATTGCCAAGATAATGAGGGATATTTTTAGAATTCCATTATGTGTTGCTTTGATTATTTTCTTATTACTTTTTTATTGTCAAGACATAAAGTGGATAGAAACTCTAGAATGTTGTTCCCAACTAGATAATCATAAATACATCCATACAGGCTAAAAACGAAAAGCAGGCTTAAGATAACAGTTATGACTATGTATACCAGAGCAATTTCACTGAACATTCCAGGGCTAAAATAATTATGACATTACTGGTATAAACACCAGTATTTCAGCAGAACTGGAGTCAATCTTGTTCGTGACAGGGGTTTAGGGTTGAGATACGGGGGTAACGGCAGAATTTACTTTCATTGCCAGTTGAAACAATATGAGATTAACAGACTCTGGATAATATAGAAGAAAACACAAGTTTGTCTCTCCCCAGACATGTCAATTCTAGTCTTTCATCACTTTATAAGTTTTATTTATTTGCTTTTTTATTTGTTTTGCATATAATTTCTAAAGCAGTAATAAATGGATAAACTGCTTGTTCCATTGGCTCTAAATGTAAATCATGGTAGGTAAAGACCTGATTATTTTAGGATGTTTCCATCTTCTATTTTATAAAAAGACATATTAACAAAGTGGATAACTTCTGTTTTAAATGTAAAAGGACGTTTACAATTTTGAAAGAGGGAAAGCATTTCGGAAAATAAAGGTGTTATTAATTGTTTGTCCTTCTTTTTTCTTCTCATTTAAAGGCTCATTTTCATCCACCTGAGAAATTTAACACAGAGCCAACTTTGCTGAAAAGAAAATTTTTAAAATCTTTTAAATTACACCTTGAAATTCTATGTCCTCTTAAAAGTTGTTTTTTCTTCTGTAGAGTTTGTATGTTCCTGTCCTTACCTGAAGTTCCCTTATTTGCAGCTTTCAAATCACCCGCACAGTTCCCAGTGAGCACAGGGAGGTGAAAAACCTGTCAAACAGCCTGGATATGAGCAGGCCAGTGTTAAATTGTCTAGATGGTGATATACTGTGTCTTGTCATAAAAAGTTATAAAATGATAAATTCCTGAGCAGGAGCCAGGAACACATGAACATAAAAAAATTAAAAAACCCCCCAAAACTTAAAAACCAGGTAAATTAATAAAAAGATAATATTTCTAAGAAATAATTGGGCCAAAATTATATGAGGCAAATGTCTTTACCTTATTTTTGCTGTGTTCTGTAAAGAGGAGGGAATTTTATTGCCTTAAATTCTTTGTATGGGTTTAAAAATATGTTGACCAAAGCATATTTTTACACTTCTGCAGGACTGGAAGGCTCCGGTGGGAAATAATTGCATGAACTGAGTAACCTTTAACTGGACAAACACAAATACTACTTGACTTGAGAGGCCTCTAGCAGATCAGGCATCACAGATTTGGAATATTGTTTTCAGTAGACCTGTTCACCTTAATAAGACAACCTTTACTGAGTAAATGCTGCAGATCAGAGGGAACATCTTGGCACACACTCAATAACAGCTTATACATACATGTCTAGATCTGAAACAGCCTTAAAACACCACGAGTATTTTTATTGACTTCAGAGTGTTTTCCCTCTGAGCTTACTTCAAGAAGTTGAAGAAGTATCAATAAGTTCAAATTTCCTTGATATTTTTGAAGAGTTTGTGTCACAAAGCAAAATGAATTTTAATGAAGTGTCCGTTTGACTGTTTTGTCATTCTTTCATTTGTCTTTTTAAAATTAAATTAAGAGTTGAAGTAGGTCTTTTATGCAGGACTGGCAATTTTACATTTCACTGTGTCTTGTACAGCACATTGCAAACAGGTAGAGCTTAGCACAAAAGTGATATAAAAATTATATACATTATTTCTCTTGAGGTCTAATGGGGGATTTTAAGAAACATGTGTAAGCATCAGCCAACTTTGCATCATCCCATTTTATTCTAGAATGCAAAGAAAGAGTATCTCAGACAGCTTTTTTTTTTTCAGTTCACAAGATGTGACACTGTTTTGAAGCTCTTAACAAACAACTTCTAAGGATAGGATTAGGATTCTCTGCTCTCTTCTAAATTAGTGGGTGGATCATCTGTTTTATTCACATCTTGCTTAAAACACTGTGGACCAAAAGCTGCCCTCAGATAGCTTACGTAAAGCAAGGATTTTCAAGTGACAAGCACCGTTACTAATAAATTGTCTCAGCATGTAAAAATGTGACCCTCTCAGGTGGTTCAGCCACAGTGTTTGCAAACTGTGACCAAGTATCAGATTCCTGCCTTTTTAGCTTAGCACTTGTCATGGAAAATACAGGGATGCAACTTGGTGCTCCAGCTCTGATTGTGAAGACTGTAATTAAGGATTTGGATGAGGATGAATGGCGAAGAATGCCACTGTGCAATTGGCTGTAACCAATGCCACCTAAACTAATCCTCTATCTGGGAAAAAAAAAAGAAAGAGGAGGGGGGGGGAAAATGACCTCTTGTACCCTCTTCCATGATCCGTGTATGTAGTTAGCACAGACTCCCCCGCCAGGCTTTTCATCGCTGTGCTTTTAAAACCATTAGCTTGCTTTGTAGTCTTAGCAAGACATACATTTTTGAGCTATCATAAATGAAATCTTAGAAGATACCTTTCAACATATGCCAGGCACAGTTAAAAAAGAAAAAGACCATTATGGTTCTTTAAAGAAGGGGAAAAAAAGCTCAGGGTGAATTGGTACAGACGTTTTGTGGAATATGGAAAGTTTGAAAGAAGTTAACATATAATAAAAGGATACAAGAAAACACAGTTGTGTTATATAGAGAGGTGACAACTTGGATAGACTATAGTTTTAGTAGGATTCTTTCTCCCTATAAATTTGGTTTGATCTTCTATGTTAAGTCAGATGATGCTACTTTTTCTCCTACTAACCTGCTCTTGGTATCCTTTCTTTTAATAAAAATCAGAATACATTACCAAAGTGTTTTCTGGTATAATCCAGCTGTTATCTGCTGTCACAAGGGAAAACATATGCTGGCAAGAATGTATCTCTCATTTTTTTCAGGAAAAAATTTGTTTATGATTTTTCCAGTGAAAGTTTTATGTGGCATTTGGGTAGCACTGCGTGGAACAGCTTCCCAGTTCCCAGGGTTCCACAGTGTACAGAGGGATACCAGAGATCTTTACTTGAATCTGGATTGCTGAGTCTAAACTTGATCCAGACATAGAATTTTTTTATGATTATGCTATTTTTTTACTAGGACACAGATAATTTTTTTCATAGTACCATGTATGGGACTGTGTCTAGGGTCTGTGCTGGAAACAGTATTGGTAATTGAGGGATGTTTTCCACATCACCAGAGGAGGTTGGGAGTGCACAAGAAGTTGGGAGGACACACAGCCAAGACAGTTGACGCCAACTAATCCAAGGATACCACAGACAGTACAGTATTATGATCAGCATAAAAAACTTGAGGAAGAAGAAGGGAAGCAGGGGATGAGGAATCTGCAGTGATGACTTTTGTCTTCCCAAATCATCATGTGATGGAGCCCTGCTTTCCTGGGGGTGACTAGACACCTGCCTGCACAAGTGGTGAATAAATTCCTTGTTTGCTTTGCTTCCATGTGTGGCTTTTACCTCAAACCATGAGCTGTTTTTTTCACTTTTACTATGATTTTCTCCCCCATTCGTCCAGCAGGGACTGAGTGGCTGTGTGTGACTGAGATGCTGGATGACGTTAACTGCAACAATGATTCACATTGACTACTGAAGGGGGGTTTATTCCACTAGACAAGTTTTGTTAGGACCTTGAGGTTGGTACACTGTGCACTGGGGTTCAGAGCTGTGTTACACTCCTATACTCAATGATAAGGCTTACTGATTTAATTGAAAAAAAAACAAACCAGAATCACAGAATATTCTGAGTTGAAGGGGGCGCACAAGGATCATCGAATCCAACTCTTAAATGGCACCACTGTCTCCCTGGAGGGAATAGAACCCCCCGTCTCCCACCTGAGAGGCGGGGACACACCACTCTACTAAAGTGAACCAGGTAGATTTTAATGTTTTAAATCCTACTTGTAGTCAGGAGTGATACAAATCAGGTTCATTTTTCAATAGAGAGAAACACGTGTATTATAT
>WEKX01007712.1:63447-81833 GCA_013390025.1 Pitta sordida
AAAACAGCCTGAAGAAAAAAAAAAAAAGTCTAATTAACAGCCTACCTGTAAAACACGAAAGAACATCCTTAAATAGTCTAGAATGTTTGTTTGAAAAATAGAAATGTTAAAGAGCCAAGCTCAGTATTGGGCTTAACATTGTGCTTAACCATAAATATGTGTTCAAATCTTATTTTAATTCATTTTCACATAGCTCAGTGGTACTTAAATACACAGGTAAATGCAATTAAATGCTGTGCTGAAAAGGTGCCTCTGACATTTCTGAGACACTGTATAGTCCAAGACGCTGAATAATGCTAAGTTTTCTAAATATGTTTGCAAATGTAACTAGCAGCAGCTATCTGCTATGCTTAGTGCCGCTAATTTGAAATACTGATTACAAGAAAATATTTAATTTCTAATTGTGTGAATTTTAAAATTCACTTTTAATACTCTAAGATTCACAGTTTTCACTAAGAATCTTAACAAAACTGTAAAATCCCATTTTACATTTTGCATGGGCATTGTTTCAGAAGAAAAATTAAGAGGATATGTGTTTCATTTTCTGGGATGTAAAAGTTGTGTTACCTCTTAAGACAATGCATGAGGCAGTAAGAAAAGNTTCCTTTTGAAAATTATATTAAATCACGTATAGTTTAACAGAGACCGAGTGTCAGTATAGTTCTGATTCCAGATGAATCTTCTTGCATAATTGCATGTTCGTTTGGGCAGGTGAACTTTGTACAGGTCACAGCTGCACCACTTCTCTTTGTCTGACGATAGTATTCTTCAGTGTCTTTGAGCAAAACAATAAGACAGACCTGGGCTGTGTATTAGTATCATGATTTTCCGTTAAATGAAAAGCTGAACTGTGAAGCACACAACCTCTTCTAACATCTCAGCAATATCACATGTAATCCCTTGTTCTGTCCTCTCTCCAGAAGTGCTAATTACGTTTGATAATTAGACCATAAATATCCATCCAGTCAATGAGAATTAAACACCTTTGTGCATTTGAAGCCAAATTTTTTGTCTGACACATGTTTTTTATTTTTGTTCTTTGATTATCATGCACAATAAAGGCAGAGTTGGTGTCTGAGGTACGGGGATATTTAATGGCAGTGCAATGAGGATCTGAGTGAAAAGGATGTGAGTGTGTTTGTATTAAATGCAACATCAGAAATTTCATCATTTAAGTTTTCTCTCTGAATTTTCATTTGGCACAACCTGTATTCCCTTTAAATTAAATTTAATTAAGATTGTGTTCTCTAAATCGTGTTCTCTTGAATCTATAATGAATTTTCCCAGTGGCATCAATAGGAACAAAACCTAGCCCTCAAAGACAAGCTGTTTAACTTTCTTAAAACAGTTAAATCCAGAGGAGCTTAACATAATGAGTAGATGTTTTCAGGTGTATTTTAAGACTGGATTTCTCATTTGAAACTAATCCCACCTGTCACCTAAAAAACTTCCTAAACCGTCCTGTCTTTAAAGCATGTTTGTGTATTTTTCAAGCATGCTAAGTACTGTTTGGAGTTATTCTTAGCCTAGGCTTTGTGGAAAAGAAACGTCCTGCAGGAACAGAGAAACTCTGTGTATTCTGAGTAAACATAATTGTACTGCCACAATTATGTTGGTGAACAGAAGAAAACTATTGAGCTATGTTTTGCCATTAAAATTATTCTTTTAAATGGGTTGTTTCCATTGTGCACAGGTGGTAAACTTATCTCACATGTTTTTTGTATAAAAGGCTGAAAAAATTGAACACTGGCAAACAGAATCTAATGGTGTCATTAAAATGATTGTAAACATGCCTGTTGTGGCAGATGTGTGCTTTCCTTCTGTTGATATACATTAGGCTTGTTGGTCAGGATCAAACAAATGCAGAATTCTAGCATGACAAAAAATGCCTGTATTCTAACAGGTTCTGTTTGGAAAGAAATCTATTTCCTTGAGGCCTGAATAGCTATAAAATAACCAGACTGCCTGATCAGATCCGATGTCTATTCCAATTTTCTTTGATTAGAGCTGTATTCTCTGTATTCTCTGTCATGTATGGTTTCAGCTGAACAAGAGATTATGTGTTGCACCATTCTGGTTTGAGGAAACGTTTCAACAGAGTAATAAATGTAGAGAAATATACAAAACTCAGGGCCAGGAAGTCATCAGCTTTTTCTTCTCTCTAAAAATGCTGCCCTTCATTTAACTACAATTGCCAGCTTTCCAGTGATTATTTACTCTGCTACACAAGGTAACACAGGCATGGCTGTTGTTACCCACTAGAGAATAGGATGAATTTAAACACATTTCCTCAGAGCCAAATTCTCCAGCCTAAACTGAAAGTTGATGGACAGCTGGGAATTCAGCAGAACCATGTGCTTCCCTTCTGCTTGGAGCAGCTACTTACAGAGAAAAGTGTAGCTCTGTGGTTGCTCAATCTGCCTTCAAGCAAAGAGTCCTCTGGAGTCTGGAGTATGGCTCATGGGGAAAGAAGCCAGAGGATTTACAACCATCTGCCTATACCCTTCCCTTGGGAAAATATCTGGGCAGTAGTTATATGTCCCAGAGGAGGGATTCCTTCTCCACATTTTTTATTGGAACGCCTTCTAAGAGAAAGGATTGGTTTTGCCATTCAGGCTTTAAACTTCTGTTTATCCAGAATAATGCTCAGAATACTTAAATGTTCACAGTGTCACTTGTAGTAAATCCCACTGTTATAATTTCAAAATTATTTATCTCCCTTTAGTTAGCCAGGAAACATTGCTATACCCCTACCTACCTCTTGTACATTGGCTTACTGGTCTCATCTTTGCTCAAGTGCTAAAGGAGGCCAGATCTTCACTTTGTGTACTTGTCTGTAGCTCTACAGGCAGTGTGATGGTGCTATGACAACACATCAGCAGAGACAGCTGGTTTACAGACAGCTACAGTCATATGTCTTGGAAGTTAATAAGCACTTCTGTTTTGGGAATGTACTGGATTTTAGATTCGGGGCCTTAAACTCGTCATCAGCATCAATGAAAGCCCAGCACAGTTTTTGAATTTCATAGGTGTAAGACTGATGGGTAAGACAGCAAAACCTCTTCCATACAGCAAAATGCATCTTCAGAAATGGTTAAAAATATACAATGCCTCTTTCTTTTTAAAACACACAAAACTCTTCCCTAAAAGTACATCAAAGTCTTGGACTTCTTAACTTCTTTCTGTGTTGCTGATCTTCCTGAATAGAGCTTGCCTGTTCTTAGATTACTGTAGCTGGACTTGAGACATGATACCCAAGCAACAATTATCCCCACAATATCACTATCCAACTTGCTTAGGTAATGAAAGAACACTCCATGTTCTCTTAATCAGTTAAAGTACAGGGAGTTATGCAAGGAGAGTTCTTTTAGCTCAACATGAACCTTGGTTCCTGAATCAAATTCTTTATTTGAATGTACCTTCAGTGTAGATGAAGAGGAGTGTCAATGCAAGTATTCTGTACATCAGCTGACTGAGAAAGTATCTCTTTATAGCAATTCTTACTTCCTTACTTTCAAAAAACAGGTCCTCCCTGAGTTAAAAATAGCCATGCACAAATTTAGAATGAAAACATTTACCATTACTTGTGGCTTTTGTGTTTTCTCTGTTTACAACCAAAATTTCGGAAGAAAAAATGTGGTACACTTCTGTATTTAGTAAATTGTTCTGCTGGAGAGAGAGTTAATGAGTCTGTTCATACACGTTGGTATTCAAATAGCCTCTGTGATTGATGATGCAGGGAGCAAACCTTCACCATGGGTCAGCACCCAGCACTGCCCTGCACACAAGACACATTGCAGAGTTCCTTGTGTAGGTGGAGACAGTTTCTACTCCACAGCATTCAGACACATTATATCTCTTCAGGAACAAGTTGAAGATTTATCATAATGGAAGTAGGTAATTTTTATTAATCTCAGCTTGGTTTTTAACCTTTTTTTTAATATAAAATAATCTTTGATTTAAATATTCACAGCTCTAATGCTAAGCCATTTAAAAGTAATTTTCTTTATATTGACTCACTCTGAAGTTAATGAGTGTTATTTTCATTTTGTGCACAGTGCAGCATAACTTTTTATAAATAGTGCATGTCAGCCTGACGACAACATAGCTAGAGGTAATCAGACTACCTGCTCTATGGCCATTTAATTTAACAATGGCTCTTTTATTAACAGAGTACTTTTGTCTCTCAGTTGCTGGGTAATTTCATGGTGACTGTTTTCTAAGCAAGAGTACCAATAACTTACCTGCATAAGAAGGGCTTCTGGCAGCAGTTTAAATTGCATTCCAGATAACTTGTTTGAGCTGGGCTATGTCCTTCACAAACACCGGTCTGATGCAAAACACAGTGTCCTGTCACCACTGTGCCCGCTGCACTTGCTTTCAGAATTTCTTGTTTGAGCCAGGCTATGTCCTTCAGCAGCACTGATCCAGCACAGGGCATGGTGCTCCATCATGTGGAGCTCTGCAGCCAGAAGGAAGCTTCGTCTGGAGCACTAACAGTCACTATCCTGTAGTGTGTTCCTGGAGGAGTAAAAAAGTATTTGATGTAGCTACTATCCACCTGAATGGTCTGCCTGCCAGGCTGCCAAGGTAGGGATGCTGCTTTAACTGGGAAACTGGTGCTGGGCTTCGTTTCTGCTACTTCTCTTGTTATGTCATTGAAATGAGACTTCTGCTCGTCCTTTGTACTGCGTGTGACTGACAGCACGGCAGGTAACAGCACAGGAGAGGTAGGGGGTCCTCTCCTCACCAGAACAGATCATAACTTAACAATCTCTTCTCTGAAAACAGATTTCAAACTGCTAGATAAGGAAGGAAAATCCACTTTAGTACAGTGGTGAGTGTCCCCGCCTCTCACGTGGGAGACCAAGGGTTAGAGAAGACTGGATGAGGAGCTTAGTGACATGGTCTAGCTGGGGGGTGTTGGGCTGGATGGTCCTGTGGGTCCCTTCTGGCTTGGAGTGGCCTGCGAGCCTGTGAGGGAACTATGTTTATGTTCACCTCTGGGGTGTGCGTTCGGTCCCTGTACGGGTGTAAGCTGGTGAGTTGGACTAGATGATCCTTGTGGGTCCCTTGCAACTCGCAGTATTCTGTGATTCTGTGATTCCCGCCAGGGAGGCAGTGGTGCCATTTAAGAGTTGGACTCGACGGTCCTTGTGGGTCCCTTCCAGCTCAGAATATTCTGTGATTATGTGTAATTTCATCCAAGTTTCTGCAGTGCAAATCAGAGTTGTAGCCATGAGGCTGCAAAAAAAAAAGCCTCTACGTTCTCATGCTCAGCTCCATGCTGCTCATGGTATATTCATGGCTTCTGCATTTGTGTCTGTAGGTTGGGTAGGCATACCTAAGTTCAGAATGCCAGGCAGCCTTGGACAGAAGACAGACAAATGTCTAGCTGCACATGTAGCTCAGACTAGGGATGATGTTTCTGGTACTTCATATGGTAATAGGATTTTAAAAAGTTTTTTCCCTGGAAAAAGCTGGTAAAAAGAAGTTAAAATTATATTTAGAACAGTATCCGCTGAAGAACTGTCATTGTATACGTCAGATATAAATTCATTTGTCATATTTGTGCAATTTTAAAAAACCTTTTAGAAGCAGTTCTAGGTATTAAAATAGTTTTGCAAATTTTGACAGCTGCAATTTCTTGTCTTATTTTTGTTTTTTTTTTCATTTTTGACAGTGGTGAGCAAGATTGAAAGAAGGAACCCTAAAGAAGCCATTCAAAATAATTTCATTTTTTAAAAAATTGCCATGCATTGTAACAAAGCTTTAAACATTACTATTTTCTCTCAGTTCTTTTTCATCGAAAAAGTGCCAAGATGCACATCTCTGTGAATAAAACTGTGGGTTTGGGGTTTTTTTACGAGAAAGCAGAAAAATGCCCCAAGTTTTATGTTTAAATGAGTTTAAATGAAGTTTAAATGTTTAAATGAGTAAGTCACTTATTGGTCCATGATCATCATAATAGCAAATATTCAATATATACTCTTTGAAGGGGATATTTCTCATATGAGTAGTACCATTTTACTGTTGCTCAATTTTATGTACTTATTGATTTATTTTAAAAGTCCAATCATAAAGGAAGAATAATGTTTCATGGATCTACTGTTTGATTCAATTTCAGGAGGTATTGTTTTTGTGGTATTTTTTTGTTTGTTTGCAAATTTTTGAGACTTGTTTTGGGTTTATTGTCATGATTTTTTAACGGAAGCTAATGTTGGCTTGCAGTAGTCTTTGAATTGTATTTTGCTTCTGTAATTGAGCTCTTGCAATAGCTCTGCAGGGACTCATTTAAAATTATTTTTATCACAAATAGAGTCTGGATGAATGTAACTTAGTCTACCCCAACAAATTATTACAGTGAATTCCTGATTTCAATATTTTCTTTTTTACTACTGTTATTTGGAATAGATTAACTTCTGCATCATTTGTGAAAGTGAAAAATGACAATAATCACAGAATCACAGAATCACAGAATCACAGAGTAATAATATATGAAACATAAAAAACATCAGTCTTCAATGGGGTATGACGAACAATGATGTGCTAATATGAGTGAAGAATCAGCCTAAAAGAAACAGTTTCGTATCATGGGGACTGATGTTGAAAATCCTTTAGGTACTATCTTGCGTTGAGTCTGTTTGGTTTGGGCTTTTTTCTTGTTTTGGTTGGTTGATTAGTTGGGTGGTAGTTGTTATTGTTTGCGGGGTTTTTTGTTGAATTTTTGAAAGAATAATTCTTCTTTCCTGGGAAGAAGAGAAAAGATAGCATGTGTCTGCTTTTCTTTTTTATCTTTTCCCCATTACTCCTGGCTATTAACTCAGTAACTTTTCTTGCACCTCTGATACAATGTGACTAGACCTAGTGCTTGGTATTTTAAAGGGATACACTTAAAATTTATCCAGTACAACAAAATCTGCTCGTTGGACACCTGAAAGTCAGCTACTTACAATCTGATAATGACCAATACTTTACAATTGACATGCAATAAATGGAAATCATATTGTCACAAACCTAGGCTGTAAAATTACATTCCTTGTTGAAGATAATTTGCATAAAGAGTAGCATGGGATATGATAGGATATACTTTCAAAAATAAACCATATGTTTAAGGCACTTTCCTTTCTGATAAAAGTGTTTGATATCCATATTTAGATTTATTTAGATCAGTGGAAAATTTTAGATAAATTGTGATTCTCCTCCCAAATTAAACAGACTTCCTTGCAGAAAAAGCATATGGCCTTACAAGCATTTCTAGTCATGGTGGGTAAATATTGGCATTGGAGTAACAGGAAAGTCTCAGTAAGAAGTGAGGTCAGAGCTGGGTGCTCTGCTCTACAAACATCTGAAGGCACAGAGGGTTTGCTGTCAGACAGTGGTAAATAAATGAAAGGTCATTATGTTCCTGTATAAAGTGGATGACTTTTTATTTTTTTAATCAGGGGGGTCTTAACCTACTTAACCTTTAGTCTTATGTCATCTTCTGTTTTTTCTACATGTTCTGCCTCTTCACTTCATATTAAGACAACAGTTCTCCAGCTCATATCCACCAGGAAGAAAATCAAATGAAAAATAAAACAAATAAAATAAAATTATAGTCTCTTCACAGACAGATCTTTGCAGTTTAAGAACTGTGGTTCTTTGTAGTTCTGGTAACATAGAGAAATTTAAATTATTTTGCTTAATTATTAATGTAGGTACCTCTCCAAGCCCTTTGATAAAATGAGTAGCCTCTCTTTTGGAAGCCTCCTTTTGGTGCACTCTGTGATATATAGATTGGGAGCAGATGAAACACAAGCTCTTAATATTATAATAAAACAGGCACAGTGGATTGAAACATTCTGAGAAAAGACACTTGGTGTCATGAAAAAAATATGAAGGATTTATTCATGAGAAGTGCCTTTGCTCTACACATACCTTGTATATAATGCCCTGTAATTTCCTCTCTCCTGCCCCCTCCCAAATTACGTGCTGAAACATCTAATAAAGTGTCTTGCTAAGACATGCTGCATAACTAAGACATATGGGTGACAGAGAAACACCATTAAGAATATTTTGTGTTGATGCTTCATAAGTGGACTTAACTTTTCAGAAGGAATGACCTCAGCCTCGTTCCTCAAGGCTTCCCTTCTTTACAGTCCAAGCATTTGAGTCAAAATTGCCAGGACTTAAATGCCAAACTAATCTAATTTAATACTTTTAGCAATAGCTTGAGTCATGCTCTGAATGCTCTGCCTTGCTTCATTTAATTAAAACAACAACACAAGGCAAAAATAATGCAAAAGAAAGGCTGCCAAGACTCTGTAGTCTGCTTGTTATCCAAGTGGGATTTGTTTACCAACTTTGTTCTTTATATAGTAGACAGTTAAGCTGTTCTCCCAAATTCAGTTCTAATAGCCTTTCACCCAAGCTAAAGGCTACGAACTCTGACTTTCTTCCAACTGAGGATAAATGGTAGTTAATAATGTATATCACTTTTTTAACAAAATACTTTATTAATTAAAATAAGTTCTACAGTAACCTTAACATATCAGCATAGCAATACAAAACCTGGGTTATTGATATGTCTGTTTGCATGGAAGAATTAGCGAAAGAACAAGACAAAAACATAGATAAGTAGTCTAGTTGTTTATTTTTTATACTTTATTCTTCTCTGTGCATGGAGTAGATCAGAATTCTAGCAGAAATTGTTGTGAATTTCCTTTGTTAAGTGAGATTTTCGTCCACTAAGTCCTTTTTTTCTGATCCCTTATTGTACGAGTCGTCAGCACACCATTAACAGGTAGAGGGTAAGGACAAATGTCCGATTGAAAATTTCTTGTGTGATTGTCTACCAGGGAGCTTCATACACTTGTTCCTAGATATCTGCCCCTGGCCAATGTCCCATACTAATGTTGTTTTAGAGCAGCATGATAACATTTGTCTTCATGTAAAGAACATACAATCCTAAAAATTATTTGGCATTTGAATGTACGTGTGCATGCACACTTGTACTACCTCCATCTCCTAAACTTCCAGGCTTATACTTTCTATGGCTATTTTGTGTAATTTTTGAAAGAATAATTCTGTCTTTAATTTATCTAATTTCTAGTCTCATCAAATTATTCAAAGTCACTGTGAGAATTTTCTGCACAAATATTGGGATTTATCTGAACTAAGATTAAATGCTTGCATTGTGGATACACATATATTAACTGGTATAGATTGACAAACTCCCCTCTTCTAGAGAGTGATTTATCAGACCTATTTTAAATAATTTATTTACCAGAAGATTATTCATGTCTTACAAGTTTCTACTCCCTCTTTTTGACCATAACTGAATCTAAAGATGAATAGCTCAAAAATAAATTATAAGAGGAATCTTAATCAATCAAGTCCATAGTCTAGGTCTCACCAGACTGTGTTTATTTCAGAAATATTTATACCTAAGCTACATTTTACTGAAAACAGCAGGCATACTTTGTTAGTCAGAAAAGTGTAATTCCATATATTTGTATTTCCTGCACAGAGAAATGCTCCCACAAAGTAAGAACTGAATTGCACAAGTTGCAGCAACAGCATCAATGTCTGGCACCGCCACAGCAGGCCATGCGTGTCTCTGAGCTGAGCGGCCAGAGTTCACTGGCCAAACAGCTGTTCCCCATCTCCTCCAGGGAAAAGGCACGTTTTTCCGCATATACTTTTAAGTAGCTTTACCACTGCTATTGGTATACATACCGTAATTTGATTTAAACAATTTGTTTTCACAAAGGAATCTGCAGCCAAATCACGAGCAGTTAAGGAAAAACAAGGCAATATCATTGTTTCCCATTTACAAAAATGACAAATGAACCCCGATGTCCTCATGCTTCAGAAAAATAATGATATAGATTTATGCAAGATCTTTGTGACAAACTCAAATTCTGTTACAAGCAATATAACGATATGTCTTAAAGCCCTCAATTTTGGGGGAAAAAATAAAAAAATCTTATAATTAACCTTAATTTTGGGGTCATTATTTCTAAAAACAAAACCTGTTTAGACTAGACATGATTGCTGAAGCTTTACTTTCACTACAGAAGGAAATGGAACCTCAAGTCCAGTAAAACCAAGCATAGATGACAATGTTTAATTTTCACCACCTGCAGATACTTCCTGAATTAAATAACAGGTGTGAAATTTATTTTCATCTTTGTACATCCTTGTCTGCCCCATTGGTAAATTCACTTTGGTTCAGCTCCTAAAATCCATAAAACAGACAGAGATAAAAACATTTCTTCTTTTTTTTTATGTTTAAATTATTGACTAGGGAAGCCACAAAGCAAAGACAGGGAAGTTAGAGGGCAGCCAGACACTAAATGTGAATATGAAATATTTCTAATATGAAATATTAGAAAATATCACATAAACATGGCATGGACTTTTGAATGTTTAGTTTTGGTTCCACTGAGGTTTTGTCTGGGCTCCAAATATACATTCACTGTACTGCTTAAGCCCATCTACTGAGCCACAGGTGACAGGAATAGTCAGCTTTATTGTTAAAGTCTTTTTTTGGACTTCTTAAAGCAAATAACATTGTAACCAAAGTGCCTGGTCAGAAAAACTGTATTTGAGGACCTTTCAAAATAAGAACACAGCTTAAAATCACTAGCATTGGCTCTGCAGCTACCTTGCTACATGTGTTTGTAATGCCTAAGTCATAAACCACAACTACTGCTCAGCAGTCCTAGTGGCCATTCATCCTCCATGAACAAAAATATAACATGAACAAAAATATAAAGGCTGGAAACCATTCTAAAAGCTGAATTCTTTTTATAAAAACATTACTTTTTCCACCAGTCTGGCCAAATCTCTGCTCACCAAAAACCTTGACTGTAAACATCAAAAACAGCTTTCCAGACAGGCTCGTAAACAATTACAGCTCCTAACTAGACATTGACCTCACTTCCATATCACTGTACCACTTTACTATTCCAAACTATTGTCAAGTGCCAGTGTGCTTTACTTTTACTGACATATTACTCTGTGATTGCAATGCACTGATGTTATTTGAGCTCTTACTATTGGTGGACAGAGATCAAAACTCTGACCTCTGAGTCAAATGGTCAGTCCTGAATAATGCAGGTAGCTGGTTGTCTACTGCTTTTGTTTCTAAGTGTTATTCCTCATTTTTGTGCCTCTTGTATTTCTAAAGACACAGCATACTTTTCTTCTAGAGGCAGGAAAGCACCTTTAAAAATTCTGCTCATACTAAAAGATTTTTTCAATTATTTTCATAAAAATACATTGCCAGTGTGATTTCCTGCTCTTGTCATTTCTTTCCAAAACATGGAGAATATTCCAATATTTTAGAAATAGGTCTCAGATTGCCAATGAAATGAAATCTCAATAATTCTTAAGTATCCCCTAAATATTTGAGGTAAAACCAATAAATATCTAGGAATGTCAAACTCTTGGCGATAGAAGACTATTAATTTAGAACCATGTTTAAAGAATGCAAATGCTAGAAAACCTATCATCTCTAACTATCCAGCTGTCATGAACCTTTACTAATATATTCTTCCCACTGTCAATTTTGAATTCCATTCCTTGACTGTTTTACAATGAATATAATCTAGGCTCCTGTATTTCCCTGTAGATGTTGTTTAATTCTGATCATAGGAAAATAAAAGCAAAACAAAACAAAAACAAAAACCAGAACCACAACAAAAACAAACAAACACACAAACATAAACCCCAAACTCATTCAATTTCAGATCTTGCATTGATATCTTCCAGTTATCAATAAGTACACTATCCCTAAAGGAAAAGCCATCATGTCAATTAATTTTATAGATTATCTGTTAGGTATACTCAGTCTTTCTTTCATTCTCTCTTTCTGTTCTTAAGACACTTCTCACCTTGAATTCACCTTTAATCCCTGACCTAGCATTTCCAGTCATCATCTGTATTTTGCACCCTAGTAGGTGACATTAAAATCTTTAAGAAAAATGTGTAGAACAATTGTGCCTTCAGTGTTAATCTGCTTTTAATGGCGTACTTGCTTTTAGCAGTCTGGAATAGTCTCTTTGGCCTGATCTCCTTTTAATCTAGTGCATCTGGAGAAATGTTAGAAACTTCATTCGTTTGCTTTGTAAATGGATAAAGCACTCTTTGCTCATCTTCTGTGTATGAGCATTGGAGTAAACTTAATTCATTTCTTTTCAGCATTCTGGTAATTCTTAAGTTCTAAAATGTATTTAATAAATTTGGATAAAACTATTATCTGCCCTATCTGTAAAGCTCCTTTGTTCACTCCAAAAAGACCATTTCTGTCCACTTCCATGGGCCAAGATATTTCTTGAGCATTCTCTGAAATGGACCTTGTTTTTAACCAAAGTTTCATGACCCATTTTTATTTTTGGAAGGTTTTTAATGCAATCCAGTGACCTTTGGTTTAGTTGTTATTAACTTTCAGGATCTTACCATCACTTTTTTCAGCTCAGTTCAACACAGTTTGCTCAACTGTCTCGAGACAGACTACTGCACACAGATAACCTGTTTGTTTATAATTCTCTTAGTTTAGGAGTTGCTTCTTCAGTTGTTCAGTTCCTGAAATTCCAAATCATTTATAGGACTTTAGAGATAGCTAAAGAATCTCGTGTTAAAACACATGAGCAGAAATGACTGCTTTATTTAGCATGTGACTAGGTATTTACAGCCTAAATCAGAATGTCAAATGACATTATTCTGGTGACACCCTGGATAATCAGGACTTGCCAATACATGACTAATGATCCAGTACAAACTGTGCTTGTCTAATTTTTCATCTGTATAGTGTTTTTCCACATTAATTTTTTTTCCTATATTATTTTATTTGAACTTCTCTGGGCAAGCAGCTGTGCATAGCAGGATGCTGACTCGGTTCTGCAGGAGTGATTTATAAAAGGTATCATACAAAGACACATATCTCAAGACCCTTATTCAATTTTAACAGAGCTCGCTCTCAGACAGATTCTTATTATAGTTCCTGTATACTGTTAAAATATTTGGCTGGAAGTATACTCATTAATTGAATTTTAAGTTACTCATTCATGCAAAACATATCCCTAGTTAGCCCAAAGGTATCTAAATCCTTATAAATAAGAATAGTCCTATGGGTTGCTATTTTATCTCACTGAATCCACTATGCTCCTGTTTTTAGGCAATGCATATCAGTGGATATCTCGAGTCAGATGCCTGTTTAAATACCTTCCTCGTGTATAGCCTAATTCTGTCCTTGTTACATGACTTGCATAGTTCTTTAGAGTTTTAATCCATAGCAGTTCCTTTACTTTAACTGCCAATATATATGTTGGAGATTAATTAACATTTTTCATCTCAGCATCATAACAAAAATCATTAACGTCATCATTCTGGGTTTATTTTCAAAAACATGTTGGATGTTTTCTCCAGTTTGAGTTGCAGTCTCACAAACTTCTGAAGAAGCACTTGCTTAAAAAATTGCAAGACAAGAAAAAATACTAGGAAAAAGAGAAAAAATAAAAGAACAGGCCATTAATTTCATATTTATTAATTAATTCTCCTTTTAATTACTTTTTTGCGAAAAGTTTTACTTCTGCATTCCTTGCTTCCAGAATCCAGGTCCTGTTAAGCCAAGTGCATTGTGCTGCTAACAAGATTTCCTTGAAGTGAAAGGTCTTGAATGAACATAGGTATAACTATGCTTTATGCCAAAATTAAGGTGTTTTGAACTTTAAAAAGTCCAAGGACACAAGATTAGGACCTATGGAGCAAGACTACCTGCAGAAGGAACAGACGTATTTCAGGCCTTGCAGAGGACAGACTTCTTCAATTTGTTTGCTCTCATACATTTCACACATTGTGTACTGCAGAGCCCACTCTCAGCTGCCAAAATATCTCCTTTGTCTGAGACAAACTTGTGACCCCATTTGCAAAAGTCCATTCTTTGCAAGCATCTGTATTTTTAGAATCACAGAATCAGCTAGATTGAAAAAGACATCTGAGAACATCAAGTCCAACTTATGACCCAACACCACCTTGTCAACCAAACCATGGCACTCAGTGCTACACCAGTCTCTTCTTAAACATCTCCAGGAACAGTGACTCCACCAACTCCCCTTCCAATGCCCAGTAACTCTTTCTGTGAAAAATTTCTTCCTAATGTTGCCCTAGGGTGATTTCGTTGTGTATATATATTCCCATTATATATAGGGAATTTTGTTGTAGATACGGATCCTTAGTGACCAAGGTCATTCTCTCTCTCTCTATCCGGAAGAAGAAAAAAACAGAAGCAGCAGCTCGAGGAGGAAATTTCCAGCAATACCCCCGGAATACCCAAGTCACAGCTGCAGAGCCTTTGGGCTCATTAACACTCTCTCCCACAGCTGCAGTATATAAGACTTGAGAAGGGGGCCTGTGGGCTTTTCCCTGCCCATCTTCTGCTTTCCCTTGAGTGCCTTCAGTCATCAGCACCCTAAATTCCGGCTACTCTCTGGGCCCCTGAGAAAAGTTTCTTTTGGAGCTGTCTTCTGGAATTTGGCTGAGTTCTGCAGGACTCTTCACATTGCAGGACTGCAGGGTATCTCAAATTTTCCCTCAGGATCTCTTACGTCGCAGGACTTGTGGGATATCTCAGATTTTCCCTCATAACAGTAGGTTTTGCTGTTTAATGTTATTGTATCCTGGTTTGTGTGTTTACTGATGTGTATAGTTTATATTTTCCACACTTGCCATTATTGTTTTCTAACCTGGTGAGGCGGAAAGATGGTTGGGGTTTTTTTTTGGCTCAGCCCCCAGTTTCCCCTCAAATCTTTACAAATGTCTAACCTAAACCTCTCCTGGTTCAGCTAAAGACTGTGTTCTCTTTTTCTTCTGCTGGTTCCCTGGGAGAAGAGACTGACACCCAAGTGGCTACAATCTCCTTTCAGGTAGCTGTAGAGAGTGACAAGGTCTCCCCTGAGCCTCCTTTTCTCTAGGCTAAACAGCTCCACCTCACTCAGTTGGTCTTAATAAGGCTTGTGCTCCACACCCTTCACCAGCCTTGCTGCCCTTCCCTGGGCACACTCCAGCACCTCAAAGTCCCTCCTAAACTGAGGGGCTCACAACTGGATACAACACTTGAGGTGCGGCCTAACCAGTGCCAGGTACAGGGGAAGAATCACTGCTCTGGTCCTGCTGGCCACACTATTCCTGATATAGGCCTGGATATCGTTGTTCTTCTTGGCACTGTCACACTCATAACTACAGGAAAAAAGTGATTATATTTCTTTTACTGTGGGTCAGATAGGTAAGGAATTTACCTTAACTTTTTAACCGGCATTAATCTGAATATATCGCAGGGTTGTAGGGCAACAATGTGAGTTTGTTTTTAACTTTGCTACTCTTAGATGAAAAATATCCTAAAAAATAAGAAGTTACTTCCTTGATATTGCTTTGACTGTTGTCTGTAAAATGAATAGCGGTTCTTTTTCCATCACAGTTAAAAAGTAGTTAATAAAAAATGAGGATATAAAAGCAAAGGAGGAAGAGATTTTTTTTTCCCCTCTAACTTAATGAATAATGAGATATATAATTATTGGGTTTTTTCAGTGCTAAAACTCTCTCCCCAGGAACTTTGAAAAAAGAAGCTCCTCAAGATGTTATATTTTATAAAATTATAGGACTTCATTAACATTTCTGGATTGTTCTTGATTTTTTCCCATATTTCTGGATTTAATTATCTTTAGAATAATTTTAACCATTTGAAACAGTCCTTTTCAAACTGGCAAAAATAGTAGTAACAAAGATAAAATGTATATGGATGTTTCACTAAAACAAAAGGCACTTTCCATCTTCTCAAACCTGTCTGTCAACACAGAAGAAATATGCAAAAAATGTGAGACAAACAAGCCATATGTTTTGCTTTTCATGCATCTGGCAAAAATGTGATTTCTTTTGCCATGTTTCTCCTGTGATGAGAATTTATTTCACAAAACTGACATCACATATTTCCTCTCATTTCTCTGAGTCCTCCTATTTGCCTAAATCTGTTGTTCTACACTTTAGTGTCCTGGTACATTTTCTCTCAGCTCATCAGCAAATCTTACTGGTCCATGATGTTGTAAAAATTGCAGGAGAGTATTTAATCCACTAGATCCAAGGGCTGAAACTGTAATAAAAGCAATATAATAGCTTAATAGGATGATTTATTAATATCCTAGATAGTGCTCTTCAGCATGTTGAGCCTTTTAGGATATCTTGCTGAAAGATATGTACTGGTTCAACAAAAAATTTTATGCGTGCTGCAAAATCTTTGGCTAAATAGTTCAGTTTATAATGTGAGTTTAAAACAGAAAACAATAGTGATCTCTACTGTTCTTGAAATCCAATGAAACATGATATCTCCAACAATCCTGCTGAACAATTGGATCATGCATCATCATCTTTGATTGCTTCTTCCTAGAGTTTTTCCTTTCTGAAGTGTAGGAATAATATTTTATTTACATAGTACAATAGCAACCTATTTATACCTTCATTTGTTTCTTCTTTCATAATTGTGGTATCACATTAATTTCTTAGTTTTCCTAGTTTCAGTGCTCTAAGTTTTCTCATAGGATTTGTTTCACTCTGCTCTATTCCACTGTTGTTGTTTAACCTCAAGATGAACTCATCACCCACAAAGTCACTTGCTCACTCCCCTCTAGTGGGATGGGAGAGAAAATTAGAAGAGTAAAAGTGGGAAAACTTTTAGGCTGAGATAAAGGCAGTATGATATGTAAAGCAAAAACCACACGCATAGGCAAAGGACAAGGAATTCATTCTCCAATTCCCATGGGTGGACAGATGTTCAGCCATCTCCAGGAGATCAGGGCTGCATCACATGAAACAGTGACTTGGGAAGACTTGGGAAGACAAATAATGTAACTCGGAATGTCCCCCTCTTCTTTTCCCCCCATCTTCATATGCTGAGTACGGAATATTCCTTGGGTTAATTGAGGTCGGCTCTCCAAGCTGTGTCCCCTCCCAGCTTCTTGTGCACACTCAACTTCCTTGCTGGTGGAGTGAAGTGAGAAGCACAAAAGGGCTTGACTATGTGTAACCACTGCTCAGCAATAACAAAAATATCACTTCATTATTAACACTGTTTCTTGCACAAATCCAAAACAATTATTCCCATACAATTAAATAATTGGTAAACTATTTTTCTTAGTTGTTATTCCTTGCAGAGATTCCAAGAAACATTGCTAAGAGTAAATATATAGTCCTTGTATTTAAAATGTAAATCAATAACCATAGTTACAGTAAAGATATAGAGTAACTCTGCATGCCATATGAGTTATAGTAGTTTCTATGCTTCAGTAGATGGACAGCTATAGAACTCAGCCATGATAATGTTAGTCTTATTCTATATATATAATGTTTATCTTATTCTATATCATCTGTTCATAACCTATGCTTGTAATGAATTTACAGTTCAGAAATTTTAGGTTGAATACCTATGAATTGAGCATATTTCAAATGTTTGTAAAGCAAAACCTTAATTTTAAATGCTAGAATTTTTACACTATGAAGCTGTCTTCCTTCAGAGAGAAGACTTCTGGGCACTCTATCAAAAAATTAACTCAACCAACATTCTCAAAATTGTTATATCCCAAATAAAACAAAAAATCTCTGGATAGTGGAACAAAAAGAAAATTAAAGAAGTACATAATGGAATAAACTGGTTTTGTTGAGTAAAGTGGCACCACATGTGGAAGATGAAATAGCTCAGGCAGAGATTTCCTGTTTCGGTATATGAACTACCATTTGCCACACATCAACAGACCACAGTTTTGGCATGCAAAATTGCCAGACTATTTGGTGCAATCCTAGGGGCTCAACTCAAAACTAAAACACTTTTATTTCATACAATATCAACAAGCAGAACCTGGTGCAAAAGATTCAGTTCTCAGTTCCAAAATGGCACAGTCTCATTGATTGCAAAGGAAGTGTATGCCAGAGTACAATTTGACACATCATTAATAATAAAAATACAATTATAAACTCCAGAACAGTTTGTAAATTTACTCATTTCTCTTAGAAGTCTAATATAAGCTATATAAATGAAAGCCTTCAAAAACTTGTTCTGGCATACCTCAAACCTATATCTTTTGCATCCCAAAATTTTCTTTTTTAATCTAAAGACCTTGAGTAGCTGCAATCTGAAAAAAATACATCTAATGCATAAAGTAGCAATAGTAAATTTAATGCTTCCTTTAAATAAACTCACTCTGGAAATTCATAGATAAAGAAACTAATTTTTTTTTTCATTATTAGTTCTTAGTATCACAGTATTAGCAAGGTTGGAAGAGACCTTGGAGATCATCAAGTCCAACCTGTAACCCAATACTAACCCATTGTCTAAACCATGGCACTACTCACAG
>WEKX01007712.1:92735-106176 GCA_013390025.1 Pitta sordida
ATGCTCAGCACCAAGAGACAGCCGTTGTAGGCATATACCCCTCCTATAAACTGATGCAGCTGGAGAACTAGACCCATAAAACTGCACTGTGTGGGTACCACATGTAAAATAATTCCAGAATCTGAGAAGTATTTGATCCGTATTAAAATTGCCAATATATATATCTTCTACAGTTACCACTAGAGATGAAAATTCCTTGTAATGTAGCATTATTTCATTATTTGTTTTTAATTTTGTCACTCATGCTTCAGACAACTGTGGAAGACAAGAGTGAAACTATAATGAAATTTGCATTTGTGATTTACATATAACTGCATCATTCTTTGTCTAGCTTAATTATCCAGCTATTGGCTAAAAATAAGTCCACTGCACCGTGGTAACTGCTTAGCATTGTAAATAATGTTGCTTTTGAGATCTTAAAAAGTCAGCAGCAAAAAACACCAGGCCTCATTCACAGTGATATAATTAAAGCAAAATCATCTGCTTATTTGGTATCAGAAATGAACCTTCTCTGTCTCTCTTACAATAAATAAATCAGGAGGTCTCCTTTCAGTAGGTTATTGTAGTTACTCTTATGTGTCTTTGAGTAGTGTTTCCTCCAAAATTATGAGTTTGACTGAAAGCCTGTTCCAGCCTCACATGGTGGCAACCTGAAAATGTGAAGAATGAGCTATTTCATGGCAAACGTCCCTCCATGCCTGACCTTGTAAGATATATCAAGGAAAATGGATGAAAACCAAAACCCTCAATAATTTAGTCACTCTGAAATGCTGACTGCCTGAGAGTTGCTGTAAAAGTGCCCAGGCTGCCCAACCAAAAATCACAACTATTCACCACATGTGACCAAATCCACAACTATGGGAAACAGCTTTACAGAAATTCTTTTCAGTACCTTCCCTTTTCCATAGTCGTTGCCAGCCTTTCACACAGTAGGATCCCTAGAAATAAACTCCTAAACCCTCTCCTTCTTGACACATCCATGAAGAACAGCTGTAACTCCTTAGGCACTGAGCACAGCTGCCTTGAGCTGCACCATTGAAATAATCCAAAAAGGCAGCAAAAATTGGAAATATGTTATTGAGTGCATGGTTAGTGGTCTTTGAGCATCAGCAAGATGGGTGGCTTCCAATTTGTATTGCTGAGGCTGCTGGAAATCATGCACGAAACAAAAATCTGATTCTCTTTTTCACTGTTTTCACTCTGGAGTTATTCCTGAGCAAGGAAAGAGTGAAAAAAACCCAACAAGATTGTAATGCTCCCTTCACTTCCTTTTTGGTTAAATTCTTCACTGATATTATTACTAAACTTTTACTGCCTTCAAGGGGACTCAGACTGCATCCAGGAGACCAGTTTGTGGTCACAGTTATAACAGTTCTGTGCTAATTCAGGGTATTTGAGGAAGTTCAAATACCCAGAGTAGAAGAGGCCCATTGACATAGCTTTCTGGATAGTCTAATTGGCAGGCAGGTGATAAATTGGTTATATTAAGCTGAAAAGACTACTTTATGAACAACAGTTGTATTCTTTCCAGCTCCTGAGGTAGCTCTAAGAGGACAATGAATTGCAGTGTTGGTATATCCCAAATCAGATTATGTTCAGATTCGGATAACTGGCAGAAGAGTGCTTGTCTGTAGGTAATGTAGCTGCCTTGAGCTCAGCTCTGCGCTTAACGCAGTATCTGGGCAGGCTTAAGCATGTACATGGTGTTTTATGAAACTCCAAGTTGGCTGGTTGTTTCCTGTGGGGCCTACAGCAATTCCTACCACCAACATTGCAAGGAAATAAAACACAACTGTGTGAAGAAAAAAAGAAAGGATAAAAGCTATTTGTAAAAAACAGTGCCCCACAGTGTTCTATTCATGGCACAAAATCATCCATCTGGGAAACCTTTGCATGATTATTGCTTGAAAACATTCTTCTTATCTGATCAAGTGTTTCTTCAGAATTTCTTCATAGACTGGGGTCACAAGATTGTTTCAGGGAGACGTGAGGCTGCCTGGTGCTGAGCAAGGCAGCCCCAGTCCAGAGAAATGCTCAGATCTATACACAGGCAGACCCTTTATTAACGCATGAAAGGTGTCTTGATTTCACAAATTAAGCAAAGGATAGAAAAATTTTGTTTCGTGTTTCTATTTATATGAAACAAGCAAGTAATTCCAAGTTATTTTCTACAGTGTATTTTATCCTTTATTTTGTTTCTGGCAAAAGCATGTAATTTTTTTTGCCTTATTCCACTTTCCTCTTCAAATTCAAATAATAGAAAATATCACACTGCATGTGGTAATTTGCTCTTCAGTTGCTGAAATGCTTATTCCTAAAAAGATTTTTAAGTTATTCTCTAGCAGGTTCAGGTGGGAATGGACCTATTGCTTCCAAATGTAAAGCTGCCAGTGGAAAACAAATCTAGTGCTAGTTCTTGAGGGTGTAAATACTGCCACAGTGTAAATTCCTGAGAAGTTAACCTTTGGAAATAAGAAGACAACAGGGGTGGAAAAGAAATCTAGTGGAAAAGAAATCTAGTAATAGTTCTTGAGGATGTAAATACTGCCACAATGTAAATTCCTGAGAAGTTAACCTTTGGAAATAAGAAGACAACAGGGGTGGAAAAGAAATCTAGTGGAAAAGAAATCTAGTAATAGTTCTTGAGGATGTAAATACTGCCACAATGTAAATTCCCAAGAAGTTTGCTGTAGGAAATAAGAAGAAAACAGGGGATTTGGGGAGGGGTTGTTTGGTTAGTTGATTGGTTGGGTTAGTTTGGGGGTGTCTTTGGGTTTTCATAAGAGAAAAGGAAGGAGGCCATGTTTGAATTTTTAGCTCATGTACTGAGATATTTCTTAGTAAATTTCGGAAAGTTGAGTATGTAGTTGTAAGACTAATAATTTTTCATTTTAATCAGCTAGGGGGAGTACCTTTGGTTTGCTTTGTCTTCATTAGGCTATGAGCACCAGGTGTTAATAATTACCAAAGAGTGAAGAAAATTAAAATAGACTTGCAATTTTTCATCATCACAAAACTTACATATGACAAAAGTAAGTTGAGGCAAATAGGCTTTCTTCAGGATCAGTATTGCAGAAGCAAAGACCTATGAGCTTCATTGATGTGTAAATGTGCAGTGACATTTTAAAAATGTGCACTGACTTTTTAAGAATACACATATAGAATGATTAGAAAAGAACAGATAAGGGACCTGTGAACCAGTGTTTCAGTCTGGCAGGGGATGCTGGATTTAAGCACAGGCTAACATACTTCATTAAAAATAAGTAATTTTGGTTGTTAAGGTGAAAGCAAGTAAAAATATATCTGCTGCATTTGTGTTACAAGATGAAAGTATGGGATTGGTGATTAACTTTGATACCAGAGAGCAAGCAATAACTTCTTCTCACCAGTTATAAGGCCTTCCAGACAATAAAATCACAGTGGTCTCCAAAAACAGCATATCTTCATAACACTCCAAAGAGTTCTTTCCTAGGAGATATTATTTTCTGTGTAGCTGAAAAATCAAAGAAAATAATAGTTAGTCAATCTTTTCGGCCATTAATTCCCTCAATTAGTCCTGCTTGTTAGTCTTAAAGTTTTATTCTAGCACCTGCCAAAAGAGTAGCCAAGCTCCTCCCATGCTAACTCAAAATGTTGGGTGTACTTCAGCTAGACATCTATAATTAGTACCTTAGTAAGTAGAACTCAAGTCATCTGTGGTTGTTCATCATTAAGCAATCAGGATGTGCTTTAAAGTACCTACATTTACATTTATAAATCTAACAGAAGCCAAGTAAAAGAGGAAACATTTGGGAGTGTCTCAAAATGTGTAAGCCTGTAAACCACAAGTAGAAGGTCATTCTCCCTTTTGAAACAAAGGATGAAATAGTGAGTGCAGAGAATTATATAGGACAATGAATGGAGTATAGAGAGTGTTTTCAAATTAATAAATTAAAATTTTACAGTCAAGTACATGTTTCATACTCTATTTTTGTACAGAAGACCAGGAATAAAGAATAAAATAATTTTTGACATCATACTTGAACACTAAAATAAATTCTTTTTTTTTTTACTTGTAATTATGTTGTTATGATAACTCTCTGGGTTAAATGAACATTATTATATGCAGGTATATTTTTGGCACATTTAGGATGGAAAAAGTTCCCTTATTAAAGAAACCTAACAATGGGAGACTTGACTAAAAGAACCAGATGATGGAATCCAAGGTGCTGATAGAATTAATAATTCCTAACAGCTACCTAATTATTCTTAACATTGCAATATTAATCACGAAGAAGTAAATTTTAGAGATTTCAGTGGGCAGTCTTGTAGTGTAAATTGCTGTAGATCAATTTTGTTAAATTTCATACAGCTACTTCTTGTTCTACTAAGTAATACGCATAGCTAAGTCTTGGTAAAGCACCTGAGTTACTGTATCTGTGTGCTGTTTTTTTCAAGGTGGGACACTTGGCGCACATTTTTCAACAAATATCATGGAAACATAGAAATGCTCATTGGAAGGAAACCCTGGATTTATCTAGTCCAGCTTCCCACTCGAAGTGCTAACGCTAACTTTCTGGTTAACATTTCTTTTTTTTCTGAATGTTTATGCTGAGCTTCCCAAACTGCGACGTGTGTTGTTTGCTCCTTGCTTTGCTCCTGCTGCTACCTGTCAGTGTCACTCCCATTCACCTCCCATCGTTTCAAGAGTTTAGTCTAGAGGTTTTGCTCTAACACTGCTTCGTCTTTCCACTACTGCTGTTATAGTACAGAATCACAGAATCACAGAATATTATGAGCTGGAAAGGAACCACAAGGATCATCTAGTCCAACTCACCATCTAACACCTAACACCCGTACAGAGACCGAAAGCACATCCCAGAGTGGTAACACAGTCTAGTTCCCTCACAGCCTAGTCGGCCACTCCGAGCCAGAAGGGACCCAGGATCATCCAGCCCTACACCCCCCAGCTAGACCATGTCACTAAGCTCCTCATCAAGTCTTCTCTTAAACACCGTATAAGAAAAAATCCCTGTCCCATCAAATTATATAGTTAAAATATGCTTTAATATATTTCTATATGAACACATATGCATGCACACATATGCATAAAATTTATGTACATTTGTATAAAATTTCTCTCTTACAATATTGAAAGCAATTGAAATTTTAACCTGAAATTTATCCTTGCTGACTGTGATGTCAAATGTATAAGCTTTGGTTCCTTTTTTTTTCAATACGTATTAGAATTGGAAACTATGCAAACATAAACATGAGCATATAAGTATACATATGTTCATTCCATATGTAGTCCAGACATGCCAGGGTTTGAAATATTTTATTCAGGAAAAAATTGCAGCATGGGATCTGTATATTTTTTCCCTCTGACAAGATTGCTTCCATAGCCTGAGCAAACTTTTGGCTTCACAGGCATCCATGGAAATGAGTAACTATTTGTGACTAGAGTGGGAATCATTTTCTTCTGGGCAAACAGAGTTTTGACTAGAGATGGACATCAGCCATACAGATCAAATCCAAATAAGGATTGGAGAAGATTGAAACTTCCACTTACTGTATGCTGGATCCAGGATTTTAATTTGACCCGTTACAAAGATAGAGACTGTTTATGAAATACATTTACCAATCCATCTGGATGTTATTTGCATCTCTGATTTAGTTAAGGATCTCATTTACATTTTATATTTGAATTCAAGAAACTCTTTAAAACACTTAGGTAAGTATCACAGGAATGAAGAAATCATTCCACCAGAATAGTGTAAAAAGGCAGATTGCAGCAAAATTATAAAACTATTAAATTTTTTTGAGCCACTACAGCAAAGTCTTATAAAAAACAGAAAAAAATTACTCAGAACAAAAGCCACTTATAAAATGTGATGCAGTAGATATTTTCTAGGTACGGTGAAAGAGTTTTTAAATCTTTGGGCAGTAAAACACACATTTTATTTCTAGAAATAAGCCTAATCCTTTTCTCCAAGTCTTTCTGTGGATGAATGCAAAATATAATCAATCTAACTTTCTGGTTACTCATGAGTACAGAAAGGATCTTTTTTGGCACATAAACAGACATTATTTTGTGTTACTTTTTTTTTTTATTGGTCTAGATTCCAAGGGCTATTTTATTAAATGCTGAAAGAGGAAATAATATATAGGGAGAATAAGTTTAACATATATGAAGATTTATTCCACTAGAGGAGGAGGATGATAATGCCTAGATTTTCAACAGCAGAGCTTACTTTCCTTCATCACCAGAAAGATAGTATTTGTCTTATTTTACAGATGGAGTATTTAACATCAAGAAAAACACTAAGTCCTAGTTACATTAGAAGAATTGTCACTAATCCTGAAATTAAATATAACCGTATCCTATATGCTATGTGGTTATATTTTTAACAATGTTCTTTAACCTTGCTTGTTCACATCTACTATATAATTTACTGTCACAGTAAAAGGTAATAGTTAATTCCTGGAAAAACTTAGAATATTAAAGGAAAATACCATAAATCCAGTGAACCATACATTAAAATTGGCTCGAACTATTCAAGGAGTTGCCTCAAGAATATGACAATCATGTGATATGACACAGCGGGATCCAGTAATTGTCTAGTTGCTCCAAGACAAAATGCTAATTTGTGGTTTGCAATAGCAGTCCTATGTCTTGCATAGCAACTTAGTGTGACTCATCGGATCCTACTGAAAACCTAGGCTAAGCTGTTTGCACATCCTCTTCTCCTTCAGCCCTGTGGATATCCCTCATAGCAATAGTAGCACATTTTAACTTGTAGTATGAGTTGTATGTTGATCTTTAGACTCTTCCTGAGGTTAAAAATATCCCTTAAAGAGCTGACTATCCTTACCTGCTATTGCAGTAGATTTATGGCATAATTTTTTGAGTACAACACACAAGAGTGGGAGGTTTAGGCTGGCTATCAGGAAAAACTTTTTCACTGAAAGAGTTATCTGTCATTGGAACGGTCTGCCCAGGAAGGTGACGGAATCACCGTCCCTGGACATGTTTAAGAGTAGGCCTGATGAGGCACTGAGTGAAGTGGTTTAGATGATGGGATGGTGATAGGTTGGACTTGATGATCCCAAAGGTCTTTTCCAATCTTGTTAATTCTGTGATAATTCCATGAATTTTCATTTATCAACATTGAAACTGGAAATATATTGAGATTTTTGTGTGGACAGATCACAAGAGCAAGATTATAATTTATGTAGGATGATGTGAATATAACATGTCATATTCTGCGCAAATTCAAAGCAAAATTATGGTTTCTTCTCCAAAGATCCTTCAGTCTTAATAGAAGAAATAACACACATTAGGGAGAGCCAAAGCAAACAAAGAAATACTAATTAGCACCATGACCATCAGTAACAACCTGCAACTTTGGAAAAAAACATTTGAATAAAGAAGAGCAAGTTTTTAACATGTTTTAGTTGTAAAGTTATTTTCTCTCAGAAGAAAAAACAAAAGAATAACTAAAATCTATTAACAAGAACTATGCATGTTAATTACCATCTTTGGCTTTATCTGTGATATTATAGCAATATAAATATAAAAAGATACAATTTTTAATCAGTATGTACCCCTGCACAAAATAAGAAATTAATTTCTCAAATTTAAATTACATATAAGAAAAAAAGTTCTATGTTTCTGCACTGGTTTTGTCCTCAAATTCTATCAAAATTGAGATTTGATAAAACTTCAAATACTGCCCTGGGTGTTTTTGAAGGTGAAGCAATTAAGGTTATAAAACAGGAAATAACCCCACGTTCAATCAAAAAATGTGAAAGAGTGAGATCTGTAGGTGAAAACCTGATATTTAATTTGTATGTCTATAATACTAATATTAGGCAATGAAAATAAATCAAATGGAACTCTACTGATAAAAATAAAGGCACAAATGTATTGTTATAAGGTCTGGCCAGAGATAATTTCAATAACGTGACTTTTAAAAAACTGTCTTCTCATTTGTGGAGATCAGTAAGTCCTTAAGTGACTCTTACTTAATGAAGAAAGGAATTAACCATTCCATATAATTTCTAAGAGTTCTCACCCTACTTCATTTACTACACATTTAGCTTCCTAGCTGATGTTGCCTTATCTCTCATGCTTCATTTGATACCAATTTCAATTTATCTCATGCCTAAATGGGCTGAGGCATGGTAGATGAACTTTTCCTTGCATAGCTTAGAAGTGATTCAGTTCAAAAGGTTTGCCTTTATGTCTTAGTTTTGTCACAGAGCAATGAGATTTTCTAAATTTACATGACATTTACTCCAGTAAACTTTTATGCACTGAAGGAACACAGTTAGAAAACACAGGGGGAAACTGAAGACAAAACCCATGTATTAATGCTTTCTTTTCCTATTACAGACTTCACTCTGTGAGTTAAAATCCTAAGAAATCAGAGTGTGCAGAAAGGATGTTTCATCAAGTGCTGATCTGCTGGAGGGTTGGAAGGTTCTGCAGAAGGACCTGGATAGGCTGGATAGGATCAATGGGCTGGGACAAACCATAGAGGCTCAAGAAGGCCAAGAGGCTAATCCTGCACAACAACTCCATGCAGTGCTACTGGCTGGGGGGGAGAGTGTCTGAAAATCCACTTTAGTACAGTGGTAAGTGTCCCCACCTGGTGTGTGGGAGACCCGGGTTCGATTCCCGCCAGGGAGACAGTGTTAAGAGTTGGACTCGATGATCCTTGTGGGTCCCTTCCAACTCAGAATATTCTGTGATTCTGTGAAAGTGGCCCAGGGGAAAAGGAACTGGGGGTGCTGGTGAGCAGCCAGCCAAACATGAGCCTGCAGTGTGTCCAGCTGTCCAGGAAGGGCAATAGTGTGGCCAACAGGACCAGGGCAATGATCGTCCCCGTGTACTCAGCACTGCTGAGGCTGCGCCTCAAATCCTGTGTTCACTTTTGAGCCCTTCATTACAAGAAAGATATTTAGGGTCTGAAGCATGTTCAGAGAAGGGCAATGGAGCTGGCGAAGGCCCTGGAGCACAAGTCTAATGAGGAGCAGCTGAGGGAGCTGGGATTGTTTAGCCTGAAGAGGAGGAGGCTCAGTGGGGACCTGATCATTCTTTACAATTACAAGAAAGGTGGTGTAGCAAGGTCAAGGTCAGTCTTTTCTCCAAAATAGCAAGTGATAGAATTGAAGGAAATGGCCTCAGGTTGCCCCAGGAGAGGCTTAAATTTGATAGGATAAAATCACGGGAAGATTTGACAAGTAGTGCAACAGGTTGCCCAGGTGGAGTTACCATGCCTGGGAGGTAGTTAAAAGACATATAAATGTCTAGTCAACTCTGCTCTTGGCAGCGGGTTGGAACCCAATGATGTTTAAGGTCCCTTCCAGCCCAAGCCATTCTATGATTCCTAAGTGGTACACAGGGACATGGTTTAGTGATGGGCTGGACAGTGTTAGATTTATGGTTACAATCAATGACTGGAAAGGTCTTTTTCTACCTAAATTTAAATAATTTTATCTTCATTGCCTGATTTAATTCTCACCAGCTAGAATGTCAAGATGATGAGGAATATGGGGAAGAATAGGTTTGAAAAGCCAGAAATTAACTCATCCTCTTCCTTCAGGCCTTTCTTGAAGACACTACAGGAGAATTTTGCTAGTAATGTCTCCTCCAGAAGGAGATTGGGGTGGACTCAGTGATTACATCTGTTCATTAGTTACAGAAATTTCATTAGAAGACATGGACATCTATCTTAGCTGAAGGCCTCATGACATGAGGTTGAATTGTCTATGGATCTATGGCATGAAGAGAGGCAAATTTGTTCTGGCTTGAGAGTCGAAACTCTTTTTATGCAGTGTCAGCACATTAGCAAGAAATAGACATCTGATGTTCATTAACTTATTCCAGGAATTTTTACAAAGAAAGCAAATTATTTTGCGAGATATGATCTTGTTTAGAACTGGTAGGATGGAGCCTGGGGATGGATTTGTTTTAGAATGTCAGACAGTCCAAGGGGTTGAAGCAAAGCTCTATAATCATTTTTGGAGGAAGTTAGTTTTATCAGATGTGTTCCTCTCCACCACGTGGCTAGAATCCATCTTAGGGGACATACAGCTGAGTGAGAGCAGGATGCCTGTTCTCAGCTAGTGGACCTGGCACAGCATTGCTGCAGTGACACAAATCCAGGGGGGAACCTGAAGAAACAGAGCATGACCATACATTTTAGGAATGACTGAGTGGGAGTAGAGTGTTTATCCACACCCATCCTCCATATTTTAAGTCATCGAGCTGAAAACACTCAACTAAAACAAATAATGGGACATTCAAATAGTTCCATAAAGATTTAGATTCTCTTGAGTTTTATTTCAAGCTGACAGACTGAGAAATGCCTACTGGCATGTGAGTTAAAGCAATAAAAACAACAGCCATGAAACAGGCAGAGGTTTGGTAGTGAAACTGCAATCATCCCAGGCACAAACAAGTTCCCCTTATTGCAGTTTTCTGCATCAAGTAACAATGGCTCAGCAGCAACATTGTAAAGGTAACTGGGGCACACACAGCTCTGCAGTTATGGCTCTGGACTTGACCAGCTTGCTGCAGGGTTTAGTGTTCTCATTCTTACTCCCCATGACTCAAATCACCTCAAGTAAACTGAGATTGTTTCATGGAGCTCTGTGAAGACTGAATGTCTGACCTTCATTTCCAGGTTGCTGATGATGATTTCATCACACCTCTGTGCCACATAGGGCACATCCACACCCTGACTACACTCAGATCCAATGCTCAGGTGACTCTCAAGCCTGAGCTCTGTTTCTTTCAGGGTAAAATGGGTGGAGATGCCCTTCCTCTTTGGAGACAGAGGGAGAGATTACCCTATGTTTTACTGTGTAGTTCTCAGCATGAGCAGAGAGGGAAGGACAGATTATCTAAAATAAGGCTCTCAGCACATACATGTTCATTGTCAGGACATGTTGGTAAGGAGATCATGCACTGTAAGCATGGCAGTTTGCACAGCTGCTTGGACTAAGCATCATCTCATCTGTGGCTTTGTGGGGGAGATGTGGAGAACTCCAGCGGGGAAAATATATGTCTGCGGCATTCAGTGAGGAAGTGTGACTCTTGGTTAAATTCTCCTGACCTGAGTGAGCTTTGATTTCAACCTTGATCAGTTGGCTCAGATATTTTGTTTGCAAACTGAGAAGCTGATTTCTTTAAGATTCCTTTTTTTGAGAGATCTCATCCCCAGGTGAGATGAAATTAGCTTTTGAAATCTAGCTTTCAAAACACAAAATAATAGAGATTGCCCAACTTCCTTCTAATGGTGAAACTTAAAATAAAAAATATTTCTTTGAGCAGAGCTCCTACAACCAGACCATTTTTAGTGACTTTGCAGCCCCAAAAGTCCTTTATCCAGGAAAGTGTATTCATTGGCATAAAGACGGCCATAAAATAGACATTACGTATACACTCTGCATCATCATTCAGACCTACATTATAGCTAATTTTAATATTCAATTTCTGCTGAACAGAGAAAGGTGTTGATGAAGCAGTAGAATGAGATTCAGCAGATATACCGGTTGTTCTTGTGTTTCAGCCAATAGCAGGCTTCAGTAGGGAAAGGTGAAATAAGTTAATCATCTCTTTACTTTATGATTCCTTCAGAAGATATCAAAATGTTTCCATGTGTTAGTGGTTAAGGTGCCCAGAGACTTTGTTATCCAAACAATATCAACATAAAGAATAAATAGGACAAAAATCAGACAGCATAATTTGTTAATTTATTTTTGTATTATCTGTTTTTCTTTGACAACTGCATTACTGCACCCAGAAAAGTAGTAATTAAATTCAGAACCCAAAGAAGTCCATCATAACATGAAAATGTTGTGACATCATAGTCCTTGGTTAGGGAAATTATAATGATGGCAAAAGTTAAAGCCACAGAATAGGACAGAGAGAGAAAGAGGAGAGCCTCATAGCAGATATTCCTTGCTCAAAAAATTCACAAAACTCTCCCATTTTGAGGGAGAATTGTCACAAGGTAAGTCACTTTGCTTGTAAAATGCTTTTTTGCATGGGGATGTTTTTGCAAATGTTTTTCAGTTGGTGTAGGTTTAAAACCACTCATTGGTGAGGTGGAAGAGAGGAAATAATGAGAAACAAATTCAGTGGGAAAAGAAGTGTTGATGGTGTGAGTAGGCAATGAAGTAAATTTATGAACTGATTTGATCATGGATATTAGCACCTCCTTTCCTTCCAGCGTGAGTCAGAATGAACATAAACATCACAGCTATATGGAAAAATGTACTTCTGTGGAAAAAAAAATAAATTAAAAGCTGGCTTTTCCAAGTTATTATTACATTTATTATTATTATCATTATTATTGTTGTTGTTGTTATTGTCACTGTTATTATTACTACTAGGGGGAAAAGAAATCAAAAACCAAAATAAATTGATGAAATTGTCCCATTTCTCTTCTGACTAGAAGAAATAAACTAAGACTAAGCATAGTGTGTGACATGCCAAAAATTTCTTAATTAAATGCTTCTAAGACATTAGAGTTATTGTTTCTTTTAAGATACTAAGAAGCCAGGATCCACTATGTTGTGAACTGCAATGTGATGGAACAAAAGCACTCTGTGGCACATTTTATTGACTTCAAACATTTTATTGACTTCTTGGACTGGTACAGGAAATGCTCTTCTTTACCAAACTTGATTCAGTCTAACATTTTAAGAAGTAAATTCATATCTCTATTTTTTTTGTTCTTTTCTGTGGAAACCAAAGACAGCTTTGTGGTGGTGGTAGTAGGACATTGCATTTGTCCTCAGATTGTCTAAGAGAATCATCCATCAGCTATTTTACCTGCAGAAATGATATGAAGTGACTGCTATTTCAATAATGAATTAGATATTCTCTTTGCTTTTCATTTTTAAATAAATAAACCTATTTAGGTAGTTTTAAACACTGATGAACATTCATCATTTCACTGAGTTCCTCAGCCAAATCTTAGATTTCTTTTGTCTCAGCCATATGTTTGCTCCTTTGTGCAATGTAACAATCTTGTTTTTATAAGTTCATTGGAACTGGCAGATAACTGGGGGAGCTTGAATTCCAAAGCAGAGTCAAAATTTACTTCATACCCATGACTAATGTCAAATCTGAACTCTATCGAAGAGAAAGGTTGAGTAACTTCTTATTAATCTCTTCTTGATGCCAGCTATGGCTGGTTATAACAGCTGAGGTCAGATCACTATCCCTAATGTATATACTCTCCTCCCACAGAGTTTTCTTTGGTAAGGAGCTATACTGAGGAAGAATTCCACTCTAGTTCAGGCTGGCCTAGTTCAATGAAGTTAAAAAACATCATTCATACCCAGACATTTGAAAGTCCTTGACGCATTACTTCAGGAATACAACAGGGCTGAATTGTTAAACTGATAAACATTTGTTCTCCAGATACTTTCATGTATATAT
>WEKX01007712.1:106211-143278 GCA_013390025.1 Pitta sordida
TATATATATATTCTAAGTTTTTGTTGATTAACCAATTTTTAAAATATAAAACTAGACTTGCAGGGAGCAGAATATGCAATTAAAACTTTTTTCAGTATCTTAACCTGCATGAGGACTTCCCTCAAAATATGTTCCTAGAAACAGAAGCAGACCCAGCTATGACTAGATTTTTCTTCATAAGACTAGAAAATTGCATGATGTAAATATTGTTTTTATTGTACAGATGTGCTGTAACAAAGAAAAATGCATGCAATATTACATTTTCTCTACTATAAAATGAAAAAAAGGGTACAATAAAAAGAGTAATCTCTAGCCTGTGTTATATAGACTTAAAGAAATGGTAATCAACCTTGATGCGTGACTAAGGCACACATCTGCCTGTATGATTTATGGCAAAACACAATCAGAGAATAAACTGTTCTTTTTTTAAAAAAATATCCTCCCTGTAAGAGGATATTCCGATCTACAATGAGGCATAGAATTTTTTGTTTCTGTATTTTCTTCTTCACTAAATTATTTAAGAGTAATTATAGAACTAAGAGAGTACTTATAGAAATCCTTATCAATCTCTCCTTTATAGAAGCTCAGGGTTGTTCTTGAACAGAGAAAACATTTAACCTGTTTTATTTATAAAGACTGAACTGGGTTCTTCTTATAACATACTGTAATTCTGAATTAAATTTTAATTAAATTAAGTATTTTTAATTTATGTTTATTAAAAAATTAGTGTATGGAAATACAGCAAGATTATTTTATTATTATGTACTTTATATTTGTAATGCTCCTTATCTTTGAATAGGACATTTCTAAGGGCTAAAAATATTTGCAGCTTTCCATGTATTTGATAAAATTTCCAATAAATGTATCAGCCATAGTAAAGACAACATGGGTGGTATCAGTACAGGAATTTGATGGAGACCATGTAAACTAAACTAAGATGCTGAATTATCACAATCAGATTAGTTTTCTTTAATAGGGTTATAGACTGTTTAAAGCAGTAAGCTTTTAGGTAAGACTTCTCCGTTTTTGTCCAGAGGGTTTGACTATAAATAGAGTATTGCTTGAGCCAGAACAGAAGGGCTTGAAATACTTGCACTGAGCTTAATGACAAGATTTCCACTCTATTCAAGTGTATATTAGTAAGCAACATAAGGCTCCATGTTTTCCAGTGGTCTGGAGTCTGACTTAATTTGACATCAAGGTCATTAGTGTGGGTTGAAAGTTCTTCCATTGAACACCAGTTATCATCTCTGCAGTGCAGGGAATAACATAATACAACACCAGAATACTTCATTGAATTAAGAAAAGGAAAACCCACTCACTGAAGAACTTAAAATCTTTAAATCTTATCCCCACTGTTGTTCCTTGTTTACAGTTGTAGTGAATCACGTTCAAAGGCGTATTTCACCAAGTCAGTTTATGCTACTACTAGTGCTGGCTGGACCTGACAAACAAGCTGGCAGGGAGAATGACGCAAGAGACTCACGTGCAGAATTTCTGGATCCCTGCCTTAGGGAGGAAGCAAATTTTGCTTAAATATTTGTCACATCTAATGACCTTTTCAGAAGGAAATTGCATGTCCTGTGACATCTATTGGCAGGAAAGATGACTCAATAAAGAAAGGGAAGGTCTTGCTTCAGTGAGAACAGAGTAGTCAATTAATAATTCTACAGTCATGACAAAGTTATGTGGTGACATTCAAGCAATAGTGTGTTTAGATGGGCCTAGAGGAAGCTTAAAAAGAGTAGGAGGCATGGGAGATGGATTCAGTCACTACCTCTGCTATAAGTAAAAGACCTCATAGCATTAGTTATGTTAATCTACAATTACATCTGTTTCTTCATCTCTTCATTCATAGTGATACCGTTATCACAAAGCAATCAGAAATGTCTTAAGCAATTCTGCACATGGAAGAAATGCAGTTGCTCCACTTAATGAAATTTTATTTGGAAGACATAAACCAAATATGATAGTAGAACTGAAGGAAGAGGTAGCAAAACTGNTTATCACAATACGAGATTTGTCTGCATGACACCACATAATAAAAGTTAAAAGACATAAGCAAAGGTGATCAGAGATAACAGGTTAGAAACTACTCTATTCTGCTAAAATCTCTCACAGGAAGGTTGCTACTTTTTCTTCTCTCTCCATATCCTAGTATTTGCCAGAGTATTGAAATGGAATGAAATTTATATCAGAATGACAAGTCTATTATTCTTTACTTTATTTCTTCCTCAAATACCAAAAAAATTAATTGTCCCATCTTTCAAAGAGCAGAAATGTGTGTATATCTGCACAGTAAAGATGTACTCAAAGACAGTAGTGCAAGGTTTACAGGTAGCAGTGGCAAAGATTTAAAAAAAATATTGATTAGACACAGAATACTAGATTCTGCAAAGTACTCAAGTGCAATCCTGGGTTCTTGCTAATGCCCAAATATCAAATATCAAATATATTGGAGATCTCTCCTCAAGGATATCCAAAGTCAATTCAAACTCTCTGCCGATAAACTTTCAATTGGGCCTCACCTCCACAGCAAACTGGCATCAGCCAATTCAGGGAAGGAAACTCCTAGAATCATGTTATTCACTTTGAATTAGATTTGGGAAATGCTGTGCATTTCCCCACAACAATCTGTGGAGGATACAGCATAGCTCCTCTTGCACTCAGATACGACATGTTGCTCCTGTGCCACTGAGACACAAAGGTAGCCATGGGCTTTCCTCCCTTTTTCCTTTCTTCATAAAATTCTGTTTTAATATTCTTAGAAGACCACACATGAGGTTTCCTCCTTCACTTTTACAAAGCTGTTTTAAATTGGGAATAATGTGTTTGCCCAGCCATTCAATGCTTCCATTAATAAGGCCAGTTCTGAAAATGCCTGTGGTGATTTTCACCAATGATTTCTAAGGCAAGGAGATGTTTCTACTTTGCTTTCCATGGTGGTGGGTTTCCCAGATTTTCTGCACACACACAATAGTATGCATAATACAGCTTCTGAGAATGTTTATGTCAACTGAAGACCATAAAACCATAAACAGGAATTCAATGTACTTTCTCCAAACACAAGCTGAGACTTTGCCTTTCTGTAGGTCTAATTTTGAAAAGTCATATTTTCAGAAACACATCTTTGGAGATGACCTGAAGAATAAAAATTATGCATACAATAACATGCCATTTCTTCATTAAAAGAATACTTGCCCTAAAATGCTATCACTAGTCGTGCAATTATTATGTCTGGGACAAAGTTTGTTTCTGCAAAACAAAAAAATATGTTTTACGTAACTTTCTATCTGCTTTCAGCTTATCTCAAGACTTTGTGACAAACACTTCTAGCATTGGTTCAAGGCCAAACATCAACTCTTAGGACTCCTTGCTTATGCAAATATTGATTTTTAGTGTCAATGAGGAATATTTTTATGAAAATTTATTCTCTCACATTTCTAGCTCTGAGTACTTGATGAGATGTAGTGATAGCCAGGCATAACTGTGATATGAGCCTGTCCAAACTTTTTCTTAGAGTGAGAAAAAAAATCTCAGATCTTCAAAGCTGCATAGATTAAAAAAAAAATGAAACAAACAAACAGCAAAAACCCCAAACCAAACAAACAAAACCAACCAAACAAAACAACAACAAAACGCAACCAAAAAACAATGACTCAGGGAAAGCTCAGGGATTTAAAATGAGGGAAACTGAAATAAGATGATTTGAAATATGTCTCTTGCCTAGTATAGCTTTCAGATCTAGATCTCAGTCCCAGTCAGGACTGGGACACCTATTACCTGGAACAAATGAGCTTTTCCATTGTCTCTCCATGTTTACTCTCTACATTTTTAAAGACTGTCTTTGCCACAAACTCGGTCTTCCTTCTCATGTTTCCTCCATTGAGCCAAAGAGCTTCTCTCTGCTTGTGGCAGCGATGAGGACATCCTCATTTCCTGTCAAGGAAACACAATCGCTCCTTCCATGGTGTCCTGTCTCATCTCAAGCTCAATGGTTCAGATAGTGTGAAGTCATGGAATTCCTTCTTACCTATCCCCAAGACCTTTCAATAATAAATTGTAAATAAAACATAATAAACATAAACTGAAAAACAAAGTTTAAACATGGAAAGATAAGGAATTGTTTCATCTAAATTTATTTCAAGTCTAAGACCGTTAATCAAATAGGTACTAAAATTTTAACTCCATATGTGAAGTATTCCACACTACCAACCTGCTAACATAGTGAATTGTATATGAAATACCTGCTTAACTTAAAATTGTTGTATGTCTGCAAAAGCTCATAGTTCATCAATTAATTTCTAAATTGGACTTTGAACTGAATAAAGGCTAATCATATCTGCAAAACTTTCCTATCTGCTCCCTTCCTTCCTTTTATCTTATAAGAAAAATCAAGTGAGCAGAGTTTCCTATTAAATTTTTTGCTGGTTTAATCGTAGGAGATTTTCAGGGTGGTCTACTCCTTTCAATCCTAGAGCAGTTGTTTGGGGAGCAGGGAGCTAGATCTGGACTTGGCTGCTCATATTTGATTATCAGAGCCAGCTGGAAAGGGGTCAAACGGTGCCTATAAAGGACTGAAAAACCTCAGCTGTAAAAAACAACAGGAGGTAGTTTGGCTCCTGTGACTGGCCCTGAAGTAGTGGGAGCACACAAGAAAAAAGCAGTGAGGATCCTACAAATTGTTTAATAAAGGGTAGTTTTCCTTTCTGCATACCTATGTGTGTGGACCTGTGGGTGGGTGGGCAGGCTGGTTGGTCTCTATGTCTGAGACATAAAATAATTGCTTGATTAAAGTGTCTGAAGGAGGTACGAGAATGTCCTGGTGAGGTGGACTAGTAAAGATGAAAATCAGTCGTGCTCATTCTATTTATTACTAGGATGTTTAGATTGAGCTTCATATGTATAAGAAAGAAGTGCATGTGCCTGCATAGGAATTTCAGAAGGTATTAATAATGATGGGTGCTTAAACTTTTGATGCCCCTCTTGAGAATCCTAAAAAAAATTCTGACATTTTCTTTTTTTTTTTTTTACTGTATTTTCTGTGATGCTAGAAAGCCGGTTTAAATTAAAGGAAAAAACCCTTAACGCTAGATAATTTTTTTTATTATTGTTTTTCTGTGGATAGTGAGAAACTCTAGGCCTTTTCTACATCTGACTTTAAAAAGTTTAGTCTCTTTAACATAAAATTTTAATTGGAAATTTTTGTATGCAGATTGCTATTCTACCCAGATGATAAAAATCTAAAAATATATCTGTTATTATATGTCTGGAAAGTATTGATACTTCAACAGAAGCATCACAATAATAGTATTTTAATATCACTCAAATTCTATTATAATTCAGACTATACTTTCCTCAGCTGTTACATCTTAAAATAGTTTAATTATGTGCATATATATTGTAGGAAATAGAGAAACTTTGAATTTAAAGTGTTTTGAAATTAGTTTGGTTTGGGGTGGAGTTTTTTGATTTTTTTTAAGGAAAAAACCCAAGCATTGTCCATAGAGGACTTGATGAGCAGGATGTTCACATAGTTTATGTAATGATCAATAAATCTCTACCAGAACTGGAATAGTAAACCTGTTTAACACTCTTAGGACACTCTCAGTTGTCTTCCCAAATAACTAATTAGGATCAGATTAAGAAAAACTTAAGACCCCACAGAGGTATCTTTTAAGAATGCTGTATCCGTGCACTTCCTTTGTGCTCTCTGTTAGCCTCCTCAGGTCTAGGGTTGTTAGATTTGATGGGTTTGCATCAAGTGTGGGTCTTGCTTCCACAGTCCATTGAAATGTCTTCCACTTCCTTCACTGGGCTTTTTTCGGGTTTTAACACAAGGCAGAGTAAGGTCTGAAATTTGTCTTTGGCCTGAAAAGACCACCACCACTATGAAAAACACAAAAAAAGTAGTACTTCTGAAGAGCAAATCAACAGCTGTTTGCTCCTTTAACAGATAAAGTTATTTATTGTATTTTAAATCATTGACTGTCTAGGTTACAGAAGATCAACTATTGTATGTTTGAGATATTGAAACTTTCTTTCCTAATTACTTTAATTGTGTGTGTTGGCTTCTGTTTGACAGCTGATGTGAGCAAGTTCACAACACTAGTTTCTTCCACTGATGAATTTGTTTCTGCTAGCTCTTGAAAACTAGAGGCTAGAATGTCTCTCACAAATCTCTTACATGTAATACATTTGCACAAAAAAGCGCATCCTGTAATGACCTTTGTTTCTTCCTTATTTCAAATTTTATTAGCACAGTTCCTCCTATGTCAATCACATGTGGAAAGCCAGAGCACTCCAGTGATGATGTAAATTATGATCCAAATATAGAAACTTTCCTTTAAAATATACTCACATGTAACAAACAAGACCTTGCATAATTTTACGTGAGAATGCTGCTGTCTTATTTGCCAAAGAATGTTAGGCATTGTGCAAGCACATACTAAAATACAAGATGTATTCTACAAATCTGTGGGGTCCCCTAGCATCTGCCATCAGAAATATAACAAAATTAACTAGCACAGCCCATGTGTTCCAAACAGAAATCTTTAATTTGAAATGTTCAGTGAAATGAATCAGCTGTAGACCAAACTGGATTTAATTCCGTTTGGACTTGATCTTTCATGGGTACATTCCATATAGAGAGTACTGAGAATTATTTTCCTCTGTTCATCCATAGACTTGTAACTCTTTAGCATCTTGAGATTCAGTGTACTCTAGGTCCCAGAGCAGGAAATCCCAGGCCTGGGTATCTGTGTTCATGAAATGGGTGTCAGACAGTGGCAAGTTTGTGCCAGTGCTTGAAAAGTTCATTTATGTAAGCAAATTCCTTGTTAATGAGTTGCAGAAATTCTTAAATATTTATCATTTACCTTATTTTCTTACACATTTTCAGGCTAAAAAATAAGAAAAAAGAAAAAGAACAGACTGGAGGGAGAAAAGGGGTACATGCAGCCTGGTTTCAATGTAGGAAGGTCAATAATTTGAGTTTTTCCAGTGAAAACTGAGTCTCTTTTAAAGCTGGAGTTTAAAGTTAGGCCCTCTGAACTACTCCAATGTGACCTTTCAGGTAATTTTTTTAGCTGGAGCTTTGTGGGTGGCAACATACATATCTGAGTAGATCTTCAAGTCCAAAAAGTGCATACAAGTTCTTCCTAGTTCCCTGGCAAGACAGCACCAGAACAAGAGGACATGGCCTTACGCTAGGCCAGGGGAGATTTAGGCTGGAAGTTAGGAAGAGCTTTTTTACAGAGAGAGTGATCTCTCAGTGGAATGGTCTGCCCAGGGAGGTGGTGGAGTCACCATCCCTGGAGGTGTTTAAGGAAAGACTCGATGAGGAACTCATTGACATGGTCTAGGCAATGGGAGGCTTGGATGGATGGAGCATGGTGCCCATGGTTCCACACTTGTGAGTCTGATCCCGGGGTGGGTGTTCACTTGTGAGTTGGACTAGATGGTCCTGTGGGTCCCTTCCAACTCAGAATAACCTGTGAACCCCTGTTTCAGTGTTCTGCTGGTGGCAGACCAAGTTCCCTGGCATGGGGTCTCCCTGGTTGCCTCTCTGCCATGGTGTTATGTTTGCAACGCTGCACACCTGTGCTGTTCATACAGCACTGCAAACCAAAAAACCCTCTCTCCAAATAAACATTCCTGACTCCCCTGACTTCTCCTAAGCAAGATTAACTGAGTGGTCCATAATAAAACCATGCTATAATGTTTCAAAAAGTGAAATTAATTTAGTTCAATATCATCTGTCTAGGCTTGCCTTTATAAGGAGATAAACCTTCATTCCAATAAAAATCAATGCATTTAGAGGCTTTGGGGGGATGGAGGAGTTTGTTTGAGTTGGTTTTTTTTCTGTTAATGATACAATCTTAACAAACTGCCCTTGCAAACCATGATGACTTCATTTCATTACAGCAGAAATACTGATACCTTATCTAAGTGCAATACCACTGTGTTTCATCATAAAGCCCCTGTCATACACTTTCTCAAGTCTTATTGCATTTAGAAGGGTACCCGTTACATAGTCAAGGCTTTGCATGCTTTAAAGCAATGCTGTGGTAGTTGATTATGTTCTTACCTGCTTTCCAGAAGTAGCTATGCTTTTATGAGTTTTCTGTAAGTTAATTGTATTTTTTAAATATAAATTTATTTTCCTTTAGGAGTATCAAAAGAGACATCAATCAAACTGGATAATTTTGCTTTGACCTTTAAGCATTTGAGGCTGTGTGAGGTAAGTTCGTCTTTTTCTTTTTTTTTTTCTTGACGTTGCTTTACAGAAGTTAAAGCTTAGAGTTCATTCCTGTTTGTTTTCCAATAACTAAGAATTTTGTGAAAAAATATTATATTCCTTACAGATCCCAACTAGTACTCTGAAATTAATGTAAAGGCCTAGAATACTGGTTTTGTTTAATATTCTGTTAAGACCTTAGCTAGATGTTCATCTAGACACAGCTGATCTGATGGAGAAAGGTAGATAACACACTTTCAAGAAGGCATTAATGTGTCCTTCAGTTCTAGTATTTGGTATGTGTCCTGACAATGTCATGCCTTCTTCCTGAGATGGGACCTGGCTCATTAGGACACTGTTTGTACACTATTTATTTGGGAGTTGTTGGCGGATGGACACACCAGGGTCCTCCCTCTGAGGGAACTGGAAATCCAGGCTGCGGTATATCTGCCTCAGGGTCAGATACATCTGTCGTGTGAATGTGTGATAGGACTGTAGATACACCACAGCTCTGAACTGTAAATGCTGTTTTCACACCTGGTGGTAGCCCTTTTATTCTGAATGAAGCATCATTTACAAGAGTTCACTCTTGCAGGTTAAACTTTTGGCTGGATAGTTGGATAACTGAAATAGTTTCAGCTTTAAGAGCTCAGTTATTGCATATATGACTGATTTGAGGATCACAAATTCGAAGATGAAAACTTCAGATGGGAAAGAAAAGTCATGAGGTCTTTTAATAGGCTCACAAATCCAGTGATACATATATATGTATATATGGAGATTCCTTACTGAATGCCCTTACATTTTTTAATGTTGCCTTTTTTATAGGGAGTGTGACCGACTATGGGATAATTTCACTTGTGTGAACCCTGGAGTAATTACAATCACTATTCATGTAGGTTCTTCTCAGAGAGGTTGGCTTTGAGTATTAGTTTTATTTGGGTATTCTGAATTCTTTTATCTAATTAAAGTGCACTTTTTGTGCTTCTTGTAGAGATAAAACTTAATGTTAAATACTTCTTGGGAGTTGCATTTTTCCAGTGCATACTCCTGTCAAAAGGCTAAAGCACTTCACCTGTTTCCTTGGAGCTTTTTTTTCCTCACCTCATGTATCAGCTGTTGCATATGGAACAAGGTGCACAAGGGTCTTCTCATACTCCTGTCCTTTTCCCCTTGAGTTACTTTCACAGCGGGGCAAAAAGAGAGGGAAAACTTCTCCCTCCTTTACATGACAGAGTTATAATAATTTAGCCCGAAGTGTTTCAGCCATGCTCCAGTGCTGCTGAATCTGAGTTTGGCATCATTTGAAGGAGATTGCTGAAGTGTGAAAGGCACCGATGTGGGTATGATTAAAAAGTATTGAAAAATTATAGACCACACTACAAGAGCCCCTTATTCAAGTTGATGAGGTCAAGGCAGGTTAATACACAAGGAACACTTTTGTAGCTGATGCTTGTGTATGTCAGACAAAGACATATTAAGAGTTTTTTCATTGGGTGGATCCTCTCCTTCACCTGACTAGCCCAACTACAATTGGCAGAATAAATTTTGCAATAATAAAAGTTGATCTTGCTATTCATAGTTTTAAAGGGGATTATCCATTCGCAGGAACCCTTCTCTGTACCTCCCTCTCTCTATGCTATGACTTTGATGTAATTTCTTATTATTGGACAGTTGAGAATTTGAGCAATAACAGAAAGGAAAAATAGAGTGGAGTGTATGACAACCCCTCAGAAAAGACAGGTGACTAAAGTTTGAAAAGTATGATAAATTTTAAGAAGGTTCCTGCTTTCTTGAGCAATTGTTTCCATATCTTAATTGGACCTATTAAATATGCAATGTAAAGGTTTTAGTTTGGGTTCATTTAAAAGTAAAAGCAGTATGTTAACAAGTGGCAAGCTTCCAAGTTAATCACACACTTTCGGATGGGATGAATATAATTTCCAACACTTTGGAACTACGATTGACCCCAATGTATAAATATTTTTTGATACTCAGTAATATTTTAGTCCCATTTTCATGGCTGTATCCCAGACTATAGATGAAAGCTAAGTATCTGTTTTCTTTTTTTGGCAAACAATGATGTCCTGATTTTTCCAATCTAAATTGCCCTCCAGGGCACTAATAAAACAAGTCATGGCTCACAAAGTAAATTTCCTGTGTACTAATTGAAAAAGGTTTCAAATTTATTAGGGTTTCAATCATCTTCCCAAGATCTAATGCTTGTGTTCACGGTATTCAATCTGACTGTTAATATACTTACCTGAAAGGTGAAAGAAGCATTAAAAGTAGTTCTCAGGTATTTTAAAATTGAGATAGGGGAGGGGGAAAAGGGGGATAAAACCGACAATAACACAAAACCATGCATTTCATATTGTTGAATGTGGTTGAAGACAACATCTGAAACTGCACATTCATTCTCATAAAATATTTGGCTTTATTGTACTTGCCAAAACCTTTCCTATATGTGTTTCCAGGCACTGGCTGTAACGCATGATCGACTAGGATTTGCTGGTAGACCTTGTTCTAAAGTGGTAGAAAAGGCAAAGCCGCAACATTAGTTTCTTCTTTTCTGCTAGATTTTCTTTGTCTTTGCTGTACAAAATGCAGAAGGAGAGAGGAGGGCTGTTGAAATGTTCCAACTTTCTCCCCCTTCAAACCATACCACAAAGTGTAAGCGCTATGCAAACTATCCCCCAGCAACCCGCAGAGAGACTGCCTTCTGCTCTGGGCTTCCTCTCCCCAAAATACTGGGCTAGGCGGGAGGGCACTTGTCAGATTTTCTGGCACCACTTTTCACAGCAGAGTTCCTCTAGCAAGAGAACCACAAACTCTTGTGCAGACTGAATTAATAATGACAAAAGCATTTGGCCTCCATGTGGATGAGGGCTGGCTGGAAAACTAGAACTCTGGCTTCTGAAAGATTTCAGGGTTTAGAAGTTTGTTTTATTTTCTTCATCATGCTAAATCAAATTGTGTAAAGGAAAATCAGGGAAGGAAAAGAAAAGAAAGAGAAAACCAAATCCCCAGCCCCTATGGTCTTATTTTCCTAAGAGTACTGATATATGAATACTCTAAAATAGCTCAATTGTTATGAAGAACACCTATGATTAAGAAGCAAAACAAAACTCTTATTCTCTCATGTCTCAAATAAAACCCAGGATAAATTCCGTCTTTTTCCATTGTTTTTATTACAATTGTTTCAGTTTGTACAAACACTTAAATATTGGACAAGAGTGCGGATGGCTAGATGGGGATATAAAAATGAAATTTCTATGGAGGACTATTCTATATCTCAAGGGAAATGAGATACTGCAGCTCAAATCTCACCTTGTTTTGGTTCATGGTAATCCCTCAAGAAAAGAAGGACGAGGCAAAGCCCTGCTTATGAAGTGTCTTCAAAGATGTCACTCTCTGTGCTCTCTCTGTCCTTGGAGACATACAGTCTTTCTGATTGTTGTTGCATATTTATATAAAATTATCTTCACTGGACCATGACACACATGCATTAACTCTCTATCCTCATGTTTTGGCTCAGTAAAAGTACAGTCAAGGCAAATGTACTCCTCTGGGGTAATCTGTGATAGATCTATCCAAGAAAAGCTTCAAATACAAATCTGCTTGAAAACTATTGATTTTCATTAAAAATTGTTTTAAAAGAAATTATTCTACCAAATCACAATTTTTGGATAGGAAAGGGACCTTGCTGGAGAAGTCCCATCCAGCTGTTATGCAGACAGCCTTTGCTCTGGGTGTGTGCCCTGAAAGCTGCAGTTGAATAGCAGCAGTCTTCATGAGATGGATTCCAGCACCAGTTGTTTTTATGTGCTGCTGTACCTACTGTACCCTTCACCCACCCTGCCTTTCCCCTTCCACAAGAAGCAGCACTCAAAGCCTGCAATCCCTATTTTATTTAACTCCAATTCTAAACACTATGACTTTTCTGTGCTTACAGAGGTATGTTCTCCGCTAATATACCTAAGGGGACCACATTAATATTTGCTAGCTATTTTATCCAGCTACAGCTTCTCTGTCAAGACTTATGTTCATGGCAAAGACAGCAGAAGACCAGATGAGCAGCAGTTGCAATGCTATAAACTAATTCCCAGATGTAGAAGAGACTAGTTGTAATGGCTGTACTGTACATGTGGAAATTAAGTCTAAACATACTGCAGTCCCCATACGCTTGTGAGCCAATTAAAATGTCAGTCATGACAGCAGCATAGTAGATACTGTGTTTCTCCTTCTGTTCTCTTGTACGCATATCTTTTTGGTACGTTCAGGATAATTTATGGGAAAAAAAGATAATATAGATATTTCACCATCATATGGTTTCTGCTATGCTTAGTAGAATACTACACTTAATTCCAAGAACTTTAGGAGACACCCATTGAACTCCAGTAATAACAATTCCTTTCAAACTCTTCTAAAGTGCAGTTGTACTTTCTCAGTTTTACATACCAGTGTTTTCCTGTAAAGCTGCTGTAGATAATTTATAATTTTACAAATATTATAATATATAATCCATGTTTTATGCACATGAATCCTTTCTTGGCAGGATTGTACTCTCTGTCTTTAGAAAGGAAGTTTTCTTACACCAAAACCATAGTTTCAGTTGCCCGACTCCATGAAACTTACTCTGTTGCCCAAGCTTATTGAAAATGTTGGCTACTGAATATTTTTCTTGCACTGAAGAGTCGAAACCCTCTGAGATTTCTTCCATTTCAACAAATTTTGATGCTCAGGTTAGGTAACAGGTTTGACTAGATTAGATTAGGTAACGGGTGATAGGTTGGACTTGATGATCTCTATGGTCTTTTCCAACCTTACTGATTCTGTGATTCTGTGATTCTGTGATTCTGTGATTTATACTTAGGTCCCAAAGTACTCTCAAGTACAGTAATTCCTTGAATTTTGTGAGATGTCAGATCCAGAAAGATGCAACAATAAGTGAATTTGGCAAAGTAGCAGTAAATGCGGTAAATAAAGTAACGGGCGTGCATTCTGCGGCCCAGGGAAAGGGGGCCCGGCCTCAGTGGAACAGGGGCAGCAGGGCCTTGGCCCAAGGGGGATGGGTGGCAGCCCCACCCAGAAAACCTTTCATGAAAAAAAACCCCACAGATTTGAAGCTGCAAAATTTGAGCCTCAAAGTACCAAAATATTACTTCATCTGCCAATCTTCACACACTCTGCATCTAAAGATTTTTCTTTTCTATACAGGAGTTTTGACAAGCCAAGATACAGAGGTCTAAATGAAAAAAAAATCGCTTATTTTTGGGTAAGGCAGAGGATGATTTAGTCTGGTTAGTAAGTGGATTCCTCATTTTCTTCAGAAATCATGTCCTAGACTTAGCAGTTTAAGGCTCAGCTGTTTGAGCTCAGAAAAAGTTAAAGGGCATGATTACATGTAGATGGGAAATGAAATCACTGATTTCCCTCTCCCCTTAGAAATGACATCCTTGCATCATTCTACTCATTTTGAAATGGATATTTGCAAAATTAACCACGTTCTTTCTCTTTTATTTCTTTCTTTTTTCCTTCTTTTTTTTCTTTTATAATTCTTTAATTCAATTAGCTTCCTTAATATTATGAGGTTCACTGAAGAAAAAAACCTGTTTAGATAAGTAAAGAATAGAGTTTATCACCAGGTATCATAGAAAAATATCTAGACACCACTTCAAAAGATTTTAGTACTTGGAAGCTCTCAGGTCACTAGTGCATTCCTGTTCCTACAATGCTTCTATTCGTTTCAGTGGGGGTCCAAATATTTTGGAATCTGAGTTGCATATGAATGCTGATTAGACATCTGCTAAAAAAATAAGCTATACCTTATCCTATTACTTTGGAGCTCTCACAAAACATTTTCCCCAAGAAAAACACACTCATCAATCCATTTAAAATTCAGAATATCATTGGGTATTTTAATGATATATTAGGCACAGTCAAAAATGGATGAAATAACCAAAGGAAAAAGTATGTGTTACAATTTATGGCTCAAACTTCTATAAAGTTGCTTGGAATAACTTCTGCTAGATTTATCTCCCTGTTGTGTTTCCTTTTGTCTCTGCATTCCTGTGCTAGGAATTAGGCCTGAGAGGGAAAGCTATACTTTCAGCCTAGCCAGGGGCCAAGTACCAATCAGTCTATCTGAACATTCCTGTTCTGTTAAAGGCAAACCTCACTCTAATAGAAAATCCCAGCTATGTCCCAGGACAATGCTACTTCAAAGGTCAACATGTCATTCATGTCTAAACTTCTGGGACATAGTAAAACTGACATTTGAAACCACAAGCCACAATGTTTCCTTGGGATTTTTTTAACATGTAACCTGGAGTGGCTGTACAGTCACACAGTCAGAAACAAACCGTGGACTCAATGAGGACAGAGCAAAGCAAAGCAAAAGCAAGGCAGTGCGTGCAAGAAAAAATGTTTCTAAAATACCAGAAGAACATTAGTTGCAATTCTGTTCTCAATGTATGGTAGCTTGATTCAAGGGGGAAATATAGATTTTTAGGAATGTCAGCATGAAGATAAACATCACACTCATAGGTCAAGGGGTTGAGGAAGAGGATATGTTCACCACATTTTCTGGCTTTCTGCCCTACCTATGAAGCTGAGCATAGTTGTACAACAAGTTATATGTGGTTATGATAATGATATTTAGAGACATATTGGCTATTTTGTTATTTAAAAAGTACATCTGTATCTCCCCAGGAGGAAATGCAGATTTGTTTCTGAGCCAGCTGACATAGCAAAATGAAAATCTGGACTGCCCCTTACTCAGCTGCACAGACATCCTTTTCTCACTGCCTGTTATTTTGAGTCAGTGTAGGATGAACTTAATATTTACTTACTTTGTATTGACTAATTTGAGGAACAGCTTGGATAGGTTTGTATGTCTTTTTTACTGAATTAGTGTAAAAGCCTAATTTTTCCTTTTTCATTTTTTAGTTAATTTTCTTAGTTTTACCTGATTCATATCATCATAAAAAATATTGACAAGTTTCCATGATACTCAGAGCTTATTTGTATGGTACATTGCTATGTATTTTATCTTATAATGTAGAATATATATCACATATAAATGTATGCACTTTCATCTCTACATATAACCTTCCATGGAATTAAAAAAAAATAATTGAAAACCAAAAAAATAATCGAAAACCAATCTTCACCTGTCATAATGAATGTAGAACATAATGAACATAATGAAATGTAGAACAGATTTTTGAGGCAACATGTGATTGCTCCTGCTACACAATTTTAAAAATTACATGAGCATCCTTTTCATCAGTTTTTGTGTCCATTCTCTTGTGAAAACTTGTATTTACATAAAACTTGTATTTACATTTACAAACTGGGAAATGAACTGCTTATAATTAGACACAACAATCAAGAAACAGAGTCTATTTATGAAGAATTCTCTATATCTTGGTCTGATATAGGTGCTAAGTAATGATTTAAATAAGCTGCACAAATTAATATACATTTCAACTCCTCAGTAAAACAGTGGCAGTCATTGATTCCCTTTACATCTCTTGACTTCTAAATTGGAGTAGACTATTAAGCAATCTTAGCTTTCTCATAAAGTCTGTCTTCCCAGTTGGAGCAGTGTGAAAGGAAGCTGTGAGAAATATTACGAAAAATAGGACAAAGCAAGAGATATAAAGATTGATTTCTCTCCCCTTAGTGAGTGTTAGCAATTAGGTAAACTGATTTGCAGTGAGGTCATCAGTCACAATTGGAAGCTAATTTGAAAATGGATTAGTTTAGGAAGTAGCAATTTCTGCTCCATGGGATTCAGCAGCAAGTGATTCAATTGTGTAACAGACCTCATAAACTGGCTGAGATCAATGCCTACCTAATGTGCCATTACACACTGGGCACACTTCAGTGACACCACACGCAGCTGCGGCTGCAGGGAGTTTCCCTGCTGAGTTTCCTCTCCTCCACGCTCGTGTTCCACAGGTGTGTTGGCTGATTATTTTGCCTAAGGGAATAAACAGTTTAGGAGAATTAGAACGGGTGAAACTGTTTCCCCTTCTCTTGAGAATGAGCTTTTCAGTCTGAGATCGGTAGCAGCAAGCGAGAAGGATTAGTTAGCACACTCTTTTCTTAGAAAGGACTGAAACTGTTATGTGAACGCAGGACTACACAACAGAACAGTAGAGACTAATACAGGAGCTCCTGCCATTTACAGTGATGGGAGGACCTTAACCTGCTCAGATTATGTGCACATAGGAGGAGAAAGACCCTGTCTCCTGCCCTGCCCCCCCTTTTCCCATGGAGACTCCTAATACCAATCAATCATCTCTGAACTGCTTTCTCTCTTGAAATCACATGGTTATCCAAGCAGTTGATGGTGGCAATGACCTGGATGAAGTTTCTTGGACATTTTCTTCCATTTACCTCAGATGAATATAAGGATATTTGTGTATCTGCTCTACTGAGAGACTGAATGTGCTAATTGAAATCAATCCAGCAATAGCGACCAGTTGTGGTCTGGAGGGACTCAGGTGTATGGCTTAAGGAAGTTTGTTGGGACAAGAATTAAGGTCTTCCTGGAGTGAAGCATCTAAAAGGGTTTTGCACGCTACCAGTCGTAAGAATTCTGCGCTTCAAGATCAGGCTGAATTAATAAATCTAGAGGAATATAGTTCTCCTGCAGTGAAAAGTTTTAAGATGTTTGAGAACTTTCTGGTCTAAGCGTGTTCAAAATCTTTGAGCTACTTTATTTAGAATTTCATGTTGTAATTTTAGTTGGATAAATGAAATATTTTTGTCATGATACTTCTACAGTGTTTCCTTGAAATTAATTTTTACTTTTAAAATCCTTACAGGATGGGTGACTAGCTGCAGAAAACTAGATTTTGAAAAAGAAATTGATCTCAAGGAAAAGGAGGAAATCTTTCACTTAAAAATGTGAAAAAGTCAACAATTGTAAACCTTACAATGACAGTCAATAAAAATCACTCAGTTGTTTTCTGACAAAGACTTTTTACAAGTTGGTATTTCTAAAACATGCAGATAAATCATGATGATCACCTAGTCATTGAGCTGTAAAGCCAATATAAATTTGAAAGCAAAAAATGAATAAATAATTGAAGCATGTAAAACATTAAACTTCACACCCTACTGCCAAGGCATGTGCAATTTATGGTTACATTTTATAGTGGTATAACTAGACACAATTTGAAAACAAAGAATCAACACTTCTAAAATTGAGACTCTTTTTACCTAGATATTTATGATTATGTGAATGCCACAACCTTGCACACAGCAGTGAGTCACATTCAGACTTCAGACCCTTAGATACAGTCGGTAACATTTCTTTTGTCAAAGCGTTATTCAGAAAGACGCAATAGAAATCTTCAGATAAAATTTGAAGGGCTCTTCAAATGAAGTCCTTAGAAATAAAACATTTCTATTGTCAGATACTAAGTTCTTAGGAAGCCATCTGATTACTGTCATTTTTAAAGGTAAATAGACAACTATGTAATATGGTTAAAGTCTGGCCCTACATGACCCAAAAAAGCCATTTTTAAAAGTGAATTTTTTTTCTTCAAAGTGCCTACTAGAATTTCAGTATGTATTAACACCCCCTGCCAAAAAAAAGACAAATCTGGAAAAATTGAGTTAATATGATCTCTGTCTAAGCCATCAGAGCCATATAAAAGTGACACTCATGTGCACTTCCTTCCGTGCTCTGCTTCCCTTGGAAAGGAAGCACATCCTCCTGGAACATTGCAGAGTCATGGTGTTAGTCATATGCTCTACTATGTCTTGTTTAGTAGCTAGCTGAGAAATTAGGGTGCCAGAGAACCTCATATAAGATATATGCTTCAAAATTGTCTCTTATGCTATCCTTAGTTCCACTTCCCTAGGTCAGTATCAACTTTAATGCAGAAAATTCCATGTTTTCATGGAATTTCAGAGCCAGTGTTTCAGATAAAAATATGAAAATGTAGTTCCATTGTTTTAAATGTATTTTTATGCATTAAATTAATTATAATGCCCAGTTTCAGAAACAACAATTCTATAGCACCCTCTGAAAACTCAGAAAAATTGTAGCAGTATCTTGGCTTAGTTCTGCTTAGACTTTTCCATTAAAACAACAGGAACAAAATACCAAAAAGAATGATGAAGGGAAAATGTAAATCAAATATTAGGGGATAAAAATTCAACTAATTTTATTGTAAACTCTGACTGGTTTCTAACAGAAGTGCATGAAGTCAATAACTTTAACAGGAACAATGTAGATGCTGAAACTCAGGACCTCTTTAGTGCTTTGTACCTAGCTGTGCCTTTCTGCATCTTCACAGCAGCAAATGAAATTTTTCTCCTGTGTCATTATTTTTTAATAAATTTTTCAAGTACGGCAATAGTAAATAAGAACTGTAAGGTTTGGAAACTAAATCAAATTGGATGGGGCTGCACCTCTTTTCAGATGAGGAAGGGGAATTATTTAAACCAAATTTAATCTCCTAGTGATTGCTAAGATTGGACTGTGGTGTCACTTTCATACTGCAATTGTATGTCAACATCTGTTTAATAAACAAATTGACACTTTACTATTATTGCATAACAAATTAGAAGTGAGGTGAAATTTCCTGCCTTTTCTGTTGGAGAAAATCTGTGATGTCAGTGGCACTAGCTCCCATTTTTTTGAACCCTACAGAGTGAAAGGGTGATTAAATGTAGGAAAATTAGTTTTTGATGAAGTGTTGGCTAAACACATCAAGTAAAATTCCCTCTTACAATAGCTCCATTGACCACGTAGAAATAACACCAAAGACAATTTTTTTCTACCCTTGAAAACAAAATTTTCCTTTGTTTCTTAACTATAGCTGGAGTTCGCCTTTCCAATGTGCCTAACTTGTCTATGCACAGAGTAAAAGAAGCGTTCAGAGAAGATTTTGAGGAAAACTGACCTTACCTTTTTAACAAAAATCACATTAGCAGATGAGAAATCCTGTTGTCCTTTGTTCACGAAAACAAAGTACTTTCCTGACATCTTGCAGAATCACAGAATCACAGAATGGAGCCATCAGCAGCACTGGAGTGGGTACATCTATCTCCCATATAAAGAGTTGAGGCTTTATTACTCCCTGCAGATGGACATTGTGTCCATTGCCTTTCTCAATATTCCTGCTAGGCAAGAAGGTTTTGGCATACTTCATCTGTAACTCACCATGACTCACCAAATTCTAACTTATCAAGAGTTTTGTCAAATGTACTGGAGACAGATCCAAAAGTCAGGATGTCAAATTATACACATGTGCTTCCCAACCCATTTTGCAGAGCAGAAATGAAGGTGTCTATTTGTGTAAGCTGGCATAGCTCCATTAAGGTATAGGGAGGTATGGTGATCTATAGCACCAGCATGGTATCTGTGGTGTTTACACTGCATTTCTGGTCTTGTAGACTTATCAGAGGTAGGAAAAATTAAGAATTAGTCTAAGATTTGTCCATGTACTATGTCCATGTACCACCCATGAACTATTATAAAAATCCACTTTAGTACAGTGGTGACTGTCACTGCCTCTCACGCAGGAGACTGGGTTTTGATTCCACGCCAGGGAGACAGTGGTGCCATTTAAGAATTGGACTCGATGATCCTTGTGGGTCCCTTCCAACTCAGAATATTTCATGATTCTGTGATTATAGGTGGTACATGCTGAAGTTTCAAAATGAATGAAGGAGCTCAGGCTAGCTGTCATCACTGTATCTGCTGTGCGATACCTTCCCACTACCTAACCACCCGTAAACATGGGTATTTTTCCTAAAATATTCTGCAGTATCTTCAAGTATCAATGTTAGTCTTCTGGTAGGTTTTTTTATTTATTGTGCCTAGTAACTTCAAAGAGGGAATACATCATGGCTCTTTGTATAAAATATTCAGCTTCATAAACACATGGAAATATTTAAAATGAAATACTGGTTTAGAAAGCTGGAGAAACACCAAGTTCTTGTTAACTATGCTTCTTGGTTTCTCTGTATGAACACAAATCTAAAGCAAACCAATGAGCATTTGTATATTAGTTTTTCTCTGAGCTTCTTTAGAGATCATTTCAAACCTACTATGTGTATTAAATTATAAACCATAACTTACTTCCCCATATCTAATCCAACATTCACAAATAACTTTTAGCTATTTAACACAACTTGGATGGAGAAAAAGCACGTCCTGTTCATGTCAAAAAATATCAGTGGAGAAAATAAAGCCCACCACACTTAGAGCCAGCAGAATACTTAGCTTATATTGAAAAATATAACTCATCAACCCTGGAGATGTTTAAGGGTAGGCTGGATGAGGTGCTGAGCGATGTGACCTAGATGTAGATGCTAGCTTAGTTGGGCTATAGGTTGGACTAGATGATCTTCAATGTCCTTTCCAGCCTTATCTATACTGTGATACTGTAACTCAGTTTTGTATCCTACTGGATACAAAACCCTTATGGGTTCGAGAGAAATGCATATTGGCTAGTAGACTCTTTTTAAGCAGTTACAACCCCTTCTGTCTTAAAGAGAAAAGAGCCCATTAGGTTTCAGAAGGCAAAGAGCAGAGACATTTCACTGACACCAGCTGCCCTAAATTATTTGTTTTTTCATCCTCTTGGATGTTCCCATTACTTGAAGGAAAGTCATAGTTGTTTGGAATGTTGCTACACTCCTTATAACATCCTTTACGTCTAGAGCACCTACAGGTATTGGTTTGACTCTTGATTGCTTTTCCTTTTGTAACTTCACGAACTTTGGCTGGGAATTTGGCTTGTAGTCATGGATAACCACACTCTTTTCTCTGTAAAAATGACTTACTGTGATCAATTCTCTGACTGGCAGATAGTATTGACACTGGACTAAGTGGGATGAGAAAGCAAGACTTTAAATAAACACCCCCCCCCTAAACTCATAAGGACTTTCAGGAATCTAGAATGTGGTCTCTTTCCAACAGCTTTAATCATTCAAAAGATTCACAAGTCAAGATTAGATATTAACTGGACATCCAAGCTATAGCTACTAAGTAAATCAGCATGCCATCATACATAGGATGGATAAACACACTACTCCCAGTACTCAGTCTAAGCACACATAATACAGTCAGATGAACTTCAGATTGTTTATACAGCAGTTTTCACATGTATAAACTCTGGAATCTGCTCTAAGTTCAGCTCTTCTGACTTAAAAGAAATGTAACAAAAAATCCTTTATCTTTCTGCCCAGATCATATTTTTTTCATTCAAATTAATGACTCAGAGCCCTGGCGTGCAACCTCAGACCTGCTGTAGTTGTGTTTAAGACTCTAAGACTGGAGGACAAAACTGTGTATTTTCTTTTCTTAGTGCATGAGGAAGAGGTTGGATAACCAGCAAAGACAGGATTCCTATCCCATAGTACAGTGGCTTTGTTCAGAGCAATGTGCCTACTGGGCTTAATGTGTATCCTGTCCTGTTAACCCTTGATCTGTTCAGGGCTTCTGCTGACAAATTGTAAGCTAGGAAAAAGATTCCAAGGTCCATAATGGAGCATTGCAAACCGCCTTCAGGCCTGCTCTCCTGAACATTTATGCATCCATGTGCTTGGGAACTTCCTGTGTTTTCTGCATATGTACAACTATAGGTTGTTCAGACCTTTACAGCACATGCTTACCTTGTGTGTACTGCATGCTTTACCATGATGTGTGTCATTACACAGGTATTTTAAAAGGTAAATTTGATATTTTTAATAAGCCCTTTGAATTCAATCCTTCAGGTGATTTTCTAGTTATTGGCTGTTTGTTCATTATTTTGAGTCCTTGTTTTAAAAACTATGACTGCTATGCACTTGCATTTCAATATTTCATTTAATAGTGAGGGGGTTTGCCATGTTCTATTAAACACATTCTAGAATATTACTTTGTTTCCCCACATGCAGGTGTTATGAGGGTTATTTGTATCTTAAAGGTATATTTATAGTACATACCTGACTGCAATTTCATCTTCTCCTCCCCTTCCAAATGAAAAAATAAATATATATTAACCATGTTTTAAATTTGTCTATTTAATGCATCTCCCAGGAACTTGAAACACCTGCTGTTTTAACCTATGCCTTATAATATTGGAGAGGTTATATATTAGATTTAGGCTTGTGGATTAAAATAAAGCTTTTCTTTATAAGAGCTCCACTTGGGAATAGTTGCTCTACAATTCTATAAAAACAATGAGAAAATTTGCTTCCAGCCCAAATGACTATACAAAATAGAAGAAATTAACATAAAAATGTTACTGAAACAAAGTTGACAAAAAAATGAAGTGCAATGGAGAATCACAAATTTCACCCTGCCAACAACATTTTGAGACCTGCTGTTTTTCCTGTAGGTGTCCACATGGCTTTGATTTTCTCCTGATTAGAAAAAAACACAAACATTGGCAAATGCAGTGAAGAAAGAGTGCTGACCCCACTGCATGAACTAGCACTTGATATTTTCTGCCTTGGTAGACTCTCAGTTTGACTATAAAGATGTATTCATTTGGTTTTAATTTGAGGAAATTTAACATTTCAATAAAATTAAAATGAAATTCCCTTTGTTCAGGTCAGTAAATTGAGACGATTGAGTTTTACATAGATTTGATTACAGTTAACCATGGCTCTGTCATTGGTTTTGTTGAGTTTTTTTCTTAATATTTAGAGGAATACATTCAACTTTGTTAAGAATATACAAAAAAAAAGTAAAGAAAAATGAAGAAAACATATAGAACAATAAATCAACACTTTGTAATTTTCTCTGTAGCTTGTGTACAATGGGAAAATCAAATTTAAGGTCATATTCAGGGCTGTAGGCAGCTAGTTGCCAGAGATGAGGTGACAGATTTAGTCTTAGAAAACTTTGGCCTCCCAGTTTTGTGGATGAAGTTGCTATTTGGCTAAGTTGTGGTGTTGGCAGTGAGAACAGATTTATGCACATAAAGCTGCCATTCTATTAAGGCTTTTATAACACAAAGTGCACTTCTCAAGTTGTACCTTGGTCTGAAAAGAGCTGAAAGAAAGGAGCAATTGAGCACCATGAGAATGGTACCAGATGCTGGCCTTTTGACACCAAGCAGTGGGCCATGGTTGAGCACTTCCTCAGCAAGCCCTGCTCTCAGCCACTTAAGCTACCTTAAGAAAACCTCATAATAAAAAACACTATCAAACCCAAGAAGTTTCATGAGCTCCATGTGACAACAAAACAAAAAGGGAGAAAAAAAAAAAAAAGGAGTTAACTACACTAGGTGACAAAACAAAGCATGCTGCTTTATTTTGTTTCCAAGGTAGATGACGGTTTTTAAAGGACTGCCTTCTTACCTTTTTAACAGCACTAAAATCCAGTACTTAGACTTAATGGCAGGACAGTGGGAAGACTGTAGAGGGACTGTGCTAAGTAGAATATCCTCTATATAAAGCACCTGGGGTGGGCTTCAAGAGATCTGCCTTCACATCCCTGCATCTGCTACTCTTTTTCTGCGCATTCTGGAAAAAATGTATGATGTTTTTCATGTTTGAATTCTCCTCCTGTAAAATGGGGATGATAATTTTAAACATCTTTTGCCCTTTTATCTGTACTTTCTGTTGGGATTTTAAGTTCTTTGGGGTTGAGTGTGTTTTTTATATCTTCAAATTCCACAAGGGCGAGGTGAAAAATCTACTCATAAACACGGAGATGCACATTAGGAATTTACTCCTGTAATTTCAATTAAGTCCTTTTCACTTGTACATTACCTTTTAGCCAAAAATCTCGAAGTAGTTTACAAACCATGCACTATGCTGTGTTCAACCTCGCAATACTTTTATGAGTTCATTAAAAATTATTGCAGTTCTGTAGATGGAAAAAACAGGGGACATAGAAAGTCTCTGACAGAAAAATCATTAGGCCACAGATTTTTCAAAGTGCCTGTGCTCGGTCGTAACAAAGACTAACAATTGCACCATCCCTTCTCCCTTGCCTTCTGCCAACATATTTGCAAAGTAATTGTATGGTGAGAGAGTAGAAACATGTCAAGCCATAAGTGATGCTCCCTCTTTAAGGAAAACCACAGGCACATATTACTGTGTTATTACATCATCAACATGCAAATATTATGACTGATGAAATTTATTGAAATTGGTTTGAATGGTAAAAGTTGAGCACGGTTCCATGGTTTGGATACTGAGAGAGTGAGGTAGCTTCTTAAATGTAGTGCAGGGTCCCTTATGGAGGTATGTTAACTTCAACCTTAGATTTAGTGGGGTAGAATAAGGTGGAAATAGGTGACTGAAGGGCAGAAATAGAGTGAAGGTTGAAGCATCTCGTTTATCACTTTTGGACAAGTCCTCACCACTACCTGCTCATCAGATGACAAATAAAATATTCTGTTGACACCTACCACATAGTAGATACTGTACTTTCTTCACCACCACCACCCCCCCAAAAAAAATATTATTTTCAGAGATGAGATTAGATCACTATATTTCTTTATTATACTATATAATCTTCATTACGTACTCTTTATTATATTACCATTGTTATATATTCTGCACTATATTACATAGTGTTTCTTCAGGGAATGAAATGATGTCATATTGAGAGCTGAAATCTTGAGACCTGGGTGAAGTTCCCACTTGTGCCATAGGCATCTCATGTCACTTAATTAAATCCTCTCAGGTTTTGTTCTTTTTTGCAAGTTACACAATTTTTATAAAATACTATAACTAGTTCAAGCTGAAAAATTTTTCCTTCTGCTAAGAAGACTATTCCAGGACAACTCTAAGTATGTGCATGTTCATTTATCCTTATACTCAAGTAATCAGTACAAAAAAACCAGACATATATATGTGTGTATCTGTACAAGTTTATATATCAATAAACAAAGACAATTTCCTCCAATATGGAAATTCAGTCAGCTCTCAGTCAAAGAATAGTAGACGTTTTCTGAAAGCAGTGTTTGTCAGGGAAGAGAAAGTGAAGAATAACTTCTCCAGTTGGGATCTCTTGGAGAATTTAAGCAAGTATAATGTCATTGCATAAGCTGGAAGTTAGCCAGGACACTGAGGTTAACACCCCTGCTCAAGTGAAAGGAGTCGGGGGACCATTCACAGCTATAAAAGTGGTCAAGAGCTGTGGTTTTAGGTTACATCCTAAATCCAGGTAATGCAAGGACATTGTTAAATACATCACATTGATTACAAGCTTCACTTCTGTAAAATGGCCCAGTATATTTTTAATATTTGTGAATTCTTGAAGGAAGCTTTTTCAGTTGTTACTGTTTGTGATACATAAAAGTGAAGAAATTAAAGACAGAAGGAAAAACAACATTCAGTCCAAGCCAGTATTCAGTTGTGATCTTGGTGAAACTACAGGGATGGTTACCTACTATTGAGAGAAGACACAAACATGGCTTCAGTTTTATTGTGCCTAGCAAATAGAACATGTGTCTTTCTATATGATTTTGCTTTCATAGGGTTATCTCTACATGATGAATATGTTTTCACTTTTATTTTCTGTATTCTGCCTGAGTGTTTTCTAAAAGTACACAAAACTTACTAGGGAAAAACCTGTTGCTATGCTAAATGTAGCTGTATGGTAAAACTTCAAAGCACTTAAAAGTTTTTACAAAAAGTTTAGCAAAGAGATTAGTTGTGCTGTGGAGCATTTTCATTAATGTTCATGTGTTTTCTCAGCTGAAATACAACAGTTTGTGGTTCAGAAAATGTGCGTCCTAAATGAAGTATACTCATGGTTTGACTTGTTAGACACCCTTAGATCACATTTAACTTAAACTGGACTAAATTAATTTAAAGGAGTATTGGCATACCTTTTGATATAATTATGGTTACAATATTGCTTTAGGGAAGAGAGGACTCCTCGTTTCCATACCACAGCTCAGTGCCTTCAGTCACCGGCTTTTGTGATGTGCTCTTGGTGAAGGGATTATTCATGTAGCCTGACAAATACTGTCTACTCCTACTCCTCATTGCCCACATCATTCTTTTTTTTATAAAACGTGAAAATAATTTAGGTAAACTGTCTAATCATGTCTAATCCATTAGGTAGCCTTTACTCGAGAACATAGGACTTCTTAAACTGACCTGAGTGATTTTGGTCTGAAGATGATGCCAAGTGCTTATGTGCTCTTCTTCTCACATTAAAGTTGTCTAGAAATTGATGGGAACTGTAATATCTTACCATGGGAACAGCTGTTTCCCCAGGGAAAGTCAGATCATGAGTAGCATGAATAACTGTCCGTAGAGGTGCGCAGAACCAAAAGTACTGATAGAGAACAAGAGATCCTAGACACTTTCAGAGAGGAGATCATTGTCTGTGCAGAACAGTGTGAGTGAAACACATCAGTGAATGGTGCTTGTCTTCCACTGATTTGAACCTTACTGCATTTTTCTGCCTTTCTCTTCTTTCCTCACCTGACATGTTCAGCTTGGCAGCACTCTATCATGTATGTCACAGGAACTTCTGCAGTAGTCCATGTACAGCTATGCTCAGCAGCCACACAGGTGGCTTTGGCCTGTACTTTCTGTCTTGCTGACACTGGAATTGTATTTTTTCAAGGACAGTTCAGATTTTTGCAATCCCACTTGGAGAGTCTGCAGATAAGGTGGAACCCACCCAGCAAGAACAAGTGAAATCATCGTTGTTCCTCACTGATTTCCTGGTCATTCTCAGTCCTTGAGGAAGAAGTTAAAGAGGACAGTTAAATCACTTAGGAAATGTTTCTGTATTAGCATGCTTATTTTGCTGCTTTGTACCTTCACCCAAAAGGCTTCAGAACAGCATCTGGTGTGCAGTGAGGTCCTTCTTTTCCCCCAGTGGTACTGTCGAATTGCTGAGGCACACAGAGGTCAAGAGACTGTCCACGAGGTCATCCAGTGGCTGAATGCCTCTATTCAAACTCAGTCCCAGCATCCGCTTGACTCTTAATTTTTTGTTCTGACCATAAGACTCATCCAAAAATAACTGGTGGAGAATTCAATGCCGGTTGGATTAAGTAGGTCCTTTTAAATTTGTGACAATAGTATGTCAGTTCTTTCATGATGAATAGAGGAAATCTGGTACACAGCATCAATCCTTACAGAATAATCCAGTCCTTATAGGATGGACAAGCTTCAGAAATTCAAGCAATCACACATACATAAACAAAGGAGAGACAGTCTTGGTGTTATTCATTGATTCAGACAAAGACAAGTTTTCTTTGCTAATAGCTCTTGTGTTTCTGAGGCATTTTCTGCCATGACCAAGGTCAGCATAACATGGCAGAAATCACTCTGGTAGAAAACGGTACTGTCAGTGCAGGTTTGTATATTTTCCTTTTTCCTTTCTTGTAGTGTTTTGAGTCTGGATGGATGCCAGGTGTCCATCAAAGTCATTGTATCACCTCCCTCTTCAACTGGACAGGAGAGAGAAAATGCAATGAAAGGTTCATGAGTTTATATGGTATGGGAGACATCCTTCATCACGTACCATCACAGGCAAAACAGAACTGATTTGGGGAAAACTAACTGAATTTATTACCAATCACAATCAGAATATGATAATGGGAAGTAAAACAGATCTTAAGAAAAACTTTGCCCCACCCCTCCAGCCTTCCCAATCTTAAGTTTATTCCTGATTCTCTACCTCCTCCTCCACAGGAGACAGTCCTCCACAAACTTTACCAATGTGAGTCCTTCCCAGAGGCTGCAGTTCTTCACAAACTACTCCAAAGTGGGTCTTTTTGTTTGTTTTTTTCTTTTTTCCATGGAGTGCAGTCCTTCAGGAGCTTGCTGCTCCAGTGTGAGTCCCCCATATCCTGCCAGCAAACCTATTGCGGGCTCCTCTCCCTCTAGTTCCACAGGTCCAGCCAGAAGCCTGCTCCAGTACTGGCTTTCCACAGCCATTTTTTGGACATCCACTTGCATGACGTCCTCCTTCATGGGCTGCAGGTGGATTTCTGCTCCCCCTTGTGCCTGTAGGGACACAGCTGCCTCACTGGGACTTGCACCACAGGCTGCAGGGAAATGTCTGCTCCTGTGCCTGGAGCACCTCCTTCCCCTCCTTCACTGACCCTGCATCTGCATAATTATTTCTCTCACATATTCTCACTCCTCTCTTCTCTAGGCACAATTACTTCTGTGGAATAATTTTTTCCCCTTCTTAAATAACTTATCATAAAGCTGTTACTCTTCTCACTCTTGGGCTCAGCCTTGGCCAGTGGCAGGTCCATCCTGGAGCTGGCTGGCACTGGCAGTGTTAGTCATTTTGGAAGCTTCAAGCTGGTTTTCAGGGAAGCCACCTGTAGTCCCCTCTCACTTACCAGAACCTTGCTATGTAAACTCAATACAGCTCTAAATCTTGCTTTTCACTTTTACATTTTTAAAAAATAAAGGTTACACTGAAGTTGCATCTTAAGTCCTTGTTAAAGTCCGGAAAGTGTGAATATTCACTTTGACTACATAATGGTTCTTCTCAAAAAATAGTCTTTAAGGAACAGAAAATAAAGTACTCATCTGTGATCTTGATTTTATGAGGGTTTTGTATTCGTTTACTACAACACAGAGTTCTGTTAAATATATCTTCTTCTTGTTATTCTATCAACACGCTGACATCATCCAGAACAACTTGCTAAGGAGGAGATAGAACCAAACTGGTTTATGAATGGACTTTCTTGATGCCTTTTAAGCCATTAGATCATTCAGGAAACCAGGAATTTCAATCTTACTAATATTTATTTGTTTTTATTTAGTAAATGCTTTCAAATTGTTAGTGTCACAGTGGGATATACACAGGAAAGAGTTTTCAGGGCTGGGAGTTCCTAAGAAGATGAAGTAACTTGAGGTCATGGGGTGCTTTTTCATCAGCCAGCTCTCACAAAAGAAAATTGTGCAGGTCTATCATGTTGTTTTAGGGACATAGAAACTTAAACTGAGAATATTTTTTTCTTTTGTAGGAGGTGTAGGTTATCTCACACTTTTCCTGTTGCTGTTAGATAACACCTTTTCCTTCCATGTTTGCTGGAGCCAAGAAGCTGAGCTCTGTTCTAGATTAATCTCAGAGTGAAAATTACACACACACAAACCATGAGAAATCTCACTCCTCTCTATTCTTTCTGGCAATACTCATTCTCCCTGCATTCCTCCATGGATTTTGAACAGTGTGAGCATTTAAAACTCTAGCAAAGCAACATGCAACACAGCAAAGACAGTTCTGAGGAGAAGGTAGAGTGCAGTCACCCATGACAGGTGTCTGTCATATTGCATGACACTCGGAGAGGGACTAGGTTCCTGTAATGACAAGGGTGTCAAGAGCCTAGGCAGACTCTAGCAGAGCTTCTATGCCTTTGTAACTTACTTTGTCAGGCAGATGATTTTCATGATGTCTGTTCTGGTTTATTTTTCACTGCAACCAGACCCCAAAAGCCATCATCCTCCTCCTACTTTTTAAGGAGATTTAATCTCCTTAAAATGTGATTAAGTTTTGGAAAGTTGGAAACATCTGAACTTTTTGTATTCTCAAATTATCCCAATGCACAGATCCTTTTTTCTCTTTAAGTAAATATTTTTAGGCAGTTTCTCATTCAATTTTTTACTAGCTGTTTTAAAATGGCTTGGAATGAAATAGTCTGCTTGCAACTAAGTGGCAGCACTTGTCCTGAAAATGAAATTCACATTGCTAAAGTGTTTATGGAATACATGGAATGAGAGCATATAAATCATAGTCTCTTTATGTATTGTTCAAAAACAGTAATTTTAAACATTGCAGGCATTACAGTGAACTGTACTAAAAAATAAAGCACCATTTCATGAGGGCAGGTGGGATGGCACCGACAAAACTCTTACCATTTATACCAAAAAAAGCCCAACTTTATGTGCACCTAAATAAAGAATACCCTTGATCAAACTTCACTTCTGAGCCTCTTTTAAAAACTTCAAAGATACCGCTTATAACAGCACTAAGACATTGGTGGTCTGAGAATCACACACTCATGATTAGCCTTTCATTTAAAAAGGGGAAATACAACGCCTTATTTACAGCAACAGAAAGAACTACATTTCCATGAAGAATGACTCAGAGTGGGACAATTTTTTTCTGTTCTTATGTTGGCAAAATTGTCAATTAATTCCAATATTTTCATGCATTTGCTTTTATAGCAGAAAATGCAAGTGGTCAGATGAGATTATAATGATGTCTCTTCTACTGGATATATAAAAGATTTTACTAATTTTTACTATTTCCAGAGATGATGCGGAAAGATTGGCTTTGTGAATGCAGTCCTTAACAGCCCTAACCAGATGGAAAGAAATTACAGCTTCAATGGGTAGAAAATAGAAATTATTTGTCATGAACTTCATATTTGAGACTCTAAAAGAAGAACTCCATTGTAGACATAAATATATCTTGTTTTGGTGTTGCTTCAAATAGCGTAATTAGATTATACTTTTGAACTAGAAGAATCTATCCCCTGTTTTTTTGATTCCACTTGTCTCCCACTGTTTTATAAAAATGTACTGCAATTTCAAGCCAAGAATACCTGAAGTCAACATCCACATGCTGTTTGCAATTGCTGCTAGATAACAGTGTTCAACAGGAGAGTATTTGGCTCCTCACTGTACAGTACATAAATCTCATGCAATTGCCGTTTCAATTTTTCTCTTTCCTTTGAACTCTTGAATGAAGGGAAAGAATTTCTTAAAGAGTTCAGTAGGAATGTCCCATTACGAAACATCAATCATCAAATGCCCATTGTACATGGAAAGTGAGGTGACTGTAATAAAGCTGACATAACTAGGCAAGCAGCATCTGACCTTTAGGAGCCAGAACTTATGATCAGAAGATCCAGTCTTCCAAACCTTTAGGAGTTAAGAGTTATCATCTCCCACAAAAAATACCTCAGTAAATGAAGTGCTACATATGAATGTATGTGATAAAAGAGGTGGAATAAATTCTTCCCTGACCCTTAGTAGGGGAGTGTTGACAGAACAGAGGTAGAGAGTGACTTTTGAAAGGAAGGAAAAAAGGAATGTATCTTTGGGTCTAGATGGGAGCAGCTGCTCCTCTTATCTTGCATCAGTGTTAAAGTAGTTGCTGTTCCTGCCATGTCAGCCAAGTCACAACACAGCATGTAATGCTGCCTGCAGTTGATCCAAAGAAAAGACCCAATGGGTACCGTCAAAATGCGGTATCCACAATATGAACATAAATCTTCCTTGTGCTTTGTCAACCTGTTTGCTTTTGTCTGCTCTCTGTTTTCCATGTAACATGCTGTCACTACCATATTACTCTTCTTGAGCTTGCCAGTTCTTCAAGTATTTCCAGGGCTAGTTAGAGCAGGCAGAGCTACTGAATGTTCTGACTCAGCACCAGTCTGCTGAATAAATGTCTTTTTTGTGCTTTTTTTTAAAATTTAGTTACTCCCTCCTTTACTGTTTTTCTTTTTTGCTTTTCTGTTTTATTTGAGAGGATTCAACCACATATACAACAGGTGTAACTGGTTAGCACAAACAAAAACATTCAGTGTTTTAGATCTTAGCAGAAGGCCTTCAGCCATCCCTTGAAGGCTTTGATCTTCCCATTCAGGTGCTGCATACTTCTGAAAAAAGGGGTGACCACAGAGCAGGATGTAGTTGAATCCGTGCATATATACTTTGCCGAGAAAATAAATGTTGCAGTCCCTTCCTAAAGCTTTTGTGTAAATTTATAATATTGGCCAAATAAAAATTATGAGAATTAAGAATGTAATATTTCCATAAATCCCTGAGAAAATTATATAACCACACTATAGAGACCCTGAATCAACTATGTAAGCTTTTGGTCAGATAATGCATTAACCAATATGCCATAGACTTGAACTGTATAGGGACTGTTCACTCTAAAGTAAAAATTTCAAAGAATTCTAGAAGAGCTTTATTAAAAAAAATGCCCCAAAACTTAGCCAGTGTACTTGATATCTATTACTTCTTTTAGGTTATTCTGTTAGAAATAGTTTGGTGATTTAGGATGACTTGGCTACTAGCTTCTGAGGTTACACAACAGGCATAAGTGGTAAGCAATATTTCCTTAGTACTCCTTGATTCATGAAAGATGGTGGAGGTATCAGAGTGAGAAGAAAGTAGTAACCGTTAAATCTTTCTATTCTTCTATCCTGCTCTGAGAAATATTATGTGCAAAGAAAGAAATAGGGTAGGTTGCCCTCTACATGTTTCTGCCACCATCCCTCTGTCTCTGTGTTTACATGGCCTCCACTCCTGTGGTACTACAGGATCTGACAGTTCACATAACAAATTCAGAGAGCCATTTCTGGCAGACAGTTACTATGGTCTCCGTTTTGCAAACAGGAAACTGGAACTAAGCTTCAGAGCAGATCATCCAAGTAAGCCATTAAACAGGATAATATATTAAATTCTTCTTTGGTCCATCAGTAAAGTCCTACTTGGGAGAGCATTTCAGGAGGTGTTCATCTAGAGCTCTCTCTCCTTTTTCCCCCAAACACACTTTTTTTTTCCCTGAGAACAATATTATAGAAAGAATCTCTCACCTGGCCTGTCTTAATAATGTTTCTGTTCAGGGGCAGACCTCTAGATTGCAGAATTAAAGATATTTATATTTCACAAACAACTTTCTAAATAAAAATTGGAGCTAACCTTATGCCATATCACAGTTTGTGTTTTCAGGGAATATACTTCCAAGAGCTCTTTGAACTTGAGAGCTAACATGCATTTTCTACTCTGCAGATGTTACACAAAACTGTAACCCAGCATTGCTTCTCTGGAGTATGGTGCACTGTGGCTTTAATTCAGCCAAGTACAACATGTCAAATGTCAGGTTGTTATGACAGCAATAAACTTGTGAGTCTCTTGAAGCAGATGTTTTAATTTGTTAGGTGTTTTTTTTGGGAAAAAATCTGCTTGCATTTAAATAGATGTTCAGATTGAGAATGGAATTTGCTTGAAAACATCTTTTCCACCTGTATCAAAACTTTATCAGAGACTTATGACACATGTGTGAAGCAGTGTGAGAAATCATCTCAAAGATGGCCAAAGTACAGAAGTCTCCTTCACACCTGAAAGATGACTTTTCTGAAGTCAGTTCAGCATAGAAATCAGATCTTGACTATGGAGGACACTGTTTAATGAATCTGATGTTACAAAAAGAAGACTGAAATCAACAGTCTGCTGAGGCGTCTTCTTCCCGAGGTGGTCCTTGCTGCTGTGAATTAACATTATACTCTTCAGATCTTTCACTCCTTAATGTGCTATTGCTTTTAACCTTTTATGTAGTGATCAGTGAGGTCTACAGTTTACACAGTTTAAAAGCAAGTTCCAAAAGTGAAAACCTTTGATGGTTTTCAAAGGCAGGGAAGAATTATGTATCTGTCTGAGCTGCAGGTAAAGAATGTTACAGCTGTGGAAACACTATGTCAAATAATTAATTGATCTTATGAATCGACATGGAAGGCAAAAATTTATGGTACAGTCTGTCACAAATCTTAACATTAGGAAGCGGTTCTTCACAGAGAGAGTAATCGCATACTGGAATGGGCTGCCCGGGGAGGTGGTGGAGTCACCGTCCCTGGAGGTGTTTAAGAGAAGACTGGACGAGGAGCTTAGTGACATGGTCTAGCAGGGAGGTGTAGGGCTGGATGACGTTGGGCCCCTTCCGGCTCGGAGTGGCCTGCTAGACTGTGAGGGATCTAGGCTGGTGTTATGCCCTGCGATGTGCTCTCGGTCTCCCTACGGGTATTAGATGGTGAGTTGGACTAGATGATCCTTGTGGGTCCCTTCCAGCTCATAATATTCTGTGATTCTGTGATTCTGTGAAATTAGCAGAGTAGACAGACTCAAAAGATCAGTCTAGAATGCCTCGTGCTGGGATTTCATACTTCAGATATGGTCATTACTTTGCTATACATGTTGACAATTTACTTTTTTTCTCTAGTTCTTTATACAAGTTAGTGAAGCCCCAGTTGCTAAGGAACATGCGCTCTTTAACTTTAAATGTTACCTCTCTAAAATCTAGTAACCCCAAGAGAAGTAAGAAGATGTAAGCCTAAGATATAGATTTTTCTAGTTTCCTTGAAAGATATGTTAAAAAATCAAGGAATAAAACAAAAACAAAAAAACACCAAACAAACAAAAAAACAATCAAAAGCAAACCCCGCTTTATTCTGTCTCTGATAACATTTTTAGGAGTTCACCATAGTCCATCTAGGGTTAAAATTATTCAGCAGAAGCAGATGTGCAGAGTTAGAGCCCCACAACCTAACATAATTTAGCCCAGTGCAAACTGATCCCAAAACCAGACACTCAGCAGCATTGTAGGGGTAATGTGGATCCATCAGCAATGGGAGTAGAAGCATTTCTCCACATCATTCTGACTGGTTTACTTGTTGGTATGTTGCCCTACTAGATATTCTAATAACTAAATAAGAGGTCAAGTTACATGGTTCAACCTTTTTTTTATTTTCTTTTATGGTTAAAAAACTCTTTCATATTCCTTTCATCTCAAAACTTCCACCAGTTGTACTTGAAAGGAGCGGTTAAATCTTGTAGCAGCAGCCAAGAGTCAGAATAGCAGAAACCTTTGCAAACAAACTTACTTGTTCCTGGTTTTGAAATGTGTTTGAAATAAGAATTTAGATGATCTGCAGCACTAACATTAATTTAATGGGAATTTACTTCGGAAGCTCCATTTTGAGCACACAATATGGCTAATAATACATTTCCAAGGACAGCAAATTTGTTGAAAACTGGACTTTAAGAAGAGTGCACTATCTCATTCCTGCTTTTCCCCCTCTACGATGCTCATACATCTGGGGAGTTTGAAAATTTTCTTTATTTTCATGCTAATTTTCTGGTAGAGTATTTATAATTAAAAATCATAACATTTGACCTTTAGTCCATGGCCATAGTATAATTACATTCAGTCTACCTCATTTATGAATGCAAATCAGGTCAATTTAACACGGCATCTTGTTTACTCTGCGTATTTTTAAAGACACTTCTTGCCACAGCATGTCTTTCTCCTGGACTCTTGTGCTTTGTGGTTATTGCAGCGTACACTGCCATGCTGGAATCGCAGGTATGGGTAGTTTGAGTGGTGATGGAGTCTGAGTGGTCTGGAGATGCCTTGGATCTGTCAGCAGCCCAAAGTTATAAGACAATTTGAATGGGACAACTTTTTCTTTGAATGGCTAACAGCACTCCAGATCAAGCTTTAATAACACCAATATACCTTGGCAATGAAACTAATACACCTTAATTGAAGTTATTTGTGCTAGTGAAGGATCTAACTCCCAGTGTGCAGGTAGGGGAAGGCTCTACCCCCAAAAGTTGTCTACAGAAAGCCATTTTCACTGTGCTTTTGAACCCTCACCGTGCCTTGAGGTAAACTCCTCCCAGGTGCCAGTGGATGAAATAACCCTTGTATGGAGCTACACAGGAGAAGTGAGGGAAATTTCAACTGGTCATTATCAATCACGCAACACAAACAGTTTGGAGAAGTAATCAGTCTCTCTGTCCTTCACACAAAGAGGTTTACAACACCAGAGGAGTTTATTATTATTGCTGGCCTAAGATCATCAAAGTCATTTTGTTTCATCTTGAACAGTAGTCACAGGGGTTAAAGGGAGGTTAAACTGCCCAAACAAAATGGAAGCAATTACACTGTGGGATCATGGAGGACTGTTTGCTTTAACCCTCACGGACAAAAAAGGTACTATATAAGAAAAAAGTTCTCCGACTCTTCACAATCATTAAAAGCATCTGTCTATTTAAGTTCATGCAAAGCTTCTTCACCTAAATCTTTGGGGTAATGTCACTGCTTTAAACGCTATCAGCTTCTTCACAGTTCCCAACACAGTGCCCGTTCATCTGATCTTTGCAGCATTGTCATCACTTTCCAAGCCACTGTGCTGGGGGGACTTACACGGTGCTGGAGATGTGCCGGTAAAAGTTATGCCTTAGCCTTTTCTACTTAGTTTCTTGGCAGGAAAATACAACACTCTGTGGAAGAGCAGTATGATGGGGAATGCAGATTTGGCCCATTCCAAACTTTAAATTGCAAGATGGGGATTTGACTCTTCTGCTCCATTCAAGGTTATATCACAGCTGAATTGTCAAGCTTAGCCTTCCAGTGACCTGAGTTGAGTTGTGGGATGAGAGTTGCCCCTCACTAGTTTTGCTTTTTCTGTTTTTCAAATATGGGAGGCAGCAGCATAAATAACTTTCACTTACAGTGTGAGCACTGCTGTATTATGGGACTAAATGGAGTCATTACTGAATTCCCAGCAGTTCCATTGCTGTTAAGCAGAAAAACACATCAAAGGGTCCTAGAAATGTGATGTGTTTAAAAAAAGCATAGGAAAAAGTTCTAATTCTATAAGCAGGCATTGACACAGTGTTTATTGAAACTTGTCTTTCTGAAAGGGAACTAGGGCTTCTACAGATAACCCAAATGAAGAATTGCATGCCTAATTTTGTCATTATGTAAGACACTTGCAAAATGGTTCCTCTGTACCCTGAAGGAGTGTTACTGAAATTGCTTCTTTATTGACGTGAATCTTTGCAGAGTTAATGGTGAAATATTTCTGTGATCCTGTGTCACACCTCCAAACACAAGGTGACTTTCAAAGAGTTCTCTGTATCCTGTGAAGTGTTGATCTTGTTTGTACTTGTTGCAAGGCTTAAGGAAAAAAGCATCAAGGAATAGGACAGGGCGAGAACACTGTTTTTACAATTTGTAAAAGAGCTTGCAATTATGTGGCATATCGTCTGTTGGTAACAAACAAAAAAACCCCAAAAACCAAACGTAACCAAATAACAACGAAACCAAAAAAAAAAAATCCAA
>WEKX01007713.1:11871-27090 GCA_013390025.1 Pitta sordida
ATACATGTACCCAAACACACATTCATGTGCTTATATATATATAGGTGCCAATCTGTAGATTGTTGCCTTCCACATAGAGCAAAACTGGAAGTATATAAAAATTCCTGGACAAAAACATGGTCCCAGTATGCACATCCAATACATGCTTTTAATATAATTTCGCCAAAATCTTATTAAAACCAACCAAGGCAAATGCTGGGCACGAAGTTTCCCAGATAGTTCAGTACAATAGTAACTAATATGCTTGTTTCAACACATTATTACACTGCAGAACTTAAAGAGAAAGAGGTAATACACAGAGTTAATGCTAACCAATATGAAACTTAGCCAAAATCTTTATTCAGTCATCACAAGCAAGAGTATAATTTGCTTGACTGTAGTTGAATTTACAGAATCACAGAATACTATGAGTTGGAAGGGACCCACAAGGATCATCTAGTTCAACTCACCATCTACCACCCATACAGAGACCGAATGCATGCCCCAGAGCGGTGACCATAAACCTAGATCCCTCACAGGCACACAGGCCACTCCAAGTCAGGAGAGGCCCACAGGACCATCCAGCCCTACACTCCCCAGCTAGACCATGTCACTAAGCTCCTCAGCCAGTATTCTCTTAAACACCTCTAGGGACGGCGACGGTGAATTGTAATTACACCTCTAAAATATGAAGCCTAATGCCATTCTAGAGCTGCTATAATGTATTGTTGAAACACTTGCATTTGTATTTGTGCTGTAAATCTGTGGGTTTTCAGAGGAAGGAAAAAAGATGGCTGTATCAAAGTCTGAAGAGGTGTTATTGACACCATTAACTACATCACGGTAGATTTGTTCCAGTTCTGCAGTCCTTTTCAACTTATTTGTACTGCAACAAAAGACTATGCTTGGTTTTGCCTAACCCATGATGCAAAAATCATAAACTGACAGATACTACTATTGATAGCAAGACCAAAACACATATATACTCACAATTGACATGAACTGTCCTGTACAAGCCCAAGACAACTTTATTACCTTACAAGCAACTTCGTACAGAACATATTTTAGAACTGGTGAATTAAGTTTCTTTGGATTCCTCTCTCTATACCAATTAGCTTTAACAAGAGAAATTCCTTCTCCAATTATGTTTTTCATCTGCAGTTGTTGACAAATTATCCAGGTACAAAAATTTTAGTATACACATATGAAAAGTATCACTGATGTGCACACACAAACAGAATACTAATGCACCTGAAGTTATCAGAAGACTATTAGGTAAAGTATTTAACTTATGCTTACTAAGACTCAATGTAAGGAGAACAAAACACAAAACAAAAACCAATTACCACTCTTCACTTTCATCAGAAGAACAAAAAATACTGAAGTACTTCTTAACCTCGTAATGAGTCTAGAAGACTGAAATACTGCTGATCAAAAGTATATGAACCCAGGTTTCTAGCTGAAGGTTGACTTCTAGCAATCCATTTTCTGCATGACAGAATTTTCACGTGAAAAATCTGGCTCTGGTTTTGGCCTGCTGCTAGTTGGTAGCATGATCCAGACCCCACTAAATTTCACAAAAATCCTGTTGCATGAATGCAGTACTTCTTTAAAAATAAATTTTAAAAATGCAGACACAAAATATCTAGGAATATTATTCTTTCCTTGTATACTGAAGTACACTGGTTTCTTTTCTGTTTGAAAAGGATGGAAAGAACGCAAGAACAAATACCAAGACAGGTAGTATCAGCTTCACTGGTTGAGAACTTGCATAGCGTCGAGCTTTCCTTACTGCAAACTTCTCAGTTGGGATTGATTTTCCTGCAATTCTCTGTTTTAGACCATCCACTTGTCTACAAAAAGGGAAAATGGAAAACAGAAATTGCTTTATGCAATTTTTATTTCATCTTATTTTATTTAGTAAGATTTGCTGTTTGCCTCCAACAGATAAGATCTTAGATTGATTCACACCACTCAGACCACTGCTGTAGTATGCATGTTTGTAGATAAAAACCGTATTTTAATATTCTGATGCTAAATGTCTCTTTGTAAAGAGACAAACAAAAATTTATAACTTATAACATTTAAGCTTATCTCTAAGCAGGAAGTAAGTCACACAAGACCAAGGCATGGGGGAACAAAGACTACAAATCTAATTGCTTTACAAATTTTTACCTGAATAAAGACACAATGTCCTCACCAGTCCTCTTCAAATCATCCTCTGAGAGCATACATAGAATTGCTGCCTTCTGGAATACATATATTGCCTATTTCAAAAAGAAATAGCAAAATATTATCTCATCTAAATCTCTGTGTTCAGTGAATATACTAAGGACTCAAATCTCTCACTCCAATGGCTGCAGTGACGTAATTTCCAGTAATTCTCAGGCATGTGGTACTGTAAAAGTCTAGTGTTCCCTTTGTCACATAAACTATGCAAGAATTTTATTTTAAATATTTTAAGTTACTTAGTCAGAAGGTTAAAGGTGTCTCTTGCAAAAAGCATGAGAATTTATTAAGCAAACTACTGTCAAATGTTAAATGACATAACTATTCTGAAGTCCATTACTGTTATTATGTGATCTGTTATGTGTAGAGATGTAAAACAATAGTCTAAATAGGATCAGGCAACAATATTGCATCAAGAATTATTGACACATTGCGCTTGCTTAATGCTTTGAGAAACATTTTCACCTGATACCTCAACTTTCTTGAGAGATCCTGTCTCCAGAAACCTTCCCTTTTCCTGACACAAAGTATCCACTGACTACCTGTGCTCTTCTCTGTTTATAATAAAACAACAAACTACAGTTTCTTCACCCAAGTTTTATTAGTGAGTGATAGAACCTGACTTGAGATACATGTTAACACTTTTCCTGTCCACTTCTTTTTCACAACCCTAATAAGTACAGAGTGCCCCTGGGAGTCGCGGGGGGATGGGTCTGGGCAGGTCCCAGGAGTTATGAAATCCGTGAAGATACTGAATCCATGAATATTCAATTAACCCCCACCAGTAGCCACATATCCTCCACTAATTATGTCTGGAGGACACTCCTGGGAGCGTGGCTCACACTGTAGCACCTGATTAAAGCAGAGGAAGCACCTTTAGGTGCCCCCCAGCCACGGAATCCAGGGTCTGGGATGTTATGCGCATGCACGCAGTCACACAACTTGCTGAATATCCAATCGCAACTAATTGAATACGCAAATATGTGAACTGCAAATATGCAGGGTTTCTCTGTACCTCAATTTTTGAGGGGACAACACTATGCTGCTTATGACTCTGGTGCTTCAAAATGTGAAATATAAATTCCACCTTAACTACACAGTTAAATCTACCATTTTGATGCCATTGTGCCCTTGCTTATGAGTTTCACAAGAAGGGGAAAAATACACTCACTATGCAAACTGGAAAGTAAATTTTACTGTAGAGAGACCGCTGGTATATCACAAAAACATCCACCTGTACATTTACCTTAGACCACCTGCTCTCTCTGCTGAGCAGGTCAGCATACCGATATGCTTGAAGCCAGTCCTGCTGGAAGGTGTAGCACCACATCAGTTCCCAGTAACAGAGATGATGAATCTGTTTCCACTCTTGCTGGGCTGCTATGCAGTCTTGGAACCTCAATTGTGCCTACGATGTAGTTAAGTAAGAACGATGAAAAGTGTCTCAATTACAGCTGCCTGTGAAAGTCATGTCTAATCAAAGAGCAAATTCTTAACACCCAAGTGGAGAACATCTGACTAGTAAAATGGGGCAAACTTCCCTTTCAGTCCCACTTACAGAGAGAGGACTGGAATCAACACTGATAGAGAACATGAACAGGTATAAGAGCACAGTTAGTAGTTCAAATTAAATAAGTTACTTACATGAATTAGTTATTTTTCCACCTCAGGTTGTACACTAAATGAATAAAAACATTCAAAAGAAAAAACTGATTTACCTTTTCAAAATTTCCTTTCAGTATATCTATTCTGGCAGCATAAAATAGAATAATGGAACCCTTGAAAGGAGATTAGAAAAATAACCAGTTAGTATTTTAAGCTTAGGGAAGAACACAGTTGCTATAAAATCTACTGAAAATACACACAGTTGGAAATTTCTGGAGGTAGGGTTCAAGAAGACTGTCTGCTTCCTGAAGGTTAGCTTCCCCTGTACCTAGAAAACATAACAAACCAACCTCAATGTACTTAAAATCCTCACCAAGCTTCACAGATTAAGATTTTGTTTCCAACATTATGATTTCAACAGATCAATGGATAACTGCTTTTATGCAAAAGCAGAATTATTTAATCATATCATGTTTGTATAAAAATAAATGCTTGCTCCAAAGATAGTGAGTGCTTGTAAGGTATTAAATGGCTGTAAGTAGAAACAGACTAGAATAATAAGAATATTTTTAAACTAATTAGGAAAATATTCCACAGTTGCCTCTTTTCCTAATTTTGAGCTCAGTAATGAAGTACAAGTGATACTGAAAGAAATGAAGTTCTCCTTAATTTCCTGATGAGCCTGAGGAACAAGGACTAAAATACTTAAAAATTGAAGAACATGAAAATATATGGCAAAGAAGTATACAGAATTAATTATGACTTTTAGGTCTATGTGGCAAAAGCAATTAACTCTCTACACGTATGAACTTCCAAACCAATTTCTGGGGTGTAGAGGCTTTTTTTTCCCTGGAGATAATTCACTTGATATCTCACATTAATTTATGCATAATGACTTTTCTGAACTTAAATATATTTTGCTATATTTTGCTGTCACACCTTATGACAGCCCTGCAAATGTAACAAGATGTTGGTATCATGCTATCTACTCACAGTGTTTCTGTAGACGTAGCTTTGTCAGATCATAATTAATTATACAGTAATCTCCTATCTGGCCACATTTCTGAAATTCACTTATAAAACTAAACATGGTATCTATGATAAGGTGTAGCATGATTGAAAAGCTACACAGTGGGTCTCACCAAGGATTAAGGAGACGTAAGTATGATAAACCAACAAGGTGAAAGTACACAGAATGGCCCTCAAACTGTTGCCAGATGCACCTTCCCGTAGTTGGCAGAGGCCCAACTCCTAAGAAATATCACAAACACATGCAGAATTACATATTAGTATGCAGAGTTACTATTAATTGTTTCTGGCTAACCAAAATACATTTTTTGTTTCAGATTTAAGTATTTCATAATTCAGCATTTTATCATCTCAAATCCACCATAACACACTACCAAAACAGTTCTGTCACAGTTAATAGCACTCAGAAAGGAGAAGACTAATCTAACTCTCAACACAATTAACCATGAAATGAGAACACCACACGAACCATGCAGACACACAGGTCTACATCTCTTCCCCGTTATTTTCTGTCTATGATCCTGTCAGAATTACATCTTTAAATCTATGTTCAGTGAGAACCCCTCCCAACCATTCCAGTGCTATTTGTTGGCATGAACCCTCGTTATCTTCCATTTTCTTCTATCATGTCAGCCACTACTTTGAGGTCATGATCAAAATGCTAGCTCTGCTGACACATCAATGTCAAAATACAGATCTGATTCATGGAGACTTATTCAGCTGTTAACATATGAGACATCTTCCCTTACTTTCCAGATTAGGCCCATTACATAACAGCTTGTCTGCTTAGGGGGTGTTGAAACAAGCTCAGAGCTTCCCTGCTTAAGAGCAGCACTCTTCAGAAACATATCAGAATTTAATTATTTTGCCTGAAAACAAACATTAACGTTCATTTCATTGCATAGCAACTTGATGAGTTATCGGATAATTCAAATACCAAAAAAAAAATAAATGTGATGTTCCAAAATTGTTCTATCTTTTCCTTTCAGCTTTCACTGTCTTTTCAGACAGGGCAAAAATGTGTATTCACAGAGCCTCAGCATGAACCAATTCTTTCAGAGAAAGAAACAAAACAAACAGGTTTCTACAGAAGTCTAAATTTACAGAAGAAGAATCACATTGTGGACAAGCTAACAGCAATAAGACCATATGGTGATTTTGCAGCATTACTAACTTGAAGTTCAGTTATTGTTGTATAATTCTCTGGGCTGTTTTGCTAGGATTCTTTTACTTGTGTGTTTTCTTTTATTTCTTATGAGCATTGAAAAATTTTAAAGAGGTATAAGATACAAAACAATGCTAAGTTTACAAAAGAAAAAGCTATCGTTACAAATAATTTCCTAATTTGCAAGATGTACCTAGACTTCAGGGTGACACACAATATTCAGAAATTCTTTGTTACAAATGGGCTGGGATTTTGGATGGACAAATGCAGACTGTGATTCTTGGGTACTACACAGTATGAGGAACATTAATTTCTGACTGCAACAACTAGAAAAGTAAGCTGATATTGTCTACATAAGGATCAGCAAAAGGAAAGCAAATTACAATCTGAAAATCCTCTCTGAAGCAGACTGGTCAATTCTCATGATTGTTACAGAGCCAGATATCACCATATGTGCTTTTCTACCTGTTATTATCAAGCTTGTTTATCTCTCAACAACACTAGAACACTGATAAACCACAGAGATCATTATACTTTTACTGTGAAATATATGACATTAAATCCATTCATTCTTTATCTGAGAAAAAATTAATTTGAAAAAACAAGTATCAGATCAAATACCCTATTTCCAGAAAAGCCAATGAACTCCAAAAGTCGAAGGATCCTTCCTGGTAAAAGTGACAGCATCTGAAATACATTTAAAGAACAAATTTAAATAAAAACATACACACTTTAAAAAAACCCTAAAATCATCACTAACTTGAACCAAAAAGGCCAGTTACTATGTTACAGCCTATTATAAACTAGGAAAACACAAACTTAAAAAAGAACTGGAAAGTAGATATGCATGCTCAAAATTTTGATGATCATCCCAAATGAAAAAATCAAGACAGAGTCCAGCTGCGTTTGTTCCCATAATGACAGAATTTTCTGTCTTCAACTGATAAGAATTGGTTGAAAATTATGGGTTATTCTGAATGAAAGTATGTATCATCTATTTTGGTAGTACTTACAACCTACAATTGTCACCTTCCTCTACTCCCAATAAAACGACACAACAGTATCACAAAAGTCCTACTTATCCCTACTGTGGGAGTACTAAATTGGCAGACCAACAAGCAAAATTATTTTAGAAATACTAGCTATTGTTATTATCCTTAACCTTCCATTATATGCATTTTTGTTCTCCCTGTAAATGCATTCTTCATATCCTACACAACAGAAAACTTATAAAGATCATAACAACCTTTTCAATGAGCATTACAAGGACGTCTCTTTGAAGGTCAGTTTAAAAGCTCCATTTACCCTAACATATTCTGTCCAGTGGAGACTTATTCTGTTAAGCTTCCTACTGAGGAGACTATATGAAGAGTAAAGGTCAGAAAACTTATGAACACAGACATCCACCAGCTTCTTGAGTTTGAAAGACTCGTGCAAGTAGACCTGAATTCTTCTGACCATACTCAAAATTGGTCGCCACCAATGTACAATGACACAAAAATTAACCTATCAGTAAAAATCAACTCTCACCATTGCTGTGACAGATGTGAAAAAGTAATAAAAATAAATTCTGAAGAAAACATAGTTTTCTTTTGTATAAAATCAGTAAACTATTCTTCATTCTTCTAACTGTAATTACGTATGCAAATCTGCAGTACCAGTGATGCAAAAGCATGGTATACATGGAATTAAACATGGTATACATGGAATTAAACAGTCACTCCAGGTATCCTTTAAACAGCAGCATAAGTATCTTAAAATTTTCTGCCACTCACAGGTAGATGTACGCAGTTGCTTTTCCACTTCAGAAATATAACATACATTAGTTATTCCAAGAGAATTAAACACAGTTCAGAAAAACCTTGCAGAAAGTTCCTACGAAGCATGCATGCCACAGGCCACTGCTGTTTTCCCCTTGTATAAAACCTCCAAAGCCTGCATGTCCATTTTATAAATACACAAATGTTAAAACAGAGTTAAAGTACTGTATATGCAAAAAAAGACACTCCTACAGAATTATCCCAATGGCCTTTCTGTACTGTGAACAAGTCATACCAAGTTGAATGCGCCGATTCCGAGATTTACTCCTCCTTCAAACTGGTAATAAGTTTCATTTTTGCTTTTGTTCCCCTGAGTCATCTGTAGCACCTGATGACATTCTCTTTTGATGCAGGAAAAAAAGGAGGGAAGGGTAAAAGTGACTTAGAAATTATATGAAGTATAATCATTATGATTGCTATCAAAATATTTCTTTCTATTTGGGGGGCATTAACAGCACTCCAAATGCTTATACCAATGCTGAAACTAAGTGTTTTCTAATGGCTTACTTGTATATTTGGTAACTTGTCCTAATTTTGAGGCCACCTTTGATAAAGTTGATCATATTTTCATCCTGGAAGGAAAAGATTCAATAGTAGAACATTGTGCATTCAGCTATCACACATAACACAGACATAAAAGTCTTCCGTCTATATATATAAAAATCCACTTTAGTACAGTGGTGAGTGTCCCCCCCTTTCAGGTGGGAGACGAGGATTCAATTCCGGCCAGGGAGGCAGTGGTGCCATTTAAGAGTTGGACTTGATTATCCTTGTGGGTCCCTTCCAACTCAGAATATTCTGTGATTCTGTGATTTACATCTATTTTTAACTTCATGGTCATTGGAAACATTAAAGATGTTATTTAGCTACTAAACTAATTGATTTCTAAGACATAAGTTAACCTTCGCTTTAAGTTGTCAAGGAAACATTTCTCTTGTGTGTGTAACAAATCCTAAAATTTAAGAGAGAGATTGAAAAACTCAAAGTTACTTTTAACAGAATTGCCAATGCATATAAATGAACCAAGAAAGCTATCCACCAGATGGTGCTATAGGAACTTTTCAGACAATTTCAAAATGGCGATTCTCACACACACAAGCAAGCCTATACAGATCTGGAAGAAGGCAAACCAAAGAAACCCCTGAACAGATGAAATCCCACTGCTGATCAATACAAACTATGCATACTACCTAATATATGTGCTTACTAACCTCAAGAACAAATGAAACAAAGCCACAAAAAGCAAAACAATAGCCAACAAAACTAAATTGCTGAAAAGCAGGATGGTTGAACAGTTCAACAAAAGAGAACTTTTTCCTCTTAGAATTCTCACAGAAGAGGGAGGGACATGTGCAGGCATTTAAGAAAGGCACATTTAAATACTAAGGGACAGCACATACTACGTGGAAAATGAAAAAGCACCAAAAAAAAAAAAGATCCATAGAACCATCAGCCAAAGGGAATTCTGGCATCCAGAAAAGGGTCATCAATCATTTCAGAAGACCTCATCTATTTTGTTTACAAGTCTGAATACTCAAATTTCAAGTGCTTTAGTACAAGCAATCTAGTTCATTCTTCTTCAGCAGGTACATTTTCATTACCATCATCATCCTCAGATGAATCCAGGTCAACCAAGCATGAAAAATATGGGGCAGGACAGCAATTACCAGAGTGGAGTATTAGAGAAAATATATATTTAAGGAGTTTTAAAATTTATTTTATACATTCCTAAACTCATCTACTTCAACAACTACAGTTAAACCCCCTCGTTTGTGAGGANAATTCTTTTCATAGTTAAAAACCCTCACCTATCCAAGAAAAATAAAAGGAGTTGCTTCCATTTGGTTAGTAAAGAAGAAAAGTCAGTTACAGAAAAGTCTGGCATTTCATTAATAATATACCTGACTCTTCTGGCAGAAGTACCTTATTAAGTGGTTTTTAAATATTTCCCGAATTATCTGTACTAATATCTATGTTCCTTGCTCCTTCCTGTGGGTGCTGGTCAGCCGACTGAACATGAGCCAGCAGTGTGCCTAGGTGGCCAAGAAGACCAACGGCATCCAGGTTTGTAAAAGGAATAGTGTAGCCAGCAGGACCAGGAGAGGGATTCTTCCTCTGTACTCAGCATTGGTGAGGTCGCACCTTGAGTACTGAGACCATTTCTGGGCCCCTCAGTTTAAGAGTAATGTTGAGATGCCCAAATGCATCCAGAGAAGGGCAAAAAGGCTGGTGAGGGGTCCGAAACACAAGACAACACAGTCTCAAGCTACATCAGGGGAAGTTTAGCCTGCATGTTAGCAAAAAATTCTTCACAGAAAGATTGGCCATTGGAATGTGCTGCCCAGAGAGGTGGAGTCACCATCCCTGACAGTGTTCAAAAACGACTCGGTGTAGCACTTAGTGCCATGGTTTAGTTGATAAGGTGGTGTTAGGTCATCAGTTGGACTTGATAATCTCAGAGGTCTTTTCCAACCTAGTTAATTATGTGATTCTGTGATTCCTCTTAATTTGTATCAGAAGACATTACCTGAAATAGATATATTCAATAAACCTTTGTAAAATGCTCACATGTTACAAAAACGTAGCTAAAAAATCCTGTTTTCAGGAGTCAAATTTCAAATCGAATTTGAAAACACTGTAGCATGAAGCTCCTGAACCACACCCTAAGCCAGTGGCACCGGATAGTATTAAATACCAGATCTTTGTGTGGACTGAATTGTTAGCTCAGCAATGCTAAGGCTCATTTTACAATAATCTCTAATGTTCATTCGTAAGCACTCATTACTATATTATTCCTGGCACTACATCAAAAGTGTATAGACAGCAAGACTGAACTGGAAATGACAAGATTACAACCACCAATTTTTTGTTAGTTGGGAAATAGTCCATCCTTTTGTGCAAAATAGATTTGCACTTTCAAACAAGATACTTCCTCATATTTGAACATATTTTTATACAAGTGTTGGACATTGTATGATGTGATGCAAGTCACTTAAAATAACACCTGTCTAAAACTACAATATACCTTGGTGATACCTTGGTACCTTGATATTAATAGCATCTTTGGTTATTCATATAAACAAAGAAAGGATTTTGCTGAATAACACGATATTTACTGTATTTTCAATCACTATCATGAAGCAACATTCACTAGCAAAAAGTTTGGGTTTTACAGGTACTGATCTCTCTCCATTACACTGCTACACAGAGTCACAATATCAAAAATTCACTTTACCTGTACAAAGGTGAGAGCTGCTTTCTGTAATAAGCATTCAGCATAGCAGATTTCAGCATGCATTTCCTCTATATAAGAAAAAAAATTATTTACTGTCAGCAACATCATTGTCAATATTCTTTTCTTGGGGTCAATGCAACAAATAAAATGCCAAGAAAAAAAAAAGGCAAGATTCTGCTGTTGCCACTTCAATATCTGTTGAATAGTAGCTGTAACACACAAATCCCAGTGGAAGTCTTCTATTTCCCTTTTCCTCAGACAAAAGCTTTTGTCTTGTCAAAGCTGACTTTGTCAAAAGCTACTTGTCATTTTGGTGGATAGTCTCCTGTATGTTTCACTGAACCTAACCTCAACAGGCTACAGCAACTAAGACTTCCAACCCTCCTTCCATGTCTTACAAGAAATTTCTGTAGATGAACAGTAACCCTGACTGAGGCTCAGACTTTTCCTACACCCAGTAAGACATCATGAACAGGTTTTCACTAAGTCATGCTCAACAATCAAAGCCTCAGGCAGACTTTCTGCCTTCATGCATCACTAAAGTAAATTTGATTTAACACATGACACAAGTTACTCTGCACCCATGCTGCAAGACCAGCCACATGCACAAGGCTGCTGTATGTATAGTGCATATGTGGTGAGTTTGATGTGTCCAAGTATTAAAAAGGATTCTTGTGCCAGGTTAGAAAAAAATGCATACTTGATTCTGCTTGAATCAGAAATAGGAGATCGGCATTTTCAGAGCCATGAACAATGTACTGATACCATTTCCCAAAACACCTTAAGGCAAAACAGACATGCATAAAACTCGTTAATATATTTAGATTCCAATGCAACTAATGATAAGGATGTATTCCACCACATCAATGAATCTTAAACTTTAGGGAGCTGTCTCAAGTAAAAAAATTGAGCGTTCTCTCTTCAGTCCTATAATGTGTTGTGAAAGGCATTCCTTCCTTAATGCATGCATGTTCCATTTTGGGAAGTTTTACATTCAAATTTTAAAGAAAGGCCACATAAGTGGTTTGTACATTTATTTATTTTAATATTTGAGTTACAGAGTTACATGTATTGGTACACACTGCTAGGATTGTTGTGAGCTTTTTTTACTTTTAACTGTATTATAAACCACTTACCTTCACTCAACTGATCCATTGACTGTTTAGAAACTAAATTGGATAAGGATTCCACTACTGTGCTTCTTTTCCTGAATCTAAATCAATTGTGCATGGAAGAAAAGAAAGCCACACATTTCAGCAAAAATCTGAACTTAATTATTGGAATTCTTAACTATTTCTAAGAGAAATTTCTAGAGATTCTTAGCAAAGTTGTGATTTGCCTACCATTTCAATTTTTTTTGTGAGTAGTTCAAACACTTACACCTCTAGGTTCATAAGCCTATCCAATCTTACAATGCATGCTTGCAATATGAATCCATCTATTTCAAGTGTATTATAGCTTCAAGCCTGCCTCCACCCACCAACTGAAGAGGTGTCTCTGATGCTGGGCAAGACACTTGAACTGGACTTCTAAATTTTTTTCTGTTTCTTGAACTTGAATTTAGAATTAGAAAGAAAAAAATCAAAAGGCACTCTGTATTCAACTTAAATGCTTCAGTATTTCTTGTGGTTTATGACAGATAAAATACCAAAACAGTCACATATTTTAGTTCCAACAGATTTCAACTGTATGTATTATAATTCTAAAAATGAATTTTTTAACTATTTACAAACAACTCAGTTTTATGAAGAAGCTAAAGAAACTATTCCACATTCAGAAGAGGAATACGCTTTGTAATCCCAGGAGTCAATGATTATAAACACTAAGCATTAGCTTATCATCCATTTACACTATTCTGCACATTGACAAGTGCAAGATCCAGGCAACAAGATAGCAGAATACATACAAGAAAAGAGTCAGTTAAGAAATATGTCGTTCTGTCAATTCTTCATATTTGAATGTTTGATTGCCTTTGTCTTGCATTTTTTTTCAGTTTTGTGACAGGCTAGACAAAAGTATTATGTACATTAGAGTTCATATCCTGTAGAGATGAAATTCTGTATTGAAACTGTGAACTACAGGAGCATCTAATCTTCAGACACACTTAACAATACAGTTTAGACAAAACTGCAGATTGATAGCACACCTGAAAAAGAAGCAGAAACTGCTGATCCATTTCCTTCAGAGAGGATCTGAATTTTTTCTCATTTCCTCTTCTTTTTTTTGTCATTGCTAAAATGATGCTCTTAAATGTCTAAACTGACATTTGGAGGTCGTTTCATTGGAGACCATTTGTGACACATTACAGCCCAACCAATATAATGAAGAATCAACACAGTTTAATTAATTTCTAGTTTTGTCAAAGGCTTGTTAAACAGCTTCTACAACCCATTTTCTAAGTTTGAGAATTTTAATTAAAAAGATAAAGGTCACTAATGGTTTTTACTTTCTCTTCTGTTTCATTGTTGTTCAAAGAAAGACCAAAAGCAAAATGTTCAGATCATTTCTGATGGGAATAATAGCTCTTTAATTTTAAGGTAAGCTGAACACATATGGAACAATAAAAAAACCAACTATTTGGACTTTAGGAGAAACTTTAGTACAAGCTTAATTGTATTAGAATACTGGTTTCATCTTTGAAAATAACTTTTAAAAAGAAGATTGGTTTCATGTTGAACAAGAAAATTCAACATATAGGGCTTGTAAAGCTTTTATATTGTTGGAAAACAAAAAGTCACAGTTGGCAATAGCTCAGACAGTTAAATCATGCAATGTTAGCTTACGCGTAGGTCTGCGTAGTCAACCAACCATTTAACTAACTTTAGCAGCTATAAATTTCCAGCCACAAGTCTGTTGTTTCCATAATACTACATGGAAAAATATCCTCACCAGTAATAACTGTGTAGTGGAACTTACTCCACCTTTACAAATTTAGGCCACTATCATACTGACAAGAATCTGCTTTAAAAGCATACAGAGAGCTAGGCTAACTTGCAAGGAACATTTAGTGGATTAAGTATCTCATAAATGTTAAATGCTTAGGCTTACCTTTGGCAGGTGTGCAAAGCTTCTTTCATTGTAGAAATTCCCACTTGTATATCCTGCTGTTCAAAGGTCATAGCAGCTTGCATAACTAAAATAGTGCTGTATCCAAGTGCATGGTACATACTATCTTTGGACCTAGAGAAAACAAAATCTTGTGCGTTTAAGCAACACTTTACATTACAATACAAAATTCAATGCAGAGATACTTGTGTTGTGAAAAGACAGAAGAATGAAGTAGGAAAGTAATAGACATCAGAACACGAGCAAGTATCATTTTCCATTGGATGCTACAAGACTGCCACCAGACTGTCCCACCAAGTTCCAGAAAATATCCTGCTTAGGTTACACAAACATTTGCACTTAATTAAGTATCTTATCTATACTGTGATATGGTGATACTGTGATACTGTGATACAATACGTAGTTTTGAAGACAGAAATCTTAAGCAGAGTCAAGGAAAATAAACCTTTGGGCTAAGTCCTTATTTCTCAAATACCATATCAACATTTACCCTAAAATTTTTACATTATTTAAGGATTTGAGTTTAACTTCAAGTAAAACAATTGGGCTTTTTTTTTAAGGCAGCTTTTTGTTTCTTTGTTAGAATAGGTTGAGTCTTGCAATATGCAAAGAACAGGATTCCGATCCCAGTCCTAAAGATTAGCCACTCAGATTGCCTCCCTATGAAGTCACAGATAAGCTAGGTTTGTCCTACGAACCTCTCAGTATTCTTTAATTCCCTACGTCTGCACTGCCATGCTTTTCTTCTCACAGGAGGAAAGACAACAGCAGAAAAAGCAGAATTACTTAGAAGATCAAAAGGTGGGCTTTAAAGATACACACCAGTGTCACTCAAACATTATATAAAAAACAACAAAAAGAGTATTCTCAAGATTTTTCCAGCATTTCCATCCTGTCAAAAGCAGTTCCACTGTACAAATTCTCAGAACAAAGATTGGATAAGGTCTTGCTCTCCTGCTTTTCACCTCTGCATGAGGAAAGACAGTTTGAATTATGAACTCTAATAGAACAATTCAGTGCTTCATCAACAGGTTTTGAGATGGTCTTAGGGAGACAAAAGCACATTGCTAAAACCCAAAAATATGGAGAAA
>WEKX01007715.1:0-67100 GCA_013390025.1 Pitta sordida
CTCCCCCCGCCCCCGCCGGGGCCGCTGGGCTCGGGCGGCAGCAGCTTTTGTCCCTGGCGGCGAAAGGTGCCGGCTCCAGCCCCTCCCCGGACTGGGACGGAACGGAGTATCTGCGGCACGGACACCCCCTTTCCCTCCCAGCATGAAAAGCTCCAGCCCAGGGTGTGAGTTCCCCACGAAACTGGGGATACCGGGGACGTCGGCTTTACCCCACCGCGTTGCCGAGTGTCCATCGCCAAGACACGTCCCACTGGCAAAGCCTGTCCGGGCAGGGAATAGAGGGGACATAGAGAGAGAGAGAGCTGCCATGAACCAGCACGGAGGGACTCACTCAATACGGGGCTCCCTGGGAGGGCAGGAAGGGCCTTGTGGGAGCCCCTCGGAGGTTCCAGTGCTGCAGGTGTGTAGGCACAGAACTGCACTACAGGGGTGTCACAGGGCCAAAGCTGGCACACAGAGAAAGGCAGAACAAAAACTGGGACCTGGGAAAGTGAATATGTCAGCGGAGACAAAGACTGTGGTGGCAGAGGACGGGGACAAGGTAGCACGTCTACAACTCAGCAAACCCGGTGTGCCCAGACTGGCAAGGAGCTGCAAGATTCCTGCAGGGAAGGTGCTGGGACAGCCTGTGGGATCGGATAGGAGAGGTGTACAGGGACAGGACAATTCTTACCTGCTCCTAGTAGGACAGACCATCCATTCAAGTTCACATATGTCCAGAGAGAAGGCAATACTAATTTTGTCCTTGGCTACTTCTCATCTTTGCTTCAGCTGCCCATTCATTAACTTAAAAGTACAGGGAACGAGGCATGACAGTGCTGGAGTGCTTTAGTATCAGTAACGGCACCTTTCCTGGCATGGAGAAAGGCAGAAGCACCGTAAAGGTGAGGGAGGTGGTGGGGATTGTCCCACAAGCCACTGCTCATAGCACTGCCTGCTCCTCAGCCTCCCTGGCTATTATGTGGGTTACAGAAGCACAGCTGGAGGGGGCTGCAAAAGGGAGCAGACAGAGACGCTGGCTCTCAGCCCCCAGGTGCTCTTCCCTCTTCTTCCTCCCACTCCTCCCACTTTCCTCCAGCTGCTGGTGCTGCTCTTTCCTCCCACACAGCAGCTCTAAGAGGCTGGAGGAGACAGTCAGGAACAGGGGAAGCACTTAGAGGCTGACAGATGCCACTGCCTGGGTTCTTTCCAGAGCCCCATCTTCCTTCAACCTTCACTGTCTCCTCCATTTGCTCTGAGTTGGCAGCAGTGCTTGCAGAGGTGCCTGAGCTGCATGACGTGAATGAAGCAGGGCGCAGAGAAATATGGGTGCCTGGGAGCTAAAGCTGATCATTGCAGCCCTGGGAAGAAGTCACTGTGTTGCGAGTAAGGGAGGATTGATATTAAAAAACAACAACAACAAAAAAAACCCCACCTCCCACAAAGTAAACCCCATTGATTTTTCCCCCAAAACCTAGCTGTGCCAGCCAGGATCCATTTTTCTGAAGATCTTGTGAGTAGTATACAGGCAAGGCTCTGAGATGCTATTCAAGGGTTGCTGGTGACACTTTGAAGTGAAAGTCACAGTGTAATTTCCATTTTACCTGCAGTGACCTTCTTGTTCATTCAACTAATACCAACTTCTATACTAATATTGTGAATTCATCCACACTTCTTATTCCCCTCTCAAACTTCATAAAGCCATGCTGACAATTTTAGAAAGCCTTGTTCTACTTTTTCACCCACTTGAAGGGTTGTATATTGAAGAGACAAATCACAGTAACCTGATATGCTAGGACATGCTATCCAGACTGAAAGAACTACAACTGCTAAACAGTCAATCAAAAAGGTAAAAAAAAAAGCTCAGGGCTAAGTCAATAAATAAAAAGATGTAAAGAAAATAAAAGCCCTGTCTCTGGACTCAAATAGTTAATGGAAAGGGCAGGCTCTACTCCTCTACCTAGTGCTGAGGAAGTCTGAAACAACAGGGAGATAGAAGGGGTTTGTCTTAGCTTTTCTTCTGAAGAGTTTCTAAGGGAACTTCCTGCCAGGCATTTTGGTTTGGCTTTTTTTGTTTGTTTGTTTGTTTGATTTATTTATTTATTTGTGTCTTGCAAGTCCTCCAACTGAAGAAAGCAAGCCTTGTCTACACTAAAATACACCAAATTTTGTTCTGGTCAAAATGTCTTTGAAACATTTTAGGAGAAAGTGGTTCATAAGTGGTTCATAAGAGACACTCTGGGCTTCTAAAGGCACAAAACATCCTGTTTATGAAAAGGGACACAGGGCTCTTTATCAGGGTACCAGCAGCAGTGCTGCACTGATCTGATCTTCTCCTGAGGAAATGCTATCACTCAGGTTGCAGCCACCCAATTTTTTAAGAGCTTTTAGTGACGTTGCTGCTAAGGTTGGCTATTGTATACAGGTACAGGGCGGGGGTGTGGTGGGGAAGGTGTCACTATAGAAACTTAAAGGAAGGCCCATATAAACCTACAGTGACAAGGATAAGAACCCTTGTAGAGCTCTTGCAACCTGATGTGCTGATGCTCCAAATAATTAAAATTGCCCTGTGATGACAGTCAGGAATTAAATAGAGTTTGGAAGATCATTCAATTCACCTCTCTCAGATCACTCAAAAAAGACTGTAAGTCACTACTGTAATCAACAGATAACACACAGATTAAAAAGGTTTTAGATACAATTTTCATTATGGCAATCTAATAATAAATAATTAATAGAGTTGGTTCAGTGAATGAGGTAGGTCACATCCTGTACCTTTTGTTGTGTGAATGTGTGCATCCACCCATGCTTAGGGACACACACAAAGGCCATTGTGCCATCCGCTCCCATAGAGAGCTCTTCCTCAGATGAGCCCATGGGAAGACATGTCCGTGACACACAACAAGAGACAGAGCTCTCTGTCTGCAGGTCCCTGAGAAACAGGACAAGAGTGATTGGGCCAGAAGATGCCGCTGGTGGGTGGTGTATATTGGCTACCCTGGTTTTAATGCCTCAGTTACCTGACTTTCATTTTCAGCAGTAACTTCAATCTAGGCGGAGAAGGCAGAAAAAAAAGCATATTGAAGATGCTCTACAGTCTCCTTATAAAAACCATAAACTCGCCTTTAAGTAAGTGTTCTACCCTCCAAAACAAGTCAGTAAGCTAAAAGCCAAAGCAAGTCTGGTCAGGCCTCAGTTTGATCAAGAAGGGATGTCCTAGATAAACTTATTACAGAAAAGGTGAGGGGGAAAAACTGTTCATGATCTTCTGTAATACAAGTAGCAGTTTCAAAATGAACAGATACTCCTTCGCCAGAAATTCATCTCTTGAACTCCCAGCCACAGGTGACCATGGATGCTAAAATGTCTGCAATTTAGACAAGGGACTAACAAAGTCATTACTGCAGTATTACACCACCATGTTTGAAGGGAGGGATGTCAGTGCACTCAGATGTGGATATGGTAGGGCAGAGCAGAGGGGTCTCAGGACCCCTCTCAGCACTCCGAGCTTAGAGGGTGCTATGGGACCTTCCTGTCAGGGGATGTTTCTGTAGTTATGCCTGTCCCTCGGCACCCACACCTGCGCTGGCCAGGGAGGCTGAGCAGCTCTCGTCCTCTGAACACTAGAGACATACTGAACGTGCAGAACATACTGAACATGTCAATGGCAGGTACCCCAGTCTCCAATGGTTTTGCAGCATCGACTTACAGCTTCTCAAATGTCCATCTCCTTCTTGGCTGATGTCTTCAGATAACCAGAAGAAACCATCCACTCAGGCTACTGCTTTGTCCTTTTTACCTTGTCTGGTCCCACTGTCAGAAACAGTCTCTGATGCTAAAAAACCAGTTCTTTTAGCTTTCTTGCACTACCTGGAGCTTTCTTTTCCTCCTTCAAGAGTCTCACCATAAGAGCCTGGGTTTTTTTCCCCCTTTTCTTGGAGAACATGGCTTCCTACCTTACCTCCTAGCATGGTAATTGGTTAAGACTGGCTTCCTCCATCCATTTATTTTGTTTGGATTCCATCTGCCCACAAGTTAATGTCTCTTAATGACTTTCATATATTACTTCTTTGCTCCTCAGCAAAGAAGTAATATAAGGATACAGCAAGAGATACGGTACAGCAAAAGGCTCTTGTAAGATACAGTAGTAACTCATGCTATCATACTGTGATCTGTAAGAGCTGCAGCTCTGGGAAATAATTTCTTTGAAGAAACCCCACAAACTAACAGTAGAATTAGACTGTTTGAGACAGAAGACAAGATTGGATTTAGATCAAAAAGCAGAACAGGCAAAAATTCGAGTTGAAAGTTTAACATTAAATTGTACTAGAACGATGACCGCTTGATTTGGCAGAGCAGTATTTTCAGAGAATTGGGGATTCTTTGGATTTTAAAACGAACTGTGGTGTTACCATGGAAGGACTGCAGCCAGAAGGTCTGACTCAACAGCTGTCTGATTCCTGACTAAAGCACCAGTAACCACCAAAATTCTTCTGTGGGCCGATGTCTGGGTCTCTACGTCCTTCAGAGCAGAGACTGGCTAATTATGTTAAATACCTGGCATGCCATGGGCTCAAATAAATACAAATAGAAATACTTTGTTAGATTAGTAATAACCCAAATCTGAGGGACTGCAAATAGAAGGAGCAGCCTGAAACCAGATTAAAGAAAAAACCCTTAAGAAATAAAAATGCATGCTTTAAGACAATCCCCCTAGATTATAAACACTACAAAGCTAATTTATGCTCACCTGTATTCAAAACTGTTCCTTCTGCTGCACTGTCATCACACCTCCTCTGGGACCACTAGTGTTTTTGCTTTGGAAGCCAGAAGTAGATCATTAAGTTTAAAAGGTTAAAAAAGCCCAACTGCCTGCAAAAGTTGAGGGGCTGCTTTTTTAAGCAGTCAGCCATATCAAAACAGTGTTCCCAATTAATCTTGAGCTTCTAAATACCCAAAAATGAAAAAAAAAAAAAAGCCTAAAGTACAAGAGCCCTCCTTCTTCATTTGGACTGTAATTTTCTTAATGTTCTATGTAAGGAATATAGACTGGACCACTCTTATGGAGATTCCTTAAACATAGCAGTGAAAACAAACTGCTTTTAAGCTCACTACCTGTCCCTTTCTGGAAGTCATTTGCAGGACAATTTTCTGTTGGCTCTCACGGACAACCAGCCATAAGATTTCAACAAGACCACCACAAACTGACTGTACTCAGTGCTGGTCAGGCCACATCTTGAGTNTATAACCTGTGAACTTGTTAAAGCTTCATAAACCTCAGTGTGCACACACCTGAATTGTTTTGTTTGAATCAATACTGGCATACTTGAGTACTTTCAGCAAATTAAGAGAAAAAAAAGCCAGCAAAACCAATCCCACAAGTGATAAAACTTACTCTTCAGTGATATTTCTTTTAAGAGTCTCGTTGACCCAAACATGGCCAGCTGGTCCCTGCAGCATTCCAGTACATCTAAGTGTTGCTTGAGATGGGAGGACCACCCTGAACCTTCTACACAACATAGAGTAGCTCTGGAGGAGGAGCTTGCATTTTCTGAATGCCAAGGCAAATCCTTCTAAAGCATTTTGACTAGTCTAGTGCTGATACAGAGTCTATTAAACTCTTCTTATTCCTTCCTTCATAGGTTTCCACACTGTTGTTTTTAATGTGTTGCTACTATTTGTATTCTCTGGCATTGCAACTGTTTCTCATACAAATTATAAACAGAAGTAATTCCAGCTCCAATGCCCCCCGTATGTTCTAAAAAGACATCAGACAATGTGTGGGAGGAAGAGAAGCACAGCAAGGAGGGGAAATGCCTTGCCTGAAGTCATACAAGAGGACAGCAACAGGGGTAGAAACATTACTATTCATGAAGCAGGTCTAAACCCAGGAGGTCCTAAATTGTTTGCCAGGAAAGTTCATGGCAGCTACTGCAAATTGCAGAAAGCAAAAGCATCACAGTACATACTGCAACAGCGCTAATTAACATCTTTGACTATATCATACAATTCTTAGGGAGAGGTTAAGGGCTTGTTTTTAATCTTTTTCCTGTAAGGGGGAAGGAGAGAGGGTTACAAAGTGGAGAAAGGTCATCAGCTGCATCAGAAAACTTGATTACCATTTTCAATCTGTTATGAAAATCTGCCATCATAGGTGATGCAAGGTGTCCACAGGTGATCTGTCTCCATTGCACTGTAAAACCTCTTGCTTGAATGTGATCCTATGGTCACACTGGATACCAACATGGTATTTTTGGGTTTTCCTTTTTCTCTGTGGTACTAGTGCAGTCCTCACCAGTACAACTATGACGTCAACAGGAAATCAAACCCAACTGCTTCACAGATAGAAGTGTCTGATTCTGCTACCGTGTCCTGTAGCACTTGCCCTCAAAAGCTGCCCTACCCATAAGGATGCTGAGGATTTTGAGGATGTTATCTGTGAACAAATGGAGACATTTTGCCCCATCTGTACCTGATTTCTAGGTATGCTTTGAAAACACCTGAGGGGAAAAAATGGCTTTTTTTTGAGGATTTTGCCATTTACCTATGGTTATGTCATCCCTCAATTTGACTACTTCAGTGATATGTTTAGCAGAGCCAGTCAATGTGAAACAAGTTACCAAACCTCATTATTAGAAATCATACTGAAGTTCAGTTTGTCAAAGGTATCTCAAGAATCAATGGAAAGGAACAGGCAGTTCCAACAGGCAATTTGTCACGCTCTGCAACAGGAAGGGTGGATCACCCTCTCAGGATAACAATCTTTTCCATTCATCGAAGACAGAACCTAGACAACAACCTTAGCTTTTTTAAAAATAGCTTAAATGGAAGATGAATGCAGTCCATAAATAGTCAGCCCATCCTGCAGAGAGTCACATCTTTGCTCCATGAAATTCATGAGTCTCCATTTCAGATTGCTGTTCAAGTTGCTTTCTGTGCATAAGATCAGCACAATTAGTTTTAATTGACTAACGTTTGAACAGTCGAACCACTCGAACCCACCACTCTTGGCATTTATATAGGAGGGTTGAAGGCATGGAGATGAGAGTGTTCCATTAGCCTTCTCCAAGGGCAGAAGCCAGCACTCCCCAGCAGATTCACCAGTGGGTGAAATCTTTAAGACAAATACTCAATTGCTAGCATTAGGTCAAGTTTATGCTCTCAAGTAGATTTTTTTGCTTCCCTGCTTCAGTTTGAGATACTGCTTATGCAGTACACATCTAGGAATTACCTAAAATCTCAAAAAATACTGTTACGAGGGAAACATGGGTTATTTTAAAATTAGTTGCTTGGCAGAGAGCAAACAGTAGACAAATAGCAATGGAACACCTGCACATACAAATTTTATGGGACGAAGGGAGTACAAATTAAAGTATTTAACCAAGATTCAGAAAAAAATCACCCTTAAGGTGGAAATTCTTTGGAAATGCAATGTCCTTGGTGCCAATTTATAGTATGGTCACATACACAAACATTAGTCTTCATGCATTTTTCATTATGTCTGTATACAGTACATCTTGCTGCATTTCTTAATGAAAAAAAATTAATAAACACTGGAGTCTGGAGTAAGCAAAATATGACATGAGTAAGAACAGCCAATTTTAAGTGCTCACCAGTGTTGTCTATGAGTATAATCCGTGGTGATCCAGAAAAGTTCTAATTTAATTCAATCTTTTGTCAAAGCCATGAATGACCATCTGTGCTCCACATATTGCTGCCTTACATTCTTAAGGACTAGACTTACTCTTCACTTAAATCCTGGCATCCTTCATCATCCGTGAGACTGAAGCAGTAGGAAAGAGTTCAGCAAGTGGGAACCACTTGATTTGACCATGTGCTACATTAGGAAACCAAGCTGTAAGGTATATCCTCTGTATCAAGTTTTGTTTTTGCATATTAATTTTAAAATTAGCACATGAAATGTTTATGACATATTTAAGTGATTCCCAAGTATTTATCAACCACTATAAAAGTAAAGCAGACCAGTTAACAAAACTGAGTAAAAGCAGCCTCTGCACATTGCTTTAGTTTGAGGAAAAGCTTTTACTTTTGTTTCTAGCTCCTACTGAAATTCTTTCCATTTCCTTGCACCTGCCTTACTGTTTTCCCCTCCCACAGCTCTATGTGAGAAATCTCTAATTCATGATCCCAGCCCATGATCCTAGCGAGGTGTGTGTATCAGAACTCCCATGAAGTGACCTTCCTCTTGTAGTTTATATACAGATACAACGATGCCCGTCTCCAGCCAACAAAATTCAGCCTTCCAGTAGCCTTGAGAATAAAAACTGACACGCTGTTGATTCAGTTGACAAAAATTTAACACATCCACCCATTTTTAATAAAAATCTACCCAACAGTAGCACTTGCTCATACCTCTGGCAGGCTTTCTAGATAAATGAAAATTATTTGCAATAAACAGAGGTAAAATTTGCATTAGAACTGCTGATCTTCAGTCATATATAAAAATTCTCAGGAATCCTTTTAGGAAGTAATAAGTTACAGTATTATAAAAACTATGTTGATATCATAGTTTCAACCACTACCGTATTTGCTCTCAGTTTGCATCAATGAAGGAGGAAAAATATTGGGGGGAAAAAGAGTAAGTTCATAAGCATTGTTACTTTAAAAACAATCACTAAAAAGCATGTTTAACACTAAAAGCCGGAGGGTAAGTTACATGACAGCTGATTTAGATAACTTTCCCTTGTTTTGCTCTGCCACGGAAAGAGAGTCAGACACAGAGGTGCAGGGAATTTTCCAAGAGTATGCACAAAATCACTATTTAATCAGGAGTGTTAAAGGTTTTCCTGCCTCCCAGCTCTGTCTGCTCCCGAGGAAAGGCTGTAGCTCCTCTGACTAACCTGGACTCTTGCAAATGGTGTGTGACATACACATTAGAGGAGAAGTTGTGAGTTGTTCATAAACAATTTATTTTATTTCAAATATGTGCACTTTTTGATTCATCAATGATGTCTGGAGAATCATGTCCTCCATCAACCAAAGACAGAACTGATTTGGAAATCTTCCACCTGACTTATTTGCTGTTGATACCTTGACACTGTCTCCCTCCTCCTCGGCAGCTGAAAGTATGGCTCAGAGAGAGCATAACTTGCACCTTATTCCAAAATATCTAGAAATACAGTGGAACCAAGAATTAGTAAATTAACCATTCAGGGAGGCAGAGGGCTATGAATATATAGACAAATACAAAACATCTTATTGGGATTTTTACCAGTTTTTTTTTTCTTCAAGATTAAAAACTACTTTGACTTTAGGGTCCTGCTGTTTTCTACTCCTCACACTCCAACAGAAACAAATAATTCCAAAGATGCTTGATGTTTCTCATGTTTTTTTATAAACATTTAAAAGTCTGTTCCTCTCCTTCCAAAAAAGCAGGCAATATGGTACTGAGAACAAGACTGGACAAAGCATGAGTTTCACATGGATGAACTGCTAATTAGCTCCTCTTACTATTTGGTACAGGTATATGCTTTGCATTTCCAGTGACTTAGATTATAAGACATGAGGCAAGTTATTTTGGATGCTGATGCCAATCTGGAAAGAAATAACTAACAGTGCCTGGGTCCTGGTACAGGTGGTCATGGACTCATGGACTCTTCTTGGTTTAATATTTACACAGATGTTTTAAAATTATGGTCTGTGAAACATACTTTCCAAAGATGCTCTTGTATTTGAGAAAAAAATAATAAAAGAACCCTTGATCCAAATCCCATCTCTTTTTAAAAGTCTTGTTAAAAATTCTGATTCATCAATTTATCTTAGCACACTTAAAAGCAGAATAGAGAATAATGACATTTTTAAAGGAAAGATCCTGATCCCTAAGGAGACCGTCTCTCTTTTTTCATAAGTAAATGACACTGAATGGTGCGGATTCGATTCTTTGCTGGGGCAAACTCCGGCTGAAGTTTTAGCGTTGACTCATACCATTTCATTGCCTTTTCAAACTCTTCCTGTAAAGATGGAAATAGGATTGCAAAGAGTCAGATTCTAAAAACAGTAAACACATTTTCTAAGTCTTTCCCATCCTACATAGTTGAGTAGCGTGATATGCACAAAAGTAACTGAACCAATCCTTGTGGTTTAGGATTTTTTTTTCCTTCTTCCCCTAATAATCAATGTTTTCTTGGGCTAATGACTCATCTGCATAATCCACAGAAAGGAGTCAAATTACTGCTGAGAATTATTGACCAATTATTGACCAATTGACCAGTCCCTTCAACATTGTTTTTGTTCTATTAAGTTCCTTTTCTCAGTAATTTAAGTTGTACAGTAGAGACACGTAATACTATAATAATTCTAGCCTTATTATAAACACTAACTAGATCAAGGTGAGTTGTAAACTCTTGATTTTTTAAAAAACGTGTATTTTAGTAGAATATATAGACAATATGATGGAATTTGTGTTCAATCTGTAAGTTACATTGGGCACCAATGATCAAGATATTAATATTGAACTTCTTTTATATTTTTTCTGCACAACTGTGAATTGGGGTTTACTTATTACCCTAAGCTTAGTTCTTCAGTAAAGAGACCCCATTTATCATCCATTTTCCAGTATTATAAAATTATCTTGTGCTTAGGTGGGCAGCCAATACAAATTACCAACTGTTTGCTACTGTCTTAACAAAGCTTTGCAGACAGCATTCTTAAGCCACCTTATAAAGATGTTGGCCTTAAAGTTCTGAGCAACAGGAGTATAATGAGTAATAAAAGTTTTGTCTTTCACAAAAGATATTTCTTCTTGATGATCCTACCCTAATTTCTTGAACACTGCTCCTTTAGAATTATTTGTGAGAATAGGATTTTTATATACACGTAAATATTGTACCAAAGACAGACATACCTGGGTGACAGCACACTCACCATTGCTACATAGACATTTGCCAGTGTGAAATGATTAACTACGAAGTGCGGCGCTATTTCCACTGCCATGGTAGCCACAATGATGGCATCATTCCAGAGTTTTGCATTGTGGAAGATGTTTGCTAGGCTTATTAGTGGAACATCCTGGAAGAGAAGAGCAAGCAACAAACAGTGACGTTCTTCGCACTGAAATTGTCAGAAGACTCCACTGCTCAGCCACTCTCACTTGGTTCCTACTCACTTCCCTCTCTGATGATGTTGAAAGCCATGAGCCAGACCTATTTTACTACAAAAGGGCATTTGGGCCTGAGTTATAAACAAAAAACCCCTCACATCCACTCACAATGATGACAAACACTACCTTTGGATAGAAAAACAACATAAAAATTAGCTCACTTAAGTGTCCTAGTATGTAGTCAGTTTTTAGAAGCTCTTACTCAAGTTTTCTCTCCAAAGAGGAGATGCACTCTGCAAAGACAAGAGAAGCTGTTTTGTTTGAAAACTGAAGCTGTTTTGAATAGCTGTTTTTTTAAGTGTTGCATAAAAGGAGAAGGAACACGTACAAAAGTAGGGAAGTGGAAACATGGTCTAACTACTAGTGCAACAGATGCACTGTTTTTCGTCCTGCCTCTGCCACAGAATTCTTATTCTGATGATGAGTAACAGCTATAAATACAATTTTCTTAGCAAGTCACTGATGATATGCCTTTTTATTTTCTGGATTTCCAGACTGTGACCTTGTCCGTCTGACAAAACTGTTGAGCTCTGGCAGCCATCACACACTCTCTGGGAGCTCGGCTTCACATCTTCAAAGGACAAAATTCTGCTTAGTACAGTCTTAAGTGCCCTCAATAGGACAATAAAAAATTCTGGATGTGACCCCTGCCTTCCTGACCTCCACAGGTCAAGGAGTACCTTTGGTGGGTGTGTCATTCGTATTTGCAAAGTAGATATTATGGAAGTCAGAATCACAAAAGAAGTTCACAGGAAAATTATTTACCTTCAATTTATGTGAGAAAAGTTAAGAGAAAGTAGCCAGAGGGCATAAAAGCCAAGAGGAAGATAAAACAAAACACCAAATAGCTTTTAATTCAGTACTAACTCAAACTGAGTACAAGTTGCAGTTCTATCTTTACAAACAAGATCCACAGTTTTCTCTGGAGGCAGCTTCAGTATGGAGAACAAAACCAGGGCATGAATTTGGAAAGTCATCCAGTGCCAAGCAACCTGCTATCATATTCATAAAACACAGCACTACTACACCATAATCTTGCCAAACTGCAGTTTCTAATCCATAGTCTGTCTCTTACACAGCCAAGGACTCCATTTCTGAGTAACCATTCCCAATTACAAAGAAGACAGGAAAACAAGAAAAAGCTTGATTTGTTAGGTCTTGGTTCCAACCTTGTTTTAAAAGGACCATGCAAATAAATAGACTTATAGGAGACATGCACAGGATGTGCTGTGGAGATGTGCATTTCTTAGTTGAAATATTTCTACTGTTTATGGCTAAATTCTCCCAATAATATCCTCAAAGCGTAAATTATTTTGTCTCCCAATTTTCAGAGAAGAGTTGAAGACCAAGATTCAAAAAGGAGTATACGTTTTGCAGTGCTGCACAATTTGTTACTCAGGTCCCAAAGGAAAATTTACAATGTTGAGTAAGGAGCACATGCATTTATCAGTTTGCAAGGGGGAGCTTGGTGTATAAGAATAGACTTTATAATACTCATCACAGCACATGACAAAGTGAAGGGGACAAAGCACTTCAGCCAACTGAAACACTAAACAGAAGATAATCAAGGTACTTCCTTTTTTTTTGAGTGAAGTACAGAACTCTTGCAAGAAAGTCAAGGGCTAGCGTCCAACTGAGATTCACAGCCCAAATGCTTAACATTTAACCATTTAATCACCTCCTACCCTCTTTGGAAGTGTAACCAGAAGACATACTCCCCTCTTTAAAAGCATAACCAGAAAATATACTCCCACATCTTAGGTTAGAAAACTTGTCCAGACAAAGGCTGATGAAGACTCACAGTCCTACATAACAAGAAGTTGTTCAAGCCTGGAATGCCTACGGAGGTGTCAAAACCACTAAACTGCGGGAAACACCAATGAACCTTTTCTGCAGATATTTTTTTTTTGACAGTCCATACTAAACAAGTGGGGAAAGTCTTAAGGCTTCACCTCAACTACCTAATATCTAATACATTATAGACATTTGATATACACAGTGTTTGCCTTAACAGTAGTCTGGAAAAGCTCTGCTGTGACAAGCAAAACATTATTTCATCTGAGTAGTGGGCATATGCATACACACCTTCATGTGATGGGGTGCATAGTGCAATGCTTGCCGTAAACAATCAATTGCCTTCTTTCCTTGGCCTTTCACCCTCCAATAAAGAGCTGCCATGCTAGAAAGGACCCATGAAGTCTGATTCTGGCAAAAGAACAACACAAAAACCTTCATGCAAACATGTGTAGTGAACAGCCTTTCTGTTTTTCACTCAACATTTATTTGATATAGTACTGAGACAGAGAATGTTACACTTAAAAACAGCATTAAACTATTTCAAAGCAGCAAAAAGTTTCTTGTCTGACAACACATATGCAACAGCCAGGTAACTGAGACTGTCAAATGAAACAACTTCTAAATGCAACATCATTTTCTTAGGAAAGAAATAGCAGTTAAATAGCTTTCAACAGCAACAATAGTTTCAGTAACCCCAACAGCTTTTAACAGGCTGTCTGATGCTGAGCATCTAGATGTGCACACACATCACCCAAGAGGAAGGAAAATAATTAGTTAAATTAGTTGATTGGACTGGCAGGCTCCCTGCAGTCACCAGAAAGACAGCATACCCTGGGATGCAACTCAGACCAGAATTCTGACAAAGCCCAACTGCTCATGTTCAGTGCCTCTAGCTGGCTGACTCCCATGGGACATGTTACATGTCCCATGTCCCATGTAACAAAGAAAAACACTATGTGCTTGAACAGATACAGTAAGTGAATGTTTATGCTCACATATGAAATTAGATAAGTAGCCATCTTGATTTGTTTGGTTAGCTCTCGTGAATACTGAATGAGACTGGTAGTCAGAAGAACTGAATTGTATTTCCAACATAGCCAACACTATTCTGTTTCTAGTCTCTGCACTGAATTTTCAGCTTATCTGGATAAAGCTTGTTGACTGCAGGGGAAACCAGCATGTAAGGGAAAAAAGTAGTAGACATCTAAATTGAAAAGAAACTAATTCTTGTTACAGGAGGATAAGAGTAACATCTTTATTTTCTGGGAATGGACAAAGCTATATTTGCTTTAGTTTCAAAGCATAGTAAGATCCTCAGATGGTTTTGGTAGCACAGGCTAGGGGCACCAAACTGTTTTGACTGAGCCCTCTTTTCTATAGTGCACTAGGATATTACCCCTATGACTTGTAAAAACAGAACAGCAATCCCTGCATCCCCATCTGCTTTGCAGATCCTAGGAAAACTGTGACCCATATCATCTCATCCTAAGGCCCTCATCTGAGGTCCTTTGCAGTCTTTAGCCAGGAATCTTGGGTTTCTCTGGGGAGAACAGGAAGTGCAGCCTTGCACATGGTACCACACCTCTGCCTGAACACATTTGACAATTCAGCCCAACACTGCAGGAAGCAAAAGAAGCAGGCTGAAGCAACAGGAAGACCCTGCCTATCAGCTGTCTGACTGCTGCATGCCGGGAGTGTCACTGAAGAGCTGAGACATGGCTTAACTCAACTTTCCACACGCTCCAAGCCAATTTAGCATAAAAGAAAGAAGAGGGCTGAGAAATGTTGAAATAGTTTAATATATCAATAATTAGCAATGCTGCTCACTACAGGGCAGGAAACACTGTGAAATTTGACAAGCTTAAGTTTCAGGGGAGAGAGATATGGAAGACACTTGATGGTATAAGCACAGGATATACCCCAACAAAATGCTTGTGAGGGCATTATGGATGCTAAATAGACACAAATCCCTAGTTCAAGTACTAATACGTTCCTTGACTAGGATTTCAGACAAACTATTTGAGATCGGATTGACCAGTACGTGAGTCATGAGCAGTAAGCCCAGTCTTCTCATTTTTATCATCTACACATACCTTTTCCAAAGCTTTGGCTATTCGAGTACCAACTTGTTCTAGTGACTGTGGTGAGTACTGGTCTTTGCCAAGATTCTGTAGCACCTGTGGAAGAATCACAGAATCACAGAACATTATGAGTTGGAAGGGACACACAAGGATCATCTAGTCCAACTCCCCAGCTAATGCCCATACAGGGATCAAAACCACACNTACAAGTGCTTAATTGCTGGAATGTGGTAAGAAGTGTCCCTTGCTTACTGGTTGCTTAATTACCCAGCCTTTTACAAATGCTGTAACCTGCTTCAACGTAAACATCATTGTCTATCTGGAGTTAATACTATCTGTATCATCACATAGTGTTGTAACTCCATAGCACTGAATACTAAGAATGCTAGATGTTCTAAGTATGCTGAGTTGGACTTTCACTTACTCATCCAATAAAAGCTGCCGTGTTACGACCATTTCTTTGTGACAGCCTTCAACTCTGGCATACCTCTTTCAGTTGACTTTCTCCAGTGTAATGCAAGCTGGCCCGACTGGAGACACCTTGCAGGTGGTCCAAAGTATGCATACTGGCTGGTAGGTTTGAGTTACAAAGGGGCTCCATGGCTGGTTCTTGCAGCTGTGTAGCAAAATCAATGTGATCTGTAATGCTACAAATGTCATAAAACAAGTTGAATTAGTTAAGAGCAGAAAACAGAATAGTCATTACAAAGGTCTCTAGTGAAAGTAAAGTGCCCAGAACCTGGCAGAATCTCATCTGAGTAGCTCAAGAAGCAAGAGAAACTAGTTCTTCCATCCACATTTGCAGTTTTCTTTGCAAGTCTATTGAGGACCACATAATTTTTTCAAACTTCTCTGAAGTCCTGGAAGTTTTTTCTTACTAACAAAGTTTTCAGTTCATGCACACTGAAGGCCATTCTTGCCCAGTGTAAGTAACTTACTTAAAGTTCACATATAAGATACTTACTCAATGTTTTTAGCGGAAACAGCAAGCCATGTGCTGGCTACAGTGGTAAGCTCTACCCTGCGGAGTTTCAGGCATTCATCAGGACTTGGCCATCCAAGGCTACGATAGTCCCTCCTTTTCCCTTGAGAAAGTAAAACAAAAACAGAAGAAACTTTTAGGAAGCAGAAAGACATTCTACTTCAGTACAATGATTTATAAAACACTTTACACCCGTGGATACATTCACTACATTAAAGAAGTCAGTGTCTTGCAGTAAGATTTCGTTAAGAACATTCCTGAACTTAAATGGACTGAATGGAACTTGTAGGATTCCAAGACTGGTAGAGGGTAGGATGCAAGGAACCAGAATCTGTATGGAAGACAGATTAGCTTGTTTACAGGTAATATTGCTACTTAAATGTCCTTAAAGAAAGTTCATAATTGAGTCATTATTTAAATTCTACAACTATAGTGAAAAATGAATAGAAGTTGATTGGTCTATCTTTTGACAATCCCAGGTGAAAGATACTGCCCTTTCTGTTCAATGAGTATTGTTTAAGACAGAGAGTGGCTTTTACTGCATTCTTACACTCAAGACAGCAACATTTCTGAAACAATTAAACAATCCCACTTTTCAGAGAAGTTAAGCAAGGTAGGGAAAGGTTAAATAACTTGTGACCTTCAATACATTACTGTACTGGGGAAAGGACAGGTTCACAGGTTATTCTGAGTTGGAAGGGACCCACAGGATCATCTAGTCCAACTTCCAAGCGCACGCCCACCCAGGGATTAGGCCCACAAGCGTGGAACCACGGGCACCATGCTCCATCCATCCAAGCCTCCCACCATCTAGACCATGTCACTGAGCTCCTCATCAAGTCTTTTCTTAAACACTTCCAGGGATGGCGACTCCACCACCTCCCTGGGCAGACCATTCCACTGAGAGATCACTCTCTCTGTGAAAAAGCTCTTCCTAACATCCAGTCTAAACCTCCCTTGGCGTAGTTTAAGGCTATGTCCTCTTGTTCTGGTGTGTGCTCACAAATGATTGTTCTCATATAATCCTTCCTCCCCATTCAAATATTGAATTCAATAACCAACATTTATCAGTTGCTAAAAAAGGAGCTTGTTAAAGTTTTAAAGTAACAGCCTTCAAAATGTGAAATAAGTTTTTAGGTCATCAAATCGTCAAGGCCTAAAATGTATTGTAGAACATATCTTTGCTAAAACATTAAGATTTTAGCTCCATTGAAAGATAAGACAAAAATCATGGGGGCCAGTTACTTGGGTTTTATTCTTTGGCATCATACTAATAGACTACTCTCCAATTCCTGTTACTCAGTTAGCAAAAACTCCACCTCTCTCTCCAAATCTCATCTGTTTTGGTGCAAAACTCTACTTTTCTGTAGCTCCAGTCTTCTGGAAGACTGTCTCTAAGTTTTCTTTTACATATAATGTCACTCAACAATTATAGCAGAACACTATTTATTTATTTATTTGTTTTCCTTAGACCAAGATTTCTGCTTTTTGTCTTTGACTAAACTTATGTTTAGTCAGTAATCAGTCCAAACTCTTATTATGCATCCCAATACAGTAACTTGTCTGCCCACTCAGTTTTACCAAAAGAGATCGTTAAAACTCGCTCTCTCTTTTATTACTTCTAGCCACAATATCTATCTCTTTCGTTCTCCACTCATACCACTTCATCCCCAAAAATTGTGGGAATTAACAAGGAAGTTTTCATTCAATTGATAAAGTTATGCTGCACTTCATCAAGAAGGTGCAGAGGGAGGAGATTTCTTATTTTTCCATGTACTCATCTAGAAGGCACATTTTACTATATAGCCTTTGTAATGTTTATTTTCAGTAATAAACCAATGTAATCTAAAGGCTGCAAAGGAAATAAACCACAGTAACACAAAAGCTGAAAATTATTTGCTTTCTCTAAACGTATCAGGCTACCTATTGGTCCAGGAGAAGGTATCTTTGGTCCACTGATCTCTAGGGCAGTTTGGTAGAAGTTTTCATTGTCTCCGTTAGTCCCTTCTTCCACATTTCTCCCAGCTGGTTCCTGGAGATCCAAGCTTTCAGCTTTTGGTTTCTTCAAACGTTTGACCTGAAAAGTGATCTACCAAAAGAACAGCATTAGCAAGGTTAACAGGAAGAAACACCATGAAAGCTTTCAGCTCCAATACACTAGTTGTTTTAGCCCAAATATGTTACAGACAAGAGCTTTGTCTCTCTCCTTCTCTCCCTATCTCAACCCATTTTCTAAGCCTGCTCCCTTTCACTGCATCACACTGTGCAAACAAAATACACAGCTTCTGATCTCCAACACAGGAGAAAACTAATTTAACTGCTAGAGAACTGAAATGCATTTTTCATTGCGTATTTGACTTGTAACATGATGACAACAGGTGTTTTCATGCTGACTAGAACTTTTGCCTAGAATCCTTTTTCCTTTGTAACTGTGAGCAAGAAGTTTGAAGGGATCCAGCATCATTCAATGCCTAAGCTCCTGCTGCTGATTGTCAGCAGTTATGATGCCAGTTGGTGATAGATTGAAACTACTTATTCATTTCACACAAGTTATCAACCATGTCTTTTAGGGCCATGGGGAGAGTTCACGTATCCATATCTCCCTGAACTTACTTTGTCTTTCCCTCCTCCACAACAGTAAGTTAGTACAAGACGTAAATAAACTTACCCACTCAGCTTCATCATCATCACCACAGTCCCCAAAACAGGAGCTAGCCAGTCCATCCTGAGACCCCTTCTTCAGGACCCGGATTCCCTGCAAGTCCATCCGGCGACCTTTCACCTCCAGTGCCCCTTCAAAAGCTTCCTGAGGCCAAGAGTTTTCAAACTCATCCACCAAAGCCAGCATCTCTTCAGACATCTGATCATCTTCTAAACCCTCCACTCCTTCTGAACCATTGCTTTCTGCAGTGACTGTGTCTAAGAGGGAACACCATAAGAAACTTCAAAAATAAGTTTCCCAATGCTTTCACAAATTGTATAAAAAGAATCTTTTTTCTGTGACCTGACTTCTCCACTTGCACAAACCAAGAATCACTGACTACTCACTGCACACTGCAAACAGAGAACTAGAGAATGCAGACTTCCTCCCTGCAAATAAGCATCCATGTTATGCTTGGAAAGCAGTGAACAGAAAGAAGCCAGTTTATGGGTTACTTGTTATTTTATGAACAGAGGAGGGAAAACATAGCTTTTTGGAAGAAGAGAAGACAGTTCTCCTGAAAAAATCTAGAAACTAATTAATGTTCCACCACTGATTTTATATGGTTGACTTACTTTCCAGTCTCAAGAAGGAGGGATCCCTTGCTGAACTCTGAGTAAGGACGTGTGGATCTTCTGTACCTCCCTCAGAGTGTCCTTCTGTCACTGCTGTAACTGACTCATAGTGGTCATCAAAGTATTTCTCCTTGCCATGATTGCCATCTGTATTTTTGTCATGACAGTGGCCTGAAAGAGAAAAATTACTGATACACCATACAAGAACATTCCTCCTGATACAAGCACAGCAGCTGTACTGTGGAAGGTACCATCTTCTAGTTTTTTACATAGAGACTGAAAGAATAATTCTACAAGTTATCAAAGACTTCATTCAGTTATTAAAAAAGTTGATCTGCTTCTTGACAAGGCAGATCATGTAAAAGAGTTACAGAAAACTATGTTATTAGCTACGTATATGGTGTGAACTACTAATGAACGAAAAAAATCTATGTTTCAAGGGAAGGTTGTACAGTACATGAGAAATTACTGTGCGCTGGTAGGCAGTCCAACGAGCACTCTCAAGACATATTTTTAGTGACAGTGCTCCATATGTGGGGGTTGCCTGCTACTTGGATGTCATTTAAAACACCATCTTGTTCACCGTGCTTACATGCAAGAGAAAAAGGGCCAAGGCAGATTGATCTGGGAGTGCCAGACTCTGACCTTCTATGCCAGAAATGGTCAGTATGTTGACACAACTAGCTCATGAAACAGAGACAAAAGCTTCAAGTATTCATCTGTGCTAAAAATAAGATGTTCATTCAGCTGAAAATTTAACATCTATAATTCTATGGCTGGGTTACAAGCTCATATTCCACCAAATGCAAGAATCTATAAATAACACTGGAAAAAAATTCCAGAGGTAGAGTCAGTAATGAACACAAACAAAAAGCAGGAAAAAGCACAAACTTGCAACATTAGCTTTTGACCATACTTCAGTGCCACACTGTTAAGCATTCAGTGGGTTTAAAGGGTGTCCAGCTGCAACTTTGTAGCAATATTTTTGATACTAAATACTTTAATTAAAGATCTCAGAATATCTAGCAAAAGGGCAAGAGGTGTTTAGGCAGCTGCTCCCCCAGCAGATACGCACAGCCACAGATGTGATTCTCCACACATGTGAGAGGCTGGGAGCTGCCCCAAAACCCCCAGCACAGCTATGGGGCTGAGACATGGATCAGGACACCTGATGATCAGGATCATCACATAGGACGCTTGTCACCACTGAGAAAAACATATTCCATGTATAAAGCTACTACTCTCAAACTCCTCCTTCCTTTATTTCAGTCACTTGTGATTGAAAATAGTACACATATATCAATGGATTAAGAAACACACAGCAAATAAAAGCAAATACTTAAATGCAAGTATGTCCCCCATTCTACCCTCCTGAATGCAAATTGTATTGCTCCATGCATATGGAAAGCATTATTTTTTTTCAACAAGCAGCATAAAATATCATGAATGTGAATAAAGTAGAACAGTCACTCCTTTCTACTTCACACAATGATCCCATTTACATAAAGAATAATTTTAGATCTCACTCTTTTATCAGACCAGAGGGATGAGTGGATGGTTCTAACTGTTATGTGAGGGTAACAACCTGTTTCACTGCTTCTCTGCAAAGTGAAACTACAGCTTTTAGCTGTGTTCTCTCTGCTTTTGCATCTGGGAACACTCAGGTGGCATCTCTGGAGAAGAAACAGACCAGAATTTCCTTGGGGATGTGTCTGTGACACATAAATAAAACTATATTCATAAACCCTCTAGGAAAACTAATTCTTCTTCTACCTTTTCTGCTGTATATAAAAAGTCAAACAATGTTATGAGTAAGTATATAAAACTCTTCTAACATCTGCTTTACAGTTATACTCAGTCTTCCCACTCTATCAGTCATTCTTTCTTCAATCCCTTTCCCCCTGCTCTCATTCTGTAAATAAAAAATTAATTGGCTAAATTAAAAAAATAAAAGAAACAATTACTTCATTGTAAGAGATCCTCCTGTTTAGTTTATGAGAAGTGGTGCACACAGAACCCTAAAGCTGAAACTAGTCCCCCTGATATCACACCAGCCTGATTTTAATGAAAGTCAGGTGCTTCAGTCATGCCATAACCACAATTCCCTTTGCTGAAGGTCTACTCATGATTAGTATAAAGACAAAAGCAAAGGGACTGAGAACTAGACGACTATTTTTAATTGAAATAAAAACGCAAAAAAGGGGAAGGAAAAGAGCTGGAAATTGCAAGCAGAAGGAAAAAAATGATGGCACTTAAAATTCTACTTAACACTGATTCTGTTAGTATTAAATTACAAACACTGACAGCTAAAAACAGACTAGATGACTGTACTGGCTATCTTGGGATCTGAGAGCTGCTATATATAGAAGCCTGAGCGACCTAATTTTTTCAAATTGCTGCTTTCAGTTGTCTGATGTTGCTGGAGAAAAAAAAGCTAGTTGAAAAACCAGTGGAAGATCTCTGATAACTGTACCATGAATCTGGTGGTACCAAAAAACTAAAAGTCAGAACTTCACAGCTTGTATCAGCCAGATGGCTGAAGTCCAACAGGGAAGACCACAGGTAGGAGGGCGTGAGACCAGCAAGCGCCCCAAACTCCAGTCACATGCACTGTCTGCAGAACATTAGTTGTATTCCTGCAATACTTAGAGCACCATAGCGGTGTGAAGGACAAACATAACTGCTGACCTACAAATGCTCAGCTGTGTATTCTTAATATTTCATGTATATTCTGGTTGTCTAAATTTGCACATGTGAATTTTATGTGTAAAGCCTTAACACAGTGCTACTGCAGATGCAAAACTTAGAAGTCTAAAACTTTTACATAGTACTTCATCAACTTGGTTTACTCCATCCTGAAAACTTACCAGAGAAGGATCACTTTGCTGCTCATTTAGTTTTCTGAGAGCAGCTGTTGCCACTTTCCCTATTGATTTTGCAGAGGTAAGAAAGCTCAGAGGGAAGTGGAACAGAGTCTGTACCACCTTGTGTATTACAAGACCTGGTTACCACGTTCCAGGCAGTGAAATAAGAATGATATACTGATGATACAAAACAAATGCCTGGCCCTTTATTTAAGTGATGGAAATACAGTCATCCCTCGAATTTTGCAAGGATCTAGGGCTGGAAGAGTCCCACAACAGCTGAAGTCTGGGAAGAAGTATTTTGTACATATGCAGATGAGCCACACCCATCATCCCACCCTCTCAGGAGTGCTGGGGGGTGTTCCCATCACCTCCCTGCACCGTGTGATAGGACAGTCTTCTCTGCCCCTGCCTGATGTGGCAGGCAGGGATGGGGGTGTGGAGGAAAGTATGATTCTGCCAGGTTAATCTAGAAATTGGCAGAAAAAAACGCCAGAGTAGTTCCTAACTTAGAAAGCAAATCCTTTGGAGAAAAAAAGCCAATACAGACTCTGAAGACTTGAGATCTTGCAGATCAAGAGCATAGCACACTATAACAGAAGACTCTATTTTCCATATTGTTGTAACTTTGAGATTTTTGGGGATAATGTGAACACACTTGTAGAGCATTAGCACAAAACAAAATTTAAGTATAGAAAAGATTTGCCAGATCATCCACCCCATTTAATATCAACCGCCTTCTTGATTTGCAGGACTACTCTCAAATACCCACTGAAGCTGTGGTACCTACTGCAGCTGGTAGGGCCAAAAAACCCTATACAAAAAATCAGGCTTAAGTTCCTCTTTAGGAACAGGATGATTCCACACTTTTAAGCTGAAGGTTATTTAGCATAAGGAGAGAAGCACCCAGAGTGTTGACATCTGTCAAAAGGAGAATACCTCGAGTATTGTGTTCAATTCTGGGCCCCTCAGTTCAAAAAAGATGTTGAGGTGCTGGAACGAGTTCAGAGAAGGGCAACTAGGATGGTAAAGGGGCTGGAAGATAAGCCCTATGAGGAGAGGCTGGAGGAGCTGCATCTATTTAGCCTAGAAAAGAGGAGGCTCATGGCTGTCTAACAGGGGAAGTTCAGACTTGATATTAGGAAAAGGTTTTTCACGGAAAGAGTGATCCGGATTTGGAATGGGTTGCCCACAGGGGTGGTTGAGTCGCCAACCCTGGAGGTGTTCAAGGGAAGGCTGGATGAGGTGCTGAGTGATATGATCTAGATGTAGATGTTAGGTTTAGTTGGACTATATGTTGGACTAGATGATCTTTGAAGTCCTTTCCAGCCTTATCTATACTGTGAATACTGTGAAATATTAGGAAGGAGAAGTGATGCAGTAACTGATGTTGAAGACTTGCTCCATCTATGAGTGGGTAACAAACACTTATTCTGAACCATACACAACGTTGCCACATTTCTCAGAAAAGTCACACTTGTAAACAATTATGAACTTCCCTTATTACATATTAACTTTTCTGGTGCTTTGTGGATTTTTTTGTTTGTTTAAGAGGAAACTTCGGTCAATTTATATGACCCCAGATCCTCAGACCTAAAGGCCCTTACCTAAAGTAAGGAAAGAATTGTAAGAAGAATGGAAAAGAGGAAAGATGAACAACCACATGGAATTACATGAAAGTGCTGCACCTTGAGCAAGATCTTGAAAGTAATCAAACCTCACCATTAAAGTGGGCATTGATTCTTTTACAAAATTGAAATTAACTGCCACTGTAGCGGTTTGCGTCTTGTGGTACCTCTGGCAGAGAATGAGGCCTCACTAAATATTTTACCTGCTTGATTCCTATATATCAACTTAAGACAGATCATTTGGTGTCATCAATGGCACTGGAAATAAAAAGTAAAATAATCTCCGAGTGTCTTTGGTCAGTACAAAGTTTTTACTGATGTTTTGTTCTTTGTCAGTGCAGAGCTTGTAAAAATTGCATTCCTAGCTCCACCAAACATACCAGGTTTATGAAAATTATTGGCTCCTAACGTCTTATGATATACATACTAATTTCTTTAAAAGTTTTTGGTACCTATTTAGAGATTACAATGGCAGAATAATACTTCAGAACTAAAGTCAAGTAATTTTAAGTTTAGGTACTTTTTTTTCCCTACCACTTGGAATAAGTAGAGCTGAATTATCTCCTGAACAAGAGTCAAGGAGTATTGCTGTAGTCAGTTACTTGCATTAAGTTAGGTAACAATGCAAGTTATCTGGAGAAATGCGTCACTTAAATGATTTGCCCCTTTACAGTTAAACACATCAAAGAGAGGACTGTACTTAATACAGATGTAAGGCAGCCTAATACCTGATTTGTCAGGGTACAGAACAAACTTAAACCAAGCTGCTAACAGGAGTTACTTATTTTTCATGAGTGGTTAAAAACAGTTTTCTCCACAGTGAACTTCAGTAAAGGTAGGGTTTTTTGTTTGTGGTATTTTTTTTTTTTACAGCAGGAATGACGTACCACTGAGCAAAATGGAAAAAAATTCAATCCCTGCATGCAGATGAATAGTCTCATCTACAGACATCTCAGGAGCAGTGCATCAATAAGCACTTTCCTTTTTACTTTTGCAAGTCACTGCTTACACAGATGCAGAGAGACGTAAGTCAGTGGGGGGGTATATTATCACTTTACACATGAAAATGCGTAACAATTAATACTGCTGTCACGTGAAAAATATAGGTGCGCTCACTGCTTAGGTTACACTGCACGTTTACAATTAGGCTAAAATATATTTATTATAGAAATTGAACTGAAAACCAGCACATTGTCAGCCATCACTTTTATAGAACAAGTCTTGTTTCGTGCTTCATGTCACAGGCAATACAATTTACCAGGATTTACAAAAATAATCTGGAATGAGTGAACTCACCTACCAGAATGCTTTTGTGCATCTAAAACTACTGGAGGACAGTCCTCAAAATTTGGGCCTAACTAGTATCTTAAAAACTGTCTTACTTTCTGCACCACAGTAACTTCACTGCAATACGACACTAACAAGCTCAAGTAGTGTTACAGGGAATTGCTGTTTGAGAGACTCCTCCAGACAAACATATATAAAACATAAGCTTCGACTTCCATGGCAATATTCACACTGGTGATTAACACACTGCACACACCAATTACGTTGATCTTTCAAGGCAAACACGACCATTTCCTAAAGATCTTCTGAGACATTAACATCAACTATGTTATTCCAATCACACATGAAGATATTTGATTGCAAAACATTTGCTAAGGGAAAAAAAAATCCATGCCACTTATTTTGAGATGAGTTTTAAAAGCAATAGGATGAGAAGTAACTAGAAACCTACCTTTGGCAGCTATTGCTGCTCTGCTTACCTTAATCACAAATTAATGTGGTCCTATTACAAATTTGCTCTAAAATTAATGCATTCCTCTTCTTAATGGTCTCTTGAAAAAATACATATTTATACTTAAAATTTATTCTCATGATTGAGTTCTGAAAGCAGAAACCGCAGAACACTTATAATTGAATAGGAATGGCATCAAAATTGTTACAGGAAGGTCACAAGCCATAACTGCTGAACTGCAAGACAGCACTGCACTCCAGAAGCACTACCAAAGTTGCTGCTTTTCACACACACAAGCATAAAAAAATGCAACTAAAGAATTCTCACTCCACTTTTAGTGACAAATGATCAACAAAGTGGCAAATAGAGCAGGAAAGTAAAACGAAAACTAGAAATTCTTAATTACAATTCCCTAGCTATGCAATACCGACCTGTGAATGTTTGATATGTCTGTGTTTAGCTGAAGAGAAATACTACACAAATTTTACTACATATTCACTGCACACTACAAGAACCAGGAAGGATACAAAGCAGATGGGCAACCTGCATCTCCAGAAACATGAAACAGTTCAAAGCCTCGCTCCAGACTTGAAAAGCCAACCAGCCCACCCAATGATCAGTCTTCTTGTCTCTGAACGCAAGAATATCACTGCTGCTCTCAACAAGCTCCATAATACGTAGTTACGTGAGTGTATCTCCAGTGCCTTTTTCAGTTGTAACATACTGGGTAACTCATTAAAAATATGTATCTACTACCCACATCACATCATAGCTTATATCCTGGAACAACAAGAGACAGATTGTAATAAATTTCCTCTCTGGTCAAGTTAAGCCGCACACCACCTTCCCCCCCTCCCCCCGCCGACACTGTTAATTTTCATTCACTGCCTTTAATATAAATGCTCCTTGGAAAAACTGGAAGTAATAGGACAAAAATAAACATTTTCAAAGGGCAGGACAAATTGCTGATTGAAAAAGCTAAGTATAGAAAACAAATAATGAAAAGCAAAATTAAGTATTTGAATACTTGATTTTCATAAATTCCTCCCCTAGATGGTCAGTGGCCCTTATTTGAAGATGATGAGGCTTGTTCCAAACAGAGTAGTCAGAAAAGTAACCTACTCATGAGAAACAGCATCATGTAGTTGAACTCCGTAAGAGTTAAGAAACTCCACTATGGTTCACTGTCAGCTTTCCACCTCTCTCAATGTATGGGGTTGAAACACTAAAGCCATGTAAAGGCCTTAATTGTGTGTCTTTTGATTACCACTGTCTGTAAGGTTTCTGCCATATATTGTAATTTGAACAGTATACCACACATTTCTTATTTTAAGAAAGTGTTTTTATAGGCTGTGTTTATGTTTGTCTGCATTATCTCTTTACTAGGTTATACTGCTCAGCAAAAGCAGATTAATAGACTTGATACATGGCAATTTACAGATGTGTTTGGGATAAGTATGCATGCAACCTTCCTCTTAACTGGACATCAAAGCAGAGATACTGACACATTCAAACAGCAAAGTAATGTGTTAACTGGTCAGGTTCTTAATCCTTTATTAATCTAAGATAGCTTCTAAATGCTTGGCAGTTTGTGTGACAGAGTACCTTCTACACAATTTCTGGTTTTGATGGAGTCACGACCAAGAACCATATTAGTATTTTCTTGAGTAAGGAATACCTGCAGAAGGTTACATTTGACAAGAATACTGCCAGCAGCTCTAGATTAGAATTCAATAGGAAAACAGTCTTGTCACACTGCCAGAATAGTACAAAGCTATGGAATAGTGACTGCAGAAAGACTAGAAATTTTTTGAAGAACGCCCCTGTTCCCCGAAACTGCTGCATTCCGGAAACTTCAATCTCGTCCTCTACGGAAACTGTGAACTGTCCTAGTTTCAGTCACTAGTAGCTGGAACAGATGATAGATTTAAAGCTTTGAGGGCGGTCAAAGCACAACACAAACTCACATGAACCAAGTAACCAACCTTAAAAAGAAAAAACAAATCAATAAAGCAGACAGATCAGCGGTAGTTAAGTGCCTGGCACTCCATGGTTCAGCGTGCAGTGCTCATTTCCATCTGAGCACATGGCACTGCATGCTGCATTGAGACAATCTCAACATGACTCATTACAAGCTGAGGCTACACATCACCACTTTACAAGTTCTTAGATTTAAGCCAAGTGAATATAGCCTTCAAGGTCTTGGCAAGTTACTAATGACACTAAACTACACATTGTCAGTTCCCCCATACGTGGGGACCACATGTTCTTTTCTCTTCCAAACATCTTTTAACCAATCCCTTAATTGAGTCTGTACAGCTCAACTATGAAAATGTTCATGAAACTACATCTTTCTGGAGATATAGCCGGAGAATTACTATTCCTCCTAAAAAGGCTGTTAAACATACACAGTTTTTGGACCTTTTTAAATAGGTTCAGCTCTAGGCAGAGCACCCCATTAAGGTTCAGTAAGAGCTTTAAGCAGCTATGTGCAAGTAACTGTCACTGGCAAATGAAGCCTCCTAAACAATCACAAATATGTCTCATTTTCTCTACATTCTTGTTGCACAAAAACATTGTCACCAAAATCATTGCAGAGAAATCTTAATACATCTGATAACTGAAGGTATCAAGTTTCGAAATATTTATTTGGAAAGAACCTTCTTTCTTCCACTCAGCTCCTGACAATCCCCTCCTCCTACATGAACATGTAGCTATTGCTCAAGTAACTGAAGAATACAGATAACACGAGGAAGAATTCTTTGCACTATAATGGCAGATAAAAACGGGAAATGTCATATTACAGTCGGCCCTCTCCCACTTCATGCCCCTCAGATAGCAGCTTCACATCTTCACTGCGTGATTTTTCAGTCATTAAGGAGGCTTGTTTCGGGACTGCGCATGCACGACCTGACACACCTGAATATTTAATGTAGGTAGTCATGAATATGCAAATTCCCCCCTCCTGAGCCGGGCGCGGCAGAGCTGAAGCCGGGCGCGCGCCGCTCCTGCAGTGGCTCGGCTTGAGCACCTCCCACCCCGCTCCCCTCATCTTGGCTCTGAGCGAGGAGGCTTCGTGCAGTTATGAAAGATTTACACACTCAGGTTAGACGTGGTGTCTGGAACTTTCCTGGGGCAGATGTCTACTCTGAGTATGGAGAGACCAGGTCTACTCACCCAGAGAGACACCGGGACAGCAGTGTGGGCGGCTCCCTGCACCCGTGTCCCTGGCTGAGCGGCAAAGGGGCTTTTCCCAGCATGGGGTGGCCACGGGGACCGGGAAGCACTGACACAAACATTGACACACAGAAGGGCAGTGCCAAAACAGCACCAGAGCGCCAGGGGGCAGTGTGAGTGTCCGGGGCAAATTTGCATATTAATGAGCTGCCATTCTACACAGACGGAGGGCTTTGTGGGAGATGGACAAGACCTGCGGTACCATGGTATAGGAGACCTGACTGTATATTTACATTAATACTGTACTGTATGGTCTGCATACTGTATGGTTTTGCATTGGTAAAATCTCACTGAATTGCCCAACAATTCTAAATTGCCTTCCACAGTGCAATTCCCATTTCCTCAGTTATTCCTGCAGCTGAGGCCATGATTTTCTCCTCCCTCATCTGCTAGCCCATGGTCTTCTGATCATGGGAAAAGACAGAATGGATACAGAGCACTGATAGGTTGGACTTGATGATCTCTATGGTCTTTTCCAACCTTACTGATTCTGTGATTCTGTGATTCTGTAATTATTGCAGGTATACCATCCTTAAGAGAGCATGATTCAAAGTGAGACTGATGATTGCTGTGAGAAGCTGTTAGGTACAATGCCATGCAGAAAATAAGCAGACTAAGTATGTGAGCTAGCAAGACAGACTTTGCATGATTAAAGACGTTGCAGACCAAATTCATCCATAAGCATACTTAACATATGCAAAACAGAATGACATTTGAGCAACAGAGATATACTTAGGAAAGCATGCATTTTTTACAGAAACCTTTAAGATTCATAATGCCCTTCCAGCAAGAACCAGCTTGGAAGCAACACACATGAGCAGTGGGCATACAGCCTTTGGATATTGGTGAAGTTAAAAATGCTGTGTTTAACGTAGTACCACATTCTTTCATTTTTAAGAATCTCAATCTATATGTCTTCTTTCAGTTTTGAGAAGAAAAATATATGGAGCTTGGAAAGACAGGTTCCAAACGAGCTTCGCATAGCGGTATTGGGGCAAGGTCCTTCACCTTCAACTTTTTCAGCCACTGAAGAGACACTAGACAGAGACTTTTCATGGAGACTTACAAAGCAGGCATCAAGGAGTGAAGAGTATGAAAAAGCCTGGATCTGGTGAACTATATCCACATAATTAACTCAGTAATCCCTCAAAGTTTGCGGACATTTGGGACCAGGGGAGTGCTGCAAAAGCTGAAATCCATAAAGAGCAGAGGATCATACATATTTAAATAAGCCATGCGCCCTCTGAGCCCAGGTGAACACAGGGATGCTTTCACTGCTATGCCGGGGCTTGCTGAGCAGCGGCGGACAGCAGGTACCGCTCTGCCTGCAGCGGGACTGGGGCGGGGGGGCAACGCTGCCCTGCCTGGAAGCAGGTATGGATAGAGCTGTGCCGCTGCAGGGCTGGGGTCTTCCCTGGTGTCAGTTGAGCCTGTGGCTGTGGGATGAGCAGCTGCAGATCCCCTACTCCCCTGGTGCCAGCTTGACACTGTGTGTATAAAGCTTCCCTAGAATTTTATGAATCTTTACAACACTCTCATATTGGCAGAGGCACTCTACGCGTGTGTGGCCTTCCAGTGCTCACGTGACATGGAAGAACACTGCAAAGAATCAAGGGAAGTCTACGGTGTCCTCACTGGAAAAAAACCCACGAAGAGGTGAAGCCGCAAAATTTGATGCACAAAAAGGTGAAGGACTACTGTATCATAAGATTATTGGGGCAGAAGTGGACTGTAGGAACTACTTCTCCTCCGACTGGGCTAGTGGTTCAGAAACTGGTTCAGAAACAGAAATCGAGAAAATAACTGGGTCACATTATTCCCACATGGATTTCTCCAAGATCTCTCAGTCAGATGCATGCCTGCCATTTTCTGACACCCACACTCCCTACGGATGTTGGCCTCCACCAGGACAAAAAAGCAGTCATTCTCCAGCTCTCCCACCTGCCTGTATTCAGCAAGATCCGTCATTCTACATAAATACAATTTAATCTCCTCTTACTCCTTTAGCCCTGTGGAGCCCAAATATGGTGTCCTACATTCCGCTTGTGTGGCACCCATCAGATTTTGTTAGATAGATTAACATTGTATGATCTCCATTGCCAGAGATGCTTGACTGCCAGAGGGAATAAAAATTCAGCTTGATTTTCAGATGCCAAGTAGAACTTGCAGGGTAAACAGCATGCACATGGGTGCACTTATGTGCATGTATGGGGTAGCAATAAGCAATTGAGTATTTAACTTCAAAGGATGACACTGATTTTAGAACTACCACTGTGTAAGACAGAACTCACTTTATGCTACTGTTAAATGACAATGCAAACTATTGCCACAACATGTTTCTGAGAGCTCTGACAAGCTGTTTACATGCTTCATAGAATCCTGTCGACTTTGACTATTGTGTCTATACAGATGAACCTTCCTGTAAGGCAATAGAGAGAGCAAAGGCAACAGAGAAACAAATGATCACAGATCCTATCCCTTTCACATATATGGTCAGATAAGTAAGAGTACTATGTAACATATCTGGTATTCTCACTAAGTTTCAGGAGCACTCACAAATTCCACCTTTACATGATATTCAAATCAAGGAAAGAAAGCTGAATATTAAACATAGAGCAGTGTTCAGTTCAGAATACCATATAATTGGGACAGACTACAGCCTTGTGTTTGAACTAAAACGAGATTAAATTCTGAGTTAAGCTTGATATCCTTTGCCGCAAGAGTACGCATCCCCTCTTTCCACCTACTAAGTGATGATCATTCCTTGGAGGAACAAGATACAGCAGCTGAGAAAGGGGAACCTATTGTTATGATACAAACGTCTACAAGGATCTTGTTATAGGAAATGAAAACAAAATTTAGCAGTCTGTTGCTGGCAATATCAAGTCAGTCATAACTTATAGGGAATAACTGAGTAGGTGAAAGGTGCATTAAAAAAATGCAAAGGATTCCACATCCCTGTGCTTTGACACACTATTGTAAAACCAAAATTACATTATGCTTTTGCTTAGTGTTTGTGCATCTGAAATCACAATAGGGTACTTGAGGTGACTCCAGCTGTCAAACTACAGTCAGATGCTTAAACTGTGTTGTTGATTTAAGGAAGTTATTTAATTTGCCCATAAGCTTACTATTAGAGTTTCAAGTACAGATTCTCCTTTCAGGTCATCCTCTCCTCTTTAGGTCAGTTTGCTTAGACGTCTAGGCTTATTAACTTTAACTGGTAAGAAACTAAGCACCAGGGGATAAAGGAAAATCCATACACTTAAAAGATGAAATACCTTTCCCCATGTTTTATTTTAAGAGGAAGTACCACATGAAGTCCTTTCACTTCATGTGGTACAGAGTATTTCTACCACAAGAGGGCACTAAAGCCACAGCTAAAACAGGTCCTTGCGGCGCTGCCACACACATTAAAAAAACTCAGAGTAAAAAGGAAGCGTTGCTTTCACAAACAAAAATACTCTCTACAGAAAGTATTCAGGTTTCTTGATGGCATGCACATACATTCGTAATATACTCATGCTCCCTCTACTTCCAACAGAGCAGCAGAAAGCATTTTGTAAAAGCATTATCCTGCCAAGGATGAAAGACAGGGAGACTAACTTGAAGCTTGAAACAAGTCGTGCTTCACATTTTGAATACCATCAGTCTATTAATGAGATTTTGAGCACGAGCTCATAATGAATCGGTACTGTTGGACAGAGGTAAATGCTTACAGTCAGATAAAAATATTTTGAGTACAAATTATTTTTGTTTGTCCAGGCAATAATTCTGTGCGCATATACAGTCATACCTCTGTACTCGCGGGTTATGGGTCTCCCTGGGGTCCTGTTAATCATCTAATCCGTGAACACATCATTAATATGCATATAGGCCATGCCTATCACTCTGCTCCCCGCCACTCCAGAGCACTGGGGAACATTTTCTGTACTTTTCCACAGACTCTCACAGCACAAGGGAGCAAAGGGAACCATTTCTGAGCCCTCTCTGACTGAGGAGGCCTGCGGAGAATCCCTGGGATTCTCTCTGGCCATGCTGCTGCTTGCGCTGCCGCCATCACTGGGCTGCTGCCCCCGCACATGCTTCCACTGCTGCCGTGGTGGGGAAGCTTGGCCTGGGGCCGTGGTGGGGAAGGAGGTCGGTGAGTGTCCCCGGGGTCGGGCCAGTGCGGGTCCGTGCCACCAGTGCTCTTGGAGCTTGGGAAACCTTAACTGTGCAACACTGCAACATCCCAGGTCCCCTGACGGCAGTAGGGAGTGTTGATGTCAGAGATTTTTTCCGTTTAACTGCAGTGGCTACAATACATCTGCTGGTGCCAGGTGCGGGAGTGGCAGCAGTGGCTGTAGGGACCCAGCAGAACACTGCCTCACCCTGCCATGGCAGGGGAGGCCAAGGGGGAACAGAAGCCTTCTCCTAACGTGGTGGCAGCATGGACATGTCCCACCACTGCCCCATCCCAGCACACAGCGCTTGGCCTACCACCGCTGCAGCCAGTCCAGCCCCACTTCCGTGGGGCACTTTCCCTGGGGCTACATCTATCACCAGGTGCACCAGGCACGCAGCCCCCAGGCACACACCGCACTTGGCTTCCACTGCTATCGGTATCGTCTCCCCAGCCTGTAGCTATGGTAACAGTAACACACAGATGTGCACACGTGCACACACACACAGAGGCTCGTAGTTCGCAGGTGCTCCCTGGAAAGGTGCTGGCAGGGACAAAGGGACAAACGCTTGAGAGCACACACGGGCAGCGGGGCAGCGGGTGAAAGCTCCAGCCACAGTCCCTGTGGAGGACTGTACAACATTGTGTCAGTGCTTTCCCTGGAGCTACGTACCAAGAGGGACCCTGGCTAGGTTTAGAATGATGGGGAGGGTGTAATGTCTGCAAAGCTGCACTGAGTATCAGTGCCCACCTGTGACCTGGGGCAGCTGGCACTCATGCATCCCTGTGAGGGGCCCCGTGTGCCCTGAGGCATGCTGCAGTGCTGTGTGTTAGACTACAAATAAGATTTTCCTGACAGGGACCGGCCACGAAGACACACAGGAGTGGGGAAGGGACCGTGGCATGGGACCTTACCATCTCATGGTGCCGTGGGACTTATAAACACTATGTAACCTCTGCAACACTCATACGGGAGTGATCTGTGGCTGTGCCCAGTGAGTGAGAGGCGTCACCTGCCTGCCACATGGGGCATACCAGTCCCGCCCCATGGGGAGTGCTGGTGCTGCCCCTCGGCGAAGCAGAGGTGCTGCGCACGCATCGACTGGGAAGTTCCATGAGTCACTGAATAAGATTCACTGAAATTTTTTCCGCAAATCACTGAGGCCATGAATATGAAGGTGTGAATTATTGAGGTATGACTGTATAAGAAAAAGTATTATACAACAGAAACTAACAAATCAGCATGTTTCAACAGCTGATCATCACACTAAAAACATAGTTCTAGTTTTCTGTAAACTTTTTAATAAGGCTTGACATCTGAATGTTCACTGTGGCTGCTTAAGTTATTTGTCAAGCAACACTAAGTTTCAGCTACTTAACATGCTTCAGGAACTGACCTACCAGGAACGTAACAGTTGATGTAGCAACACCCTTAACGCTGCGAAGTCACCTCTAGATGGACCACCACAGCATAATCTCACAAGAATGAGATTATGACCATTTTCTAAGGTATTTGGGAATAAGGCAGTATGTGGGCTGTTGCTGTAGAGCATCTAGATTAGACACAACTGACTGAACTCCTGCAGTTGTCTAAAATACATGTCCCGGGTGATAGTGTTGTAATAATTTTGGACACTTCACATTCCTCTTCCATAAGAAAAAACCTTACCAAAACTGTCTGCAAATTTCGAAATTATTCTACAAAGGAAAGTTTATACATAAACTTGAATAAAGAGTTAAATAGTTAAAAGTTATATAGAAAAGTATTGGTCTGAGGTTTTTAATTCCCATTCTCACATGCACAAAGTGACTTGGGTTTGAAACTTCTATCTAGAACACAGGTAATTTACTAAAAAAAAAGTACCAGGCAGCAATACAGACAGGAACATACAAGCAAGCATCCAACAAGTCAACATTAGTGTGACACACTTCCAAAGCCCTGTCCTAACAGCAAACCTCCCAACATGCTTGAGAAAACGTCTATTTCACCTACTTGAAATAAACACCAAGCACATATTGTAATCAAAAATCAGACTAAAAATTCAGATTTTTGATCCCATATTCCATCCCATGATAGCATATAATTCCCACTGACCATTTTGCTGGATTCTGCCGACGGCTCACGGCAGCAGAGCAAGGAATTCCGTGTCTTGCTAGTTAGTTCAGTTTTCATGAACAGAGGCTTTTGACAGGCGAAGCAAAAACACAGCTATCATATGGGCCTACAACCCAAAGCACAGGCAACCCTACTGCTGTTACTTTCAGAAATACTGAGTGAATGTTTATCAAAACAAGATATTAAATCAGAGAAAACATTTGACACTCCAATTTCTTGATAAGTTTTTTAGCATAACATACCCATCTCAAAGGATATAAATAATTATGACATGCCATCAAGTGCATGATAACAAGAGGACAAACTAAATTCAGTATCAGATGTCTCCAAGGAGCAACACATGATCTGAAAAGCTGTGAGAACCTCCTGAAATAACCATCCAGTGATACTGGGATTCTCAAGTATACATTTTATCCATGTATTTATGAATATGCTACATTAGCTCTATACCTAAAGTCCCATTCAGAAAGATGTGTGAAAGAAGCATTCAGTTTGCACCTTGTCATCAAAATGTACCTTCCAGTCTGTCATGGTGTTAAACAAAACCAGATTATGTTGCTTTATGAATCTTGTACGTTATTAACATTTTAACAAATGCTCTAAGTGCAACAGGTAATGTTAAATATTAGCATCTAAACAGTTTGCACTTTTAAGGTTGCACGTAGAGGTTGAATAATTGTATATACTATCACATTAATATGGAAAATCAAAATTCAAACTTACAATCTCTTTTCAATTGTTTTCTTTGGACTGAAGGATGAACAGAAGATTCCCCAAATTTCAAGATACTCTTAAGTGCGAAGAGTGATTTCTGAGTATGTATTCTCGAAATAATTCTGGTTTCAGAGACTTAACCTCACTTTCATGCAGCCTTTCAAGGTTCCTCATGAGTCAGTTGACGTTTACAGTCGGGGAAAAATAATATTTCCCCAAACTTTATGAAAATACGATAGACGAATCTACCTATCCATTTTTAAATTTTGAGTTTTGACTTAAACCTCAAATCATCAGCAAGGTTGAATTAACCAGTATGTTTATTTTACACTCTGCGCAAGAATGTACAAAGAACATTTACACTATCTGTCAGGTTCATACTTTCAGGTTTCTTATATTCAGACAAAACATGACCTAAAGGATAGTATAAATAAAAATAAAAAAGAAATACTAAGATGAGTCCCAGAAAAAGGAAAAAAACCATAGAGTCAAATACATAAATAGTGGAATACTGACATTTAATGAGCAAATTAACATGCTCAAGTATATTCAGTTCCCTCTTGATTTAGCAGCTTCACAGATTCCTTAACAAATAAAACCAACCCCCAATATACCAGATGAATATATTCATGTTCATTTTGTTAACCTGTGGCCAAGGCGGCAAGAAAAGGGAAAGATAACACTTTGCACAGAAGCACTTTTGATACAGGTTTTCCCCTCACAGTCAAGAACCCCAAACTTCCTAAACATCATATGCAGTAATAGCTGACCTCAAAATCAATCTCCTGGAACAGGAATCAATGCAAACAGCAGCCTAGAATCAACCAAACGAGATGATGACAAGTTTAAGAAAAGCATACAAAACAAAAGAAAGTTGTCAAAGATCACCCTGGAGTTCAGATACAGCCATGGCTTGTTACCAACTCATTTCTGTGAATATACTTTCAAATAACCTCCCGCTTAACTTCAAAATAAATAGGTATCACTAAGGTTTGACAGGAATAACTTGAACCTTGTGAGTTACAGACATTTTTAAAGAAGATCTTAACTAAAAGTAAACAAACACTGTTTTTTTCTTTTTCTAGAACAGTGAAAGTCTCTCTTGTCATCAAATGTGCAAGTTTCATTGCTGTTTACAGTATCTACTAGAACTTTTACAAGGGCAATCTGAAGTTGAGATATTAATTGAAAGGTACCAGTTGACATTATGGCCATCAGCAAAAGACCCATCAGTTGGGCCATAACACCACTTAGTACAGCACATTTAACATTCATTTCTCTGCACAACCGATGTACTGTCAGTCAGAGCAAAATGCATAAAGCCATTAAAAATAGTATTACTCTAATGGCACAGTCCTGAAATTTCACCTACAACAGCATCATCCATACTGCACCAGTGTATATATATACACATATATATATATATATATAGTCTGTGTTTAGAAAGCACAATTCTAGATCCTAAATCAGAGGAGGTTTCTCTGTGTCTTTTCACTGAAGAGGGAATTTAAAAAAAACCAACCTTAGAGGAAGTTCTAGCAATACTGAAAATCAGAAGCATATCTCTGGTGAGTTTTTAATTTAAAAATAAAGATTAGATAGAAAGATACCTCAGTAACAATTTGAGAGAGAGGAGATTGGAAAATATATTAATAAATGTTCTTCAAGATTGCTCATGAGCAGCATATTAGCCATATACAAGTACAGACACAATACTGAAAATATTCAGTGGATTGACTAAAATTAAAAAATCTGTCTCCAAAAGCCTTTTTGTTCCTAAATACAAGCAGCCACTAATGGTAATAATGCATTTTATCTCAAATATTTTAAATTATTTTTTGGGAAGAGACAGGATTCAAAGTCATTCTTCTAGACAATTCCCGGAGAGTTAAGAGCACATAAATATACGACCATATCAATAAAATAATTAGGACTCAATATAATGTATTCCTTAAAGACTATACACCAGAAAATGACAACCAAAGTATTGAACGGACTGAAAAGATAGGAATTAATAGTAAACTGTTCTTTACCAAATTCTTCAGCTTTAAGAGATCCGTCTGAGTGTAAAATTTGAAGGGATGTACAAAGGGCCTGTCGAGCAGCCTAGCAACAGTAGCTGTGCATTTTCACAAATAATGAATCCAGCATTCCTCATTTATCAGTAAGAGATATCAGTGAGGCTGTTAAGGTATTACTGACACACTCAGGAAGCAATTTGCACTCAGTGGAAGCCCTCTAGACATTTAAGAGGTCATCTTCAAGCAATTAATTCAATGGACTTTTCCATTAAAAGCAGTGTCTCAACCTTGATCCTTTAAGGTAGAAAGCACTGTAAAGGAAAAGGATGGATCCTTGGAAAAAAGGGTGCACCACCCAAAGCAAACAGACATTATTTGACTTGTGGTCCATCTTTCAGCAGTTGCTTACCACTGCACACAGATGAGGTGATGTTGTACAGAAAAGGATAAAACTGCAAACAGCGGATCATCTTCAGGCTGCTTTCACACTCCAAGCACTTGGTTGTCAAATCCAGTGCTTGTCTGAAGGCCTGCAGGGCTCCACTAATGTTGTTCAGAGCCAGGTATGTATTTCCTAGGCTCAAGAAAGTCAGGGGCTGTAAAGAGAAAAGTAACATATTGCAGCATAAGTATGTTCACTCTTTAAGCTTGAAGCCAGCTAGGAAAAATGCTTGTCAATCCACACCCTCCCAAACTTGGCTGGAAAAAATTTAGAAAACTTCTTAAACAGGGACTATTCTTCCAATGGAGAACTAACAGCTCGGTGCATTGGTGCCAAACAAAAGCTATTTTGACATAGGGTTGTACTAAGAATTGTATCCTCCTACAATAAAACAAATCTGTTAAATACACACAGATTGAAAAGGAGCATTAAATACATACTTATGCCCATCAGCAACATGTTGCTTACCGTTTAGACTACCTAATAACCAAAATTAAATGCTTGAAGATATTTTATAATGATTAAGAGTCAGAAAAAAGTGAAAATATTACTAGTGTTCGAGCATTTCATTTGTAAGAGTGCTCAGATTTACCTGAGCAGAACTAGGTTATTGCAAATACCAATGTCACACTAGCTTAGGGGTACACATTCATGTCTTTCAATTCTTCATAAAACAATATCTTTGTCCATTTCTTTTGGGTAGTCTCACTACAGGATGTATTTTTTAAAAGGTAAAGATTATAAACCCCTTAATTAGCACTTTAATACAGGCACAGAGTAAAGCATTACATTTTGTTCACTGAAAAGTCTTGTGCTTGCACAAAGGAACTTGCTGCAATTACCAGTATAATGCTAGAATAATGACTATGGTATTGTAATTTAGCAGTCATTTTTCCCCACTGAAATAGTTTTATATTACCTAAAAATGTGGAAACTGATCAGTAGCTTAAGATTTTTCAAACACAGCTTGTATTATTCAACAGCATTCAGAAAATGGTGCAAGCTGAGCTTCAGGACCTTTTTTTCGTAATATAGCACATCCTCCCTGTAGCTCTGATTCATTTTAATTTATGTTTACTTTCCATTATCTTCCAGGAAATACTATTCAAGTACAAAGTATCCTGCTATATTTTCTGTACAATAGGTATTACAGGACTGACTACATCTGAAAAAAACAGGAGCAGGCATTACTGTAACAAGGGAGGATTTGCTAATATTCTTGAATAAAAGCCCAACACATGCAGTGTGGTCCTAAGGGTCTCTAGGCTCCTCCCCTCCAAGGCTGTGCTTTCAAGTGTTCTTCTAAATACACATCATTCAAGCATAGTTCTTTCTAGACTTCCTTTTTGCACTCTTACTTGTCACCCAAATGGGCTAGATTCCTTTCCAACATTTGAAAATTTGTTTCCGAATATTGTATTGAAAAAGCTTATTCTGTTTTTACCTTTTTTATATTCTAAGTGACTGGTGACCTTGCAGGTTTAAACTGTTAATCTAACTACAGCGGTAAGAGCACAGGAAAAAAAAATCACTTGAACTTCATACTGAAGCATCTCAAATATAAGACCAAATTTACTTACTAGAGGAAAGCCGTCCCTGACTATGCCAGGCCCCATCCCCCTGGCTTCCTTCTCACAATTGTTCTGGCCAGTCTGGCAGTTTATACAGAAACTGTCTATATGACATAGCTGACAGTCCACAAAATGTTTATGTTAATGTTCAGAAATAGAAAAACCTGGTTTGAATCTATAGTTGGAAGTAAAGCCACTAAGCAACTAGAACACAAGTTTTCCTCTATGAATATAAACAAAATCTAGGACAAATAAAACAGTAGAGCTAAAATGTTAAGTGTTACAGAAAGGTGTCTATACAGTCAAAGATCTTGTTGACATACATGCTACTTTAAGGATTTTAAGAATTAAGATACACTGATGACAGCATTATGGATCTCTGGTTTTAGATAAAAACGTTACCAGACACCAGGATTCAATTCCTTGGAGGCACTGATGAGAATACAGGTTCTGGGAAGCTAAAAGTCTGTCACCAATTTACAAGAACTTCTCTAGATGTTTATACTCCCAGCACCACCCCTGATGTGATCAAGAACTTAAATGAAAATTAGTATCTCTTTCAAATCACAACTTGGAAGTTGCACTGCATGCACAGGTAAGTAAGCATAAGTAACACACATTTAGAAAATAATGAAGGAAAACACATTCACTGCTGAACACACACAAACCCTATCATGTTACCTCAGAGGCATTGATGGCCAAAGCCTTCAGCAGGAGCCTGCTGGCATCCGAATGAAGACCATAATGAAACAAGAGGTTAGCAAGATTGACCAGAGGGATGTCTTGATGCTCATGTGGAGCCAAATTATATGCTTTTTGCAAACAGGTGATAGCAAAGGTGCTATTTCCAACTGCACGCCAGTACAATCCAGCTTCATTAAGCATAAGCCATAGAGCATCTTCTGGCTGTGAAAGAGTCAGGGAAAAGGATAAAAACACCCACAAAGTGATGTCTCAGGAAGATAGAATTGCCTGCTATCTAGTAATAAGCTAACAGAACTCACTCTTACATTCTATCTTATTAACTAAATACAAATTAGACTTAGCTGTGTCTGCCAGCAGATTATTCAATCCACTCTATTCTACTCAAACTGACATAATTCACAGTCTGAAGTGTAATTTATTATCGGATGCTGCTCACACTCTACTCATATGACTGCCTTGTATCATGATCACAAAACCCCTTAAAATATACAGATGATTAGTTCACTTCAGGAAGGAACATTTGTGAGCTACTTCAGTCTTAAAATAACACTAACACAAATCTATGTAGACATATTACAATTTGAAGGCCAGGCAGCTATTAAATTTTAGTTAGACATGCTTCCAAATCCTGTATCCAACATTACCTTTCCCTGACAACTTAAGGCTTCAGAGCTTTTTTTCTCAGACATAGTTATCTATTTAAGACTGACTACTGACATGCATTAGATACTATCTAAGGATTACAAAAGAGTAAGCAATAAGTGAGGGCAGGTGGAAGAATGGAGGAAGTGCAAAATACATCTTGAATGTTCTTTCCTCCTTTTTCACCTGTAACAGAAAAAGCAAACACCCTAAAGGAGAATTAGCAAAACTTTAAAATACTGGCAGGTGGACAGACATAGGTGAAACATCCACTTTCAGACGCACTTTCAAATAATTTAGAAACATGTTCTAGTTTTTAGTATTTTCAACATTATGCGTTACCCAATTGTGTATGATGAGTTTACACTATAAAAGCAAAACCTGAAACTGATGTCCAGTCCAACTTACATGTTCGAAACTCAGATAAGTAGGAAGCATGAAGCTAGGATTGAGGAAGCAAACCAGACGAGGATCTTTACAGTAGTATTTTATCAGTAAAACGCAGCTGGCATTACAGTAATAAGGTGTTGAAAAGCTAATCAGTAAGAAGGTTTTGTTCCAGGTTTTAAAACCCAGTTCTAGATGAACTGGACTATATCAATAGGAAGCATTATTCTTTGTTTGGAGTACCTTTCATAATCTATAATTTCTCCCCTATTTTGCAATGCACATACCTAATGTTACTTTCATGTTATTAATTCCAAAATCCACAGAGAATTAATTACACTCCACACACAGGTGTCAATGACCAAACTAAATCCTCAGCAAGTTATGGGCATTTTGTCTTTCCCAATACAAAGATACTAATAGTGGCATTTCTCTCTAAGGAGTTCATCATTTGTAGAACAGGCATGACAATACTGTTCTTACATCAGCATCTAAGTGATCAAGAAGTTCAGGCTCTTAGCATGATGGCAACAGAATGCTACAGCTAAAATCAAAATATCTGTGCACAACACATAAGACAACATTAGACCTGTATAGGACTGCTCTAAACAATATAATAATAGGAATCAACTCCTACCGCTAATTTTTCTCCTGGGTAAGACACATGCACATAGTAAAAGGTACTGATTTCAGACTCAAAAAATATACATACATATAGTGCCTTGACACAACTTCTACAAGAAACTTAAATTGAGAAATATCAGGTTGACAAGTCAAAAAGAGTCAAAGTCTATCTAAATGCTTCTTGTCATTTTACTTGTGATGACTCTCAAAGGCCCCACGCAAGATGGAGGTGGCATTCCACAGAGTGTTATACAGATGTACATTCTTTGCCCCAGGGTGCTAATTATCATGACAGAAGATTGACAGAGGGTTGGCTTCTTTGGAGGGAGAGTAGGGGGGAAAGCAGGGTAGTGGGAAGGAGGAGGAAGAGCAAAAGGCAGGCATGCAGGGAAGGATGACACAGAAGTATTCTAAGCTATTTCTCTTAATTAAGCAAACAGCTGCCACAATTAGCTGATGTGTATCGCTGAACCATGTCCTGCCATTGCGAAAAGAACAAGTAACTACAAGGCTGCTTGGTCCACATTAAGCTAAATTAGATACTTCTCTGTATGTTTGTGCTTTACTTGTAAACATGGATTTTTAAGCCAGGTTCATCTCAGTTACAGGAAGCAAATAAACTATTTCTTGTTTGTCACTGACCAACTACTTCAGAACTACAGAAACAAGTCTCAAGTAGGAATTCTGAATTTATCTCATGCAACAGCTTGACATACCTTTTTCATGGCATGATCTAGAAACACTCCTATCTTCGCCTGTGTAATAGATTGATTGTTGATACGAGAATGCAAAACCTGAAACACAAAGATTTTTTTTTCCTCCAAACAACTGAATAAATTTTAAAGTCTGTATCTACATGGGCCATTCAAGTCTCATTTCCTTGGCTTCCCTTTAGCAAGGGAAGAAAAGGATATTGTTCTAAACAGAAGGGTGTGAACACATAACAATGCAGTCAATCTCCACACAGCAATATAAAGAATTCATTGCAGCCTTAAGTTACCAACTTGATAGAATACACTAGTTATTAGAAATCCCAAGAAGATTCAACATGTCAAGCAACTGCTAGAAGATTAAAAAATTTCAAATACCAAATGAAATTTCCTATTTTGTGTGCTTTTGGTCAGCATTTCACAGAAGTCAGACACATTCTCCCTGTTAGAAAGCACTTGCTCACCTTTTTCAGAAGTACTGATTACCTTGAGGTATCAAGGAATTATTTAAATATCAGAATCTTTTATGTTCTGAGTAAAATTTTTAAGCTAATAAAGAGGAATAAGAGGAGAATTTTAGAACAGAAGAGAACTAACATGAAAGCATCTCTTACTTGTCTTGCTCGATCATCGGGCATCCTGAATTTCAAGTCTAGATTAGCATCTAGTTCCTTGACCAGTATGTTTACAGACTCGTTGTTACGAGCATCAGTAATGGAAGAACAATCTGGCATCTGTGTTTCTTCATGTTCAACAGTATCTCTTGGGATACTTGGGATTGGATGGATTCTAGCAATAAGGAAAACCAAGACAAATTAACAGTATGTGCAGCATGTCACCATGGATGAACATAAGTATCAGCTCTATATCAATTGACAAGCCTCGTACTTCAGACTTTCACAACATAGGAGCTGCAAACCAGAAGAACCCAAGCACCGTCCTTCCCTTGGAAAGTCACTGATAAATAACATCTTTTCATTTTTAAGCATAAAATACAGGGAAGAATGACAATGCAGTAGAAGTAACAAACAGAAGGCTCTTATGCTAAGAAGGGTTCTGTGAAGCTTAGGGCTAAACAGAGAAGTGAAAACAAAGTTGAAGTTTTTAAACCTAAAACTTGATCTCAAAAACATCAAGACATAGCCAAATTATTTCTGAAGAACATTCTAAGATGAATATTGTTTTTGTTTTTTTCCAAAGGAAGCTTCAGGATGTTTGTGGATGGGAAAGTTTAACACATGCTTGATACTAGTAACATACTCACTAAGTCGGAGAAGACACCATTTTTACTATCGCTAGTATAATTTCAGGTACTATAATTTAGGGTACACTGCATTGATATATATAAGATAGCTTCTGCAATAAAGACACATTTATTTTATCCTATGTAATAACAAATATTACTATTCCACAACTAAGCTGATTTTCCACCTCTGTCCGCAAGAAACAAGCCAAAGCTTTCGGCTCCTAATCCCTTTTCAGTATTTTCTGGTCTTCACCATTTTCATTAATATACTCCGCCAGACATTCAGACTTGTGCTTAAATCCTCATTCTTTTAGTAATACTGACGATATTTCATGTATTCACCTTGTACTAACAGTCAGGGAGGAATCACTACGAAATTGGATCTGACTGTTCTAGTTACAGCAACAACAATCAAGGAAAATGACTTCCTTTTGTGGAAGGGCCAGAGAGAGAAGTCTGAAGATGTCTGTACTGTTGATTACTAATTGCATCCATCTTCTCCAGAAAGAAAGTACTCATTAAGGTATTAGTGTGAAAATTTACAAATACAGTGTTTGAAAATCAACACTTGCCTGAATCCTCTATTTTCTGGAGGCAAGAAATAAGTTGTCAGTTCTTGTGGGTCAGGAATTTTGGGGAAAGATTTAATGCATTCTGATCGCTGAGGCCACAGAATATGTTGTTTGTCCTAAGAGGAAAAGGAATTATTTTTTATTATTTTCTCAACATTTAAAATATTCTAATTAACGAGCTAATAACAACATAAACAGTCTGAACAAACCCCCTCCAAATGCAGAGATCTTCAAAACCGTTACAATTGGGTCTCCTATACCACGGTACCGCGGGTGTTGCCCCCTACCTGCGAAGCCCTCCTTACGTGTTGATTGGCAGCTCGTGAATATGCAAATTTGCCCTGCACCCTCTCACGGCCCCCTGGCACTGTTTTGGCACTGCCCTGCTGCTGTGTGTTGGTGTTTGTGTTGGTGCTTCCCAGTGCCCATGGCCACCTCATGCCGGGAAAAAACCCTTTTCCACTCAGTGGAGAAATGCGTGCTGGGAAGCCGCTTGTGCCGCTGTCCTGGTGTCTCTCCAGATGGGTAGACTTGGTCTCTCCATACTCAGGGTAGACGTCTACCCCGAGAAAGTCTTGGACACCATGTCTAACCTGAGAGCGTGTAAATCTTTCATAACTGCACGCAGCTGCTTCACTCCGAGGTGGGGGTGGCTCACGCTCGAGCGGAGTAGCAGCACATGCTTGAGCGGAGCAGGGTGGGGGGCAAGCACGGCATGGGTAGAGCAGTGTACCCATGGTCCGTGTGGCACGGCGTAGGCATTGATTTGAATATTCATGACCGCCTAATTTGAATATTCACGCGTATCAGGTCGCATATGCTTAATTGCTGAAAAATCACGCTGCTAAGATGTGAAGCCGCTGTCTGGGGGACGTGAAGTGGAAGAGGGTTGACTGTATTTTTCCATCTTTTTTTTAATATCGGCACTTAAAATTACTATCTTTACCCAGCTGTACTGCTTTATTTGCAGCAGATGTTTACAGAACAACTCCTTCTGTGCTAGAGTTTCAAAGGATGGGAAACTAGTACAGAGAAACAAGCGAGATGCTCATACATTGAAGAAATTAAGAATACTACATTCTCCAGAGCTGCCACACTCAAGACTGTAGCCTAAATGCTAAGAAGTTTCACATAAACAAGGAGAAAATTCTCCATTCCTCATTGAAAGGGAAAAGCTTATCTCCACTCACTCTATTGGATTCTACGCGCCACACTGAAACAACAGAACGAGCAACAGGGGAAGACTGCAAGGACTGGCTGTGAATGCTTTGGTTTCCATGAAGATCCAAATCCATGGATGTCATACTAGAAGTTGAAGAGTCTTCACCAAACTAAAAAAACAACAGAAAACCAAAATTCAATAAAGAGGTGATACATTACTGGCTGAATTTCTGCATATTGTTTTTTTTTCCCCCAACATTTACATAGTTAAGCTTCACTAAGGAACTGAAATTCAGGTAGCAGAAAAAAAGGAAATCTAAGCCTCTCAATCTACTTACATCATGGAAAAGTAATATTTAAGTTGTAAATAAATCAACAATGAAAGAACAAGTGCAAATCAAGGAAAAAATGCTAAAAGGTACCAAGCAAACATTTCTAATAAACCAGAACCAAAATCTACTTATCTAGACTGCAGAGTTCAAATTTAAGTCAGAGTTACTAAGACTCATGGCTTTCAGTATTATCTCAATAATCTGATTTTATACTTACTATAAGAGCAAAAGCAACCACGAAGAAAACAATATAATTAAAAATAATTATTCCTGTTTCTTAAACCAGTTAAAGGGAAACTCCAGAACATATTCCACATTGCAAAACAACTGAAACCATAATCCATATCTGTGGGTCAAACACAGCAGAGGTGTTGCTTGGGTGGCTGTCTTTCTGCATTTTCAGCATTAGTATACACCTTCCTTCCAAAATTTCTCAGTACTCTGGTATCAAATTTCCTTGGTGCAATCAAAGGAAACTAAGACTTTGAACTAAAATTAAGTTTTTCAAATAAAGTACAGTAATCCCTCACTACTTTGTGCTTCGAGTTTTGCTCCCTCACTTCTCTGCATGTTTTTTTTGTTCAGTGAAGATGCCCTAGTCTTCCCTGGATTCTTTGCAGTGTTTTTCTGCGTGTGCAGAGTCCCTCTGCCGCACTGGGGGCAGGGCTGCCTCGGCGCGTGGGGCAGGGCATCGGCACTGGCAGGTGCCACTCACTCGTGGATGGGCATATGAGGGTGTTGTAAAGATTAATAAAACTCTAGTGAAGCTTTATACACACTGTGGTGAGCTGGCACCAGGGCCGCAGGGGAGCAGGGGATCTGTGACTGCTCATCCCATGGCCCCAGGCTCGACTGATGCCAAGGAAGACCCTGGTCCCTGCAGTGGCACAGGTCTGCCCAGGCACACTTGCAAACAGACGTGGCTTGGGGCTGCTTGATCCTGGTTGCACGTGGGCACGGATGCCCATGTCTGCTTGCCTGTGAATGGAAGCAGTGTGGGGCTGGCTGGTCCCAGCTGCGGGTGGTGCAGCGCCTGGTCTCGCTTGCGACTGGAGGTGGCATCTGAGCTCGTCCCATCCTGGTCCCTGTCACTCCAAGGCTGAGGGGAGTGGGGTGACAGGTGTGGCTTCTTTGCATATTCATGAGTCATCTATCTTCACAGATTACGGGTTTCACGGGCCTTGCCCAGACCCTAAACCCGGGTGAAATTCAAGGGATTACCGTAATTCTAGTAGTTCTCTTTTCTAAGTAAAACAAAGCCTTGTAAAATAAACGCTCTATATTTCTACAGTTCATAGTCAATCTCAGCTTGTATTAATTGCAAAAGAAACCAGCATTAAAATATTTCACACTCTGGAAGAGAGACTTAGATGTTTCTCATTATAATTACCACACCCAAAATGTACTCTCTCTATCAAACCTGTAAAAAAACTGAGCTATTTTGCTAATAAGGCAAATGGGATGCAACTTAAAGAAGTGGTATCAATTTAGAGACAAACCTGAACATATTCCACACTTTCAAAAATGTCTCCGCGGTGATAACGAACAGGCTGGTCCCACTGGCAGTGTAAGCTATGCTGCTGGTTGCCCAGTCTACAAATCTGATGGTTCCCTGCAGAGCACAAAACATTTTTTTATACCACATAGGTGTGATTTCTAAGGAGACAAAAACAGGATATTCAACCATTCTGCCCCCAGTTCAGTCAATCCCTTTATGGTTACTTCATCAGCACAGAGGAAACTCCAGCTCAAAAAATCACCCTGTTCAAGAACATGCTCCAGTCTCTTGATTTAATAAGCAAAACAGAACAGCCACTCAAGGCCATATATTAAGAAGTTATGTCCTGACATTAGTTTGAGTATGTGCACTACTTTCATTGCTTTAATGAGTAGGAATACTAAAAAGTTGTACCTAATTGAGCTTCTTTTGCCATCTGTGTCTCGTGAATGATGTTCCTCAAGATTTGTTCCTCCTGGATGAGCTTGTACTTGTCCAAAACATCTTGCTGCCTAAGGTAATGGTCATGTTGCTTCTGATATTCCTTTAATTCGTTTAATGTTCGCTGAAGTGATCTTGCAAATTAAACAACAGAGAAAAGTTACTTTGAATCCTTTCTACAATATCAGCTTTTCCTACACTATTGCACGTTTTCAACTTTGGGTTTCTGGAAGTATTCTCATACTTAATTCTACTGCATAGTCAAAGAAATACAGAAAGTTGAAAATCACTATTCTTCCTGAAATACAAATAGTTACTGCAAACAAACAACAGAAGTTGGATTGTATGCACTGTCACTGGGATACTTCTTTAGTTACCTGTGCTGGGCTTCCAACTTTTGCTCAAGTTTTTGCTGACACAGGACAGCATGTTTCCTTTTTACAGCTTGCTCAAACCCTGGCTTGGCCTGTAGAGCATGATCATAACACAGGACTGAGTGGTTGTACTCTCCAAGCATCTAAAGAATCACCGAGAGAGAAAATTAGCTATCATTCAGTAATATTTAATAAAAATTATTCAATTTTTAAAGAAATCATTAACTTCAGTTCTTATTTATGGTAACAACCAGTCTGTAATTTCTGACACTCAAACCACTATATCTGTTAAAGAAAGGCTGTAGAAAATTTTTCCTGGGATTTATTTCCAAGTGCAGGTAAAAAAATTTGCTGAAAGACAAACTTTTGGATGCAAGTATCTTGACAAAACCTTAAACATTAAGCATAAAATGCATGTGGAACACAAGACACATTGTAAAAGAGTAAAGCATTACAAGTCAAGTCAAAAAAATTCAGTAATACTCAATTTTCTTCAAGTCTCGGAAAACAAAGATTGTATTTACTGCGTATATATTTCCCAAAGTGTAATAGCTGGTAAAGAAGTCACTGTAATCCAGAGCTGCATGAACTACAATAGCTGCATCTGCAGAGAAGTGAGCCCGGTGCAGAATATTTGCCAAATTTACCAGTGCAATATCTTTATTTTGCCTAAAAGAAGAAGAAAACAGACATTAAAGGAAGATCAAACTGTGTAAGAATCATGCATAAGGATACATTCAGCTGCCAATCACATATTAAAATACATAATTTGAGAAAAATGTCTCAACTACATATATGCCTTGTATAGCACATGGAGACAAAGAAACACAGATTATTCCTTAGGATACAGTCTTAGAAAGAAAAATCTGTTTCTTAATTAGGATAACTAGAAAAGCAGTCTGAAAAGAAATCCTTATTAGCAATTCTTACCTTGAAGAAAAATGAAGGGCACGCATGGCACATTCTACTACTTGGTACGGCTCATTCTTTATTCGCCAGTAAAAAGAAGCCATATTGTAGAGTACCCAGGAAGAAGAATTCTGCAGTAAAGAGAAATACATGAACTGTACTCACTACTAAGACATGAACTTAAAGGTTAATCAGGGATTTAATTACTAGAGATGAAGTTGGTGCTCAGCTGCTCTAAGTTATCCTCTTCCACAGGAACTCTGCCATTTGGCAATAGTTGTGACTGTTTAGGAAGAATGAACTAGCACATAAAGGCATTAAAGAAATAGAACTTCTGCCTTTCAAAATCAGTTGAAATGAGAGGTGACAGCAGTTTAAGCATCAGCAGCTTAACTGGAGTTCAGTGAGGGTTCCCAGATTTTGCAGGAAGGCATTTAATAAAAACATACACATTTCAGTACTGTTGTTTCTTCTTTAAGTTACCTGTATTTTTATTTAAAAGCTCTTATTACTTTGACAGAGCAATGAATGTGGCTTGCCAGACAACATAACTACGTAAGTCAATAAAGATGAGAGTAAGTATCTATTTACTGGCTTTGCTGAGACCTTCTCTTTACACTGCTTGCCTAGCAAAAAATGTTTTTTCTTACTTTTGAAATTGAAATGTATACCAAAAATATATGTACAAAACCAGTATTGGACATGATTGCATGTATGAGGTGTATCAGATCTTCTGAGACCTTCCTAGCACTCTTCTTGTGCATACAGTAATATTTCAGTAAGATTAGTTTCATACCTTCATTAGCCCATCATAAATACGATGACCTATTTCCTCTATACTTCTTCCCAGCCTCCGTGATAAGTACGTGAAGATTGGATCTTCTTTAGGTAACAGGGGTGCAGAAAGATTAACTCTTTCTTGGACACCCTAAAATAAAAATTGAACACAGGTATTTGCTGATACTTTATTTAAGAGCAGAGAAATACAAGCAAAAATATGACTCCTAGGAAAATGTACCACTTGGTTATTTTATAATCTTATCATCCTTTCAGGATCTTTGGGAATCAATGGACTACCCTGGGTGGGCGTTCGCTTGGGAGTTGGACTGGATGATCGTGTGGGTCCCTTCCAACTCAGAATAACCTGTGAACCTGTGAACAATTTCACCTCTGCGAAATGCATAATGCATATTATCACAGATGGGTAAACAGCAAAAGCAGACAAAAGCAGCCTCTGCTTGTGAGTGCAGTAGAAATATTCACTTCTGGTAGCACTGTGTATGTGGCAGCTACTGATTTCACTAATGGCCACTTCACTCGTCTTTATCAGGTTACATGCACACAATGAAAGTATCCCTACACCTCTTCTCTTTCTTCCTTCCCCAGGACCAAATGTACTTCTTTAAAAAATACATCCAGACCCAGGAACAGAGCTAACAAAACTTCACTTCTGGTTTTATCTGTAAGAAAATCCTTATTTGCAGATAAAAAGACTTATAATAGAATAAATATCAAGATATAACTACTAAAGCTGCAGCTGCATTAGAAAATATGCTCTTATCATGCTGTTCACAAAACCAATTTTTGCACCACTTTTCCATGGTAACTTTTCCGAATGAACAATTATCTCATCCTCTGGGTTAGGGCTTGGCATTCAGATACTAAATAGTCACTCAAGTATGTTAGAAGCTACCAACAAACAATTGTCTGATCCTGAATCTTCATATATTTTAACAACCCAGTTCAGCACTCTCGAATTTTCAGTTGGAGAAACAATTCACGAGCTAGGAGCAGTTCCAATGAAAGCTACCAATTTGTTAATGAAATGTGTTATGGAAACAAAATACTCCATTGTCCAAAAAATGTCCTCTAAAATAAGGCGAACAATAACAAAAGAAACTACAAATCTGATGGAACTGCCCACTTACAAGCAGGTACTTTAATTGTGCACAACTGTGGTTTAAAAAAAGCGTGAAAGAGTCTTGAAAGATTACAATACCTTTCAACCTCGGTTCTTGACTAAGAACTGCCAGTAAGAGATTTCTATTCCTCTTCCTAATGGGGAAAAACAGATCCTTGCATTTGCTCACTTATTCCTCTTCCTAATGGGGAAAAACAGATCCTTGCATTTGCTCACTTACCCGTAAGTGCTGAAAAGCATGAATACTGTATGGAAGATCGAGAACTTTTGTACAGTCTGGCTGCTGCAGGTCTGGAGGCACAGGGGACTTTGTGTCTATATAGTCTTCAGGGCTGAGGACATAATAACATGAAACAGCAGACTCCAGATTAAAATACTGAAGTTTGTAAGAAACTGTATTGCAGTTTTCAGACAGAGTACTCTGATTTGTTACAAAAATCCCCTGTTTGAGCCCACTAGACCATTTCTGATGTCTTCACAGATTTCAGTTGTATTGGGATGTCATCACTAGAGGATAAAGTAAATAAATTTGCCCATTTTAGAGAAAATATCAACACCTGGATAGCCTCCAAAACACATGAGCATCAACCTAGAGTATCACTACTATGGTTTATGATCTATCTGCCAGGCCAAAGACAATGCATGCAGATTAGCAGACTCTTACACTAAAACAGAAAGCCCAAATATTGGTGAGAAGTTCAAATAAAAGTACATGAGGATAAAATTGATCTTTTCCCATTTGAAGTATTCCTATGATTATGTTAAAAAAATAAAACTACAAACCCAAAACAGTCAGCCCTGAAGATGAATTACCAATGAAGCTGAGTGTCAAACAGACTGCAAAGGGGACAAAATATGACCGCAAGGTTCAACAGCTTGGTAATCAATGGAACTTCATCTAAATTTAGGTCAAGACAGTTCTGACTGAAATAAGTGTATCTAGCTCAAACCACTCAAAGCATACTCAAGTAAATTCAATCCCCTTCTACAGGATTCATTTCATATTAATTCACATGTCTGGTCGTATCAGTAGAGAGGTAGAACTGGGAATAGAAAGGAACAGTTTCCAGGTAGGGCTAATACAGAGAGTTTTGGGGAAACGGCATTTCTGTGTTGTAACTGTTCCCAACTAGTGGCAGATGTTTCAATTTTATTCCAGAGTAACACAAACCAAAATAACTGTCATCTAAAGATCTAAAGACAGTGCTAGTATTTTTCTTTTTATTTCCATTTAGAGGTATTATTGTATGTTTCTACTTTTTCATTCAGTAAAAAACTCAGAATATAAAGCATCTTATTACCGGATATCTTTGCTCTCTAAGGTGATGTACGTGCCATCATAGAGATCTAGGTCCCCCAGGGGCACCTTTGCTTTAATGCAGTCTGGATCCTCTTTATTATGTCTTTGTTCCAGCCCTGTGTCTCTGTCCTCATTTTCCTCTATATGAATCTTTTGAGCAACTAACTGTTTCTGTAGGGAAAAAAATAAAGAAACAGAAGAATATATACTGATGAAAGCAAAGTCTGCAGTTGCTAGGAGTTCAACAGTACAACTTTTTCCTTAAAATAAAGTTCTTTTGACAAAAAATCTAAAAAACCCTCATTAAATTTTGGGAATATTTTCCTATATTATAACATCTGTAGGACATTTTTGGATTTAAACTGGATGTAAATAATTTTATTAGACATAATACAACTTGAACAGCCCTTATTTGTTCTGTTGTACCTAAAAGGAGAGCTTCTAAATTCATAGTAGGCCATTGAGAAAATAAGAAATAGTTGCTAACAGTATGTCAACTTTTTCGTATTTGAACCTTTTTTCCTCCACTGTCAAGACCTCATGGAAATAATCCTAGAGATTGCAAACAAAATTATCATCTTAAGCATTTAGCATGCTAAGTACAACTGAGGTGGTAGGCAAATGCAAGAATTGAGACTAATTTCCATAGATCAGTTTATGATGTGCCTTAGGAGCTACCTTTTGCCCCAGAAAGTTCACAGGTATAGATGAAATAGATTAATGATTTTTTAATTCTCACCTAGATGTGCAAATTAGAAACACACGATATTGTATCGTAAGGATAAATATCATAAGGATCTCTACATGTAAAATGAGAAGGAAAAATACCATTTTTAGCCATACATGTTTCACTGCATGCTACTATGCAACAATCCAGATATATACTGTAGTAGAAACTCGACAAGAACTTACAATAGATAACTTCTGCTGAAAGTCATCTGTATGTGCAAGTTGGACATTAGTAACTTCCAAACCTACAACCCATGTCTCGAGAAGCTTGTAATTATTATACGATCCATAGCTAAAATGTTCATCACCTCAAAACCAGAGTATACCTCAATGAGAAATACTGGCTGAATACAGTCACACAATGGGCAGTACTGCTTCTAATGCTGCCTTCCACTTCTCCTATTTACCTAAAGCTGCCTCTGGTGCTCATCTAACTTTCCAGTTAACTTACTATGCTAATATGACAAAACCAAAGCTGGCACAACAGAGAAAGGAAAGCATGGCCAGAAGGGCTGTGAGCTGTTTGCTTGCCTAACTCCTATTACATTTAAACTTCAGTTTATCAGTTCAAAGTTCATTAAAACCCTTTTCAAAAGGGTAGTCTCAGATCCTTTTTCAATAACAAATGGGCTTGAAACAAAACAGAGGTGACCTGCTCTGTGTTCTTCTGAAATACACTACAATAGAATCTAGTATCTGAATGACTTAAAAATGTTAGGATTTGGGCTAACAACAGAGAATGATGCAAGTGGAGACCAGTCAAGCAGATGTGAGGTAAATAATTATTGAGATTTGAAGAATTCCTCATCCTTTCATTGAAGCAGAATTTTGCAAATAATCTAAAACTATCACTATCAAATCTGTGGAAAGAAAATCTGTATTTTCAGAAATTAGTCAGTACTTAATAATATGCTTTACCTCGAGTTCTTTGAGGTAGTTAACTGTTGTTTCTTGTCTCATTAGTATTACCAAATCATGTGGGTTTCTCAAGTTCATTGGTGAATCCACCTGCAAGACATTTCAACAGTCCATTATGTAAAACATTCTCCTAATTATAGTGATTTTAAAATCTAGGCAGTTATGTTAATTCAACTATAGTTTGTCTGTTCAAAGGTCTTCTGTCCAGTCAGCACTCATATGTCCATAATTAACATCTGTACTTCAAAAAACATTGTTATTTGAGAATGCAATTCAAACAATGCTTTAGTTTTAAACCAGTTCTAGTTTATTCAGGCACACAAGTTCTACACTTAAAAAGCAAGTAAATTTGTCACAACAAACACTACTAAGAGTACCTGCTGCTGAAATACTAGATACCTTAGATTGCAATCACAAAAAATTACTTTCTTTTATAACTTCAGATTCCTCTACCATGTCCCTTAACAGGCATAAAATATTTCAGCTTCAACTGCTCTGTGCAATTAATCTCAGACATTGGCCTAGCATTAAGTTCTACTGCCTCCAGGATTAACAAGTAAAGGAAGAAAATTAAGAGAGAGGCAAGCAGAAACTGAAAACTCTGTTGCAAAGACCGTGCTACAGCTTCCACACCCATGCACTGGAATTTGCAGCTCAGTGAAGGGCAACATTAGAGGTAAATCACAGAACTACAGAATATTCTGAGTTGGAAGGGACCCACAAGGATCATCGAGTCCAATTCCCAAGTTAATGTCCATACAGGGACTGAATCCACAACCCTGGTGTCATGAAGACCATGTTTTATCTATCTGAGCTAATCTCAGGGTCACGTCATAATAATTTTTTAAATTTTTTTTTAATACAACCTATCCCATCATCCCATTATCTAAATCATGTCACTGAGTTCCTCAACAAGTCTTTTCTTACACACCTCCAGGGATGGCGACTCCACCATCCCCTGGGCAGACCATTCCACTGAGGGATCACTCTCTCTGTGTAAAAGCTCTTTATAACATCCCGTCTAAACCTCCCCTGGTGTAGCTTAAGGCCATGTCCTCTTGTTCTGGTGCTGGCAGCCTGAGAGAAGAGATTTATGTCCACCTGACTGCAACCTCCCTCCAGGTAGTTGTAAACAGCAATGAGGTCACCCCTGAGCTTCCTCTTCTCCAGGCTGAACAACNCTCATGGTGGACTCAATTCCCCCGTCCATGTAATCAATAAAGATATGAAACAGTGCTGGGCCCAGCACTGATCCCTGTGGGACTCCACTAGTGACTGGCTGCCAGCTGGATGTGGCACTGTTTACCAACACTGTCTGAGCTCATCCATCCAATCAATTCCTAACCCAATACAGAATGCTCCTATCCAAGCCATGCTCTGAAAGTCTCTTCTGAAGCTTACCATGGGAAACTGTCTCAAAGGCTTTGCTAAGATCCAAGTACACAGCATCCATGGCCTTTCTATCGTCAACCAGGTGAGTCACCAGATCATAAAAGGAGATCAGGTTGGGCAGGCAGGACCTACCTCTCCTGAATCCGTGTTGACTAGATGTAATGTCGTAGTTACTTTGCAGGTGCTGCGTAATAGCCCTCAGGATTATCTGTTCCATAGCAATCTCTTCTGTCACCTCACCTGCAGGAGAGTTGCTGTAGAAACAAGAGACCCATTTCACCCTGGCAGGAGCTGTTCCATGGCTGCCTGGGATGGAGGAGCATGTGTGTACGTGTGTCTTTCTTTGCAGTGTTTCCATGGAAATAGGCACGGAGAGGGTAGGGTGCTGGTGGCTGCCAAGGTACTGCCACAGCTTATACCCATGGTAACAGTGGCACTGCCCTGCTTGTAGTGGCACTGTGGGGGCCACCTGCAACCCGATGTCCAGCTTGAGCGTTGCTGGCAGGACTGTCCCATTGGCCCTGCTGTTTCTCGGCGATACCTGGGAAGGCTGTATGCACTTCCACTGCTACTCATGATGCAGGCGGCGGCAGCTGCAACTCCCGATGGGGGCAGGGGGGAGGAGAACAAACAGAGCCACTGATTGCAGCCCTGCCAGGCTCCCACCAGCCTCCGGCCACAGGGGCTGGCTTCCGCCCTGTCTTATTGGCCTGGAGATCACTGCTGCATGCTCAGCTTGTGGGGGGGAGCTGGAACATCTCCCCACTCACAAATGAAAGCAGAAGCTGTGCCCGCACCGTGACCATCTGGAAGCACAGCGCTGGCTTCCTGCTGGGAAATGAGGCTTGGGTCCCCTGCAGGCTCTTGAGCAGAGCCTGGGGCAGGGGAGAAAGCGGTTTGTCCCTACACATCAGTGATATCAGAGCAGAGTTCCCCCATTGCCCCAAGAACTCTCAACAACAACAGGTCCAACAACAACAGCTTTGCCAGCACTGGCACAGGCGAGTGGAGTCACAGCTCTCTGCTCCATGCCACGAGTCTGGCGCAGGTAGGCTGGCAGAGCGGTGCGTTGGTGCTCTGCGCAGCGTAGGTGGGGCTCATTTGCATATTCATAACTGTCTTTCTTTGCATATTGATGACTGTCAGAGCACGTGCAGTTGCAAATGCACTATGAAACACAGTGCTGTCTTTGTGAAGAAAATACCCTGCAAAGAAGTGCACCCACAACACTAGAACTGTGAAGGAACGAGACTTTACTGTATTCCTTTCCAAATCAAAAGCTGCAATACTTCTTTTAGTATGGAGCCATTTTGGCAGGTGTCTACCTACACAGTCCAAATACTTCCATGTAACTCACTTTCTGCCTTAGCAAATTAATCCCCTTGCATCATCAGATGAATAGAATAATAAGTGCTACTGACACCAGTCCATTTTTGCACTATGAATTTAGAGATCATGGATTTAACTGTTGCCAATAAAGGATGACCACGATGATGCTATGATCCAGAGAAGCACAGAAAATACCACAAAAAAAAAATCTAATGGTTTGTTAGTTGAACTATTAAAAGTCTACAGCATTTTATTTATGGTTGCATTTTGCATTTGCTCCTATGGGCCCCACCTCACTCTGAACTGGTTGCACACAAAACCAGAGTTATGCACTTGTTCATGCCTCATTTGCTACAGAAACTACTGCGGTATGTGCAAACGAATGAGATGAATTTGCAAAGAAAATAAGGGGAAGTTCTACTGTGCTTAAAGCACTTCATCACCCATTCCAAAATAGCACTGTACACCTGACATCTAAAGGCTGCTTGTATGATACTACACAGTCACTGAAAGCAAAGTCAACTATCAGCTGCGCTTTCAGTGACAAACTGCATCCTGGGAGTGATTTTTTTGCAGAAAGTTATGCAGGCATCACCAGTCAGAAAGAACAAGGATCTTGGCTTATCATTCATTCAGAAACAGAATGATATTCAGGGACGGCTTATGCTTCTAACTTTTGGTAACACAGTCTCAAGAGAGTTAGGTCTGAATTTAGTGTTTGGGAATTTGGAGTGGTAGGCTACCAACCCAGTGTGTGTGGGTTGACAGAAATGCAATGCAACAAGTACCATACCCCATCAACTATTATCAGGCATCAGAAATCAAAGTAGTAACAACAATCAAAAACCAATATCATGAATTCATTCATAAAGTTATGTCAATCCACCAGGAAAGCACCTCAAGTTAAGCATGTTTTAACTTAGTCTACAGATTTTCACTTCCAGATCTGATCTCAGTTTGTCATCAGCAAATAAGCACTTTCTAATAATAGCAGAACCCTTACTTAGTAGAAAGTTAACCTTACCAGTGCACAAACATAAAGCTCTTATCTGAGAACCTTAGCAGTTGTACTGGATTTGAATGGCAATGTTTTGGTAGCCAGGGGCTACAGGAGTCACTTCTGTGAGAAGCTGCCAGAAGTTTCCCCTATGTCCAACAGAGCCGGCTCTAAGAAGGACCCATTGCTGGCCAGGGCCAAACCCATCGGCAACTCTGGTAGCACCTCTGGGATAACATAGTTAAGAAGGGGAAAAAATTTTTTCTGTGTAAGAAACTGTGGCCAGAGAAGACAGAAGTGAGAATGTGTGAGAGAAACAGCTCTGTAGATACCAAAGGCAGTGAAAAAGGAGGGGGAGAAGGTGCTCCGCTTTTCCCCCACTGACACAGTCGCCGTGACGACCGATACACAGCAACACAGTGTCAAAACAGAGTGTGGAGAGTGTGAGGGTGCAGGGCAAATTTGCATATTAATGAGCTCCACTCAGTGCAGAAGCAGGGCTTTGCGGGACCCAAATAAGACCGCGGTTCTACGGTATAGGAGACCCGACTGTATTATTCATTATCCTACTCTGATTAGTTTTGTAATTAACTGATTTCCCCACGTGGAGTCTGTTCTGCCTGTGATGGTAAGTGGCGAGTGATCTTTCCCTGTACTTATCTAAGCCCTTGAGCCTGATGGCAAATTTTCTCTCCCCTGTGCAGCTGAGGAGGGGAGTGATGGAGCAACTTTGGCGGGTACCTGGCATCCATCCAAGGCCAACTCACCACTTGTCATTTATTTCCATTTGATAATTTCTGACTCTGAAAGTTCAAGAGCACTTCAAGACTATTATTAGCACCTACAAAAAAATTCCATTTTAGGTGCAATAATTTTAGAAAAAATAATTTGAATGAAAAAACAATCTGAATGAAAAAACGAAGCATCTACACTGGACAATCATGCAAGATTTACAGAGGAAACCTGAGCCAGCACATCCAATGTGTTCAGAGCACTAATGGTAGCCTGTAAAAATAAGCCAAAAATACTGTATCATTTCCTATACTCTCCAATTTATACATTTACAGCACGAAGGCATTACAATACAATACCTCAGGAAATAAAAAGCATTCTTATCTACAAAAAAAATGTTGGATGACACATAGGAAAACATTCTTTATAAAAACCCACAGGAGAGCTCCTGTGATATGATAACATGGCTGCAAATGAGGGAAATAATGCCAACTGGCCTTCAAGAGGCATCAGCTGGAGAATGATGGTGCTCAAACATAAGAATTTCACAGATTTTAAACCGTAATTTTCTGATTTGTTTAGATTGATCCAAAAAACCAGCCTACTGCTAAGTAGGGGAACCCCTCCTTTTCTTGCCATCCGTAATCTTAGGATTATCCATTCATTCAGAATGAGGCCAGCCAATTCAGCTGAAAAATAAAAGATTAAATAATTAGTTTTCAGCCAGATCAGCAAGGTTGTCTGAATTGGCATAAGATGAGCACTTCATCACCCCACTCTCTGTAGTGACAGACAGCATTTGAACTGAAACTTATTCCTCTCAGACACCTTTTAACAACATCCCTGCCTAGACCAAAACATTTTCTTTACAGTGCCAGCCATTTCTACCGCTAGAAAAAAGACAAAGCTGATGTAGTCAATTGTGAAGAGCACCATTACTGTGTTTGTCATTGAGAGCAATAATGACACCTCATGAAGAATTCAGCCCAGTGAGCAGGTAGCAAACAAAGGTACAACATACACATAACTTGCACAGCAAAGGGAGGAGTAGCAGCAGTGGTAAGTGGGAAGCAGGATGTGCTGAAATCAAGAACACACAGTTGAAGTCCCAAAGGGCTCGCCACCTGGGTGCTCACACTTTGCCCCGGTGCTGCTCGTGCTCGAGTGCCACCACCATCTTCCTGCTTTCCTGCGCAGCCACATCCCCAAACCAGGAAAATTATACCTTGAATAAAAATATAAAACATGCCAGAACTTTATGTGAGCCGCTGCTTACTAAAATTCAAAAGATGACAAGACAGCCCAAAGATTTGGAAAAGCTCTCAGAGCTTCACTCAACTATCAAATAACTCTTTAGCCAAAAATACAATAAAGTCTAAATAAAAGGAATTTGATGGACTCCTGGAGACTGTTCTGGATGACCCCCCACCCTCCCACAAGAAAAATACTCTAAAGACTTAAGGTAGATGTTAGAGCATATTGCTTTCATTCAGTCTCACATCCTGCTTGTGCTCTTACAGACACCCACTCCTTCAGCCCTTCATGCAAAGTCTGTTATGCCTCATCATCTGATTTGGAGAGTCAGATGAGTGAAAGATTGACAGATATTGTGATTTAGTTCATCTTCTGCAAAATGTAAATATGCTGCGATAATAATAATAATATATAATAAATATGCTGGGATGAAACAGAACAGACATCAGCCTACAGAGTAACTACAGCCTCATGGTGAGGAGAGAGGAGATTCCTGTGCCAGAACAGATGCTTGGTCATCTTTAACTCAGTTTGTTAGACTGATGGTACAGCACCACATTCATCTACTCTTCCTCCGAAGTGCTGAAACTGTGACATTCAACATCAAGCACCTGAAATGGAAGAATTCGACTTCAATTCAAACACAGTAAACAGGGGGGAAAAGTAGTGCTGAAAAGCCCGCTTTGAACCTTCGACAGTAATTGCAGCTACACTGCAGAAAGCCTGCCAGTAAAACGCTTTCAGAATAAGTGTTCTCTGTTCAACATCGCCCAAAGGTGAAAGTTTCTTTATAAAGCACAGTTCAAATTTATTCACCGTCACAAAGTACACTGAGAACCTGATTCAGCAAGAAACACATGGAATTCATGTAACAAAACAAGACATCAGAGTTGAATCAAACCATGAAGTTTCACAGCCTCCCGTATTACCTGCATATACCAAAATCTCTGAATATTTAATAAGTTTTGCCAAACCTTCCAGTATATTTCTCTGGACAATCCAGTTGTATATTGAACCAGGAAGTAAATTTTTAAAATGAGGGTCAACTATTTTTAGGTGCAGCTTTTTTTAAGTACTGTGAAAATCCCACTGTTAACTGAGGCACAGGCACATCAAAATCAGAACAGGTGGTAGTGCCTCTGCATGTCCGAAAAGCATTACACTACATGCAGAGGCAGATTACTACAGAAAGTAGCTGGAAAACACACTACATCAAATGATGGCGTACAGAGAAATGGGCTCCCCATATTTGTTTTATAGACAGTGGATCTTTTGTCAATGTACAAAATGAAGGCAATTCCCGCTCCAACAGACTGGAACTACTTGCAATCTCGAGTGCAAGTGAATGATCTGAAAACTGGTGCTTGTCTTTGGGTATACACTTTCTGTCTTGACATACTTTTCACTCTAACATGATGCTTCGAGGCATTTTTGAGGAAGCCACAAAAAAAATCTTCAGTGCAAGACAAGCTACAAAACTGCAAAGTAAGTTCTTTCACTCATTCAAAAGATGAGTAGGCAGTGTCAGAAGCTACTTATTCTAAGGGATGTTGCAGAAAAATTCACAAAGAAAAATGTTGTTGGAATAATTTTTATAAGTATTGAGCCATTTAAAAGCTTACAGTTGCAGAACCTGTTAACAAACAGCACTAGATGTGTTTTGATATTATTAATACTAGGTGTGCTACAGGAAAACCAGAGATTTTAAACACTTGTAACACTTCAAACTAGATATGGTTTATATTCTTCAGTAGCAAACCAGATGCCAGCCATGCACTCAGTTGAATCAAAATAAGAGATGGAGAGGTAATTCATACATACATCTGTAATGGACAAGTACTTTTTTCGTAAGGGCAAAGTGGTTCTTGATGTTTGCTCACTGCCAAATCCTATAAATATTAAGCGTTCTCATGCTGAAAATCCTAACAGGAAAACTAGTAGTTAGACTTACAAAATACCTAAAACAGGTTAATTTGAGCAATAAACTCTTAAGCAAATGAACAACAGAAACCTTTTTTTTTCCAGTTAAACTTTGAGGGTGATACTTTATCCAGTGATATATTTTTAAAGCAGGTAGCTACATGAAATAACAGTGGATTTCAGAGTCTTGCTGACTTTGCTCTTTTGGACTTTACGGGCTCTTCAAACATGTGCTTGGGCCACTTCCAGGCTACCCTTTGGCTGTGAAGTACACAATATGCGGAAGGCATGGCAGGCACCATACACATTTTCACCACAGAATAATCAGTTTTGAACAGTTGATTCATACCATCTTGTCAGTTTGTTCTACCCTTATTTTAAGCGACAAGAACAGAACACTCAAACCAACCTCCAGCCTAGGTCTGTTTTGGGGAAGGCATGCTAACTTATACATTTCAGTAAGAATGAACAGTTTGTGTGTGTGTTTTGTTTGGGGATTATTTTTGTTGTTTTGATGTTGTGGGTTTTTTTTGTTTGTTTGTTTGGGTTGGGTTTTTTGTTTGGCACAGAACAGACTTGAAAGATGAGAAATTCAGTCAAAAAAGAGGTCATACAGTCAAGCAAACTAACCTTTAGAGAAAGAGCAAAGCAAATATCTACCTGTCATTTTCAAGACAGGATTGAGTGCTTAATATACCACGGAAAATGCTCTCCTAAGTGGCAAATAGCTTTTTATTTGGCTGCACTAGATTTTAAGATTCACCAGATTTTCAGCTTTCCCTGGATTTGGATGGCTGCTTTTCTTATATTCTTGAATATACGGACCACTGTTCTCATCTCAACCACTCACCACTGAGATGGCAGAGTAACACATTAACCAACTCTAAAAGCAATCAAGAATCAACTTGCCTTTCTCCTACCTGAGGTACACTTGCCTTCAAATCTGCAACACAAACAACTCTTTCCCCTCTCTTCTGCACTAAGCCAGAATTAAGCACAGTACTGCACCACAGGAAATTCAGATGTCACACATATTGAGCAGCTGGTTATCCTAGTCCTGAACAGGCTAACCAGCATTGCTCATCCACTGTCCTCTCCAGATGATCTCTAATCAACTTCAAAACACATGACAAACTACTAAAACCAAAACAACTCTATACAAACTCAGATTCCTTGCCAGAACACTTTCTCAATCTGCTTTGGACCATCTGTCTGAAAGGTTTCTTTGCTTCTTTTAGTTTAATTACTCTGAACTAACTTCTTCAGTGTTCACAGTAGTCCATGCAAAGGCAGTCATTTGAGTCCCCACAAGCTCGACTTTAATCACCTCCATCAAGGGATCTCTTCAAACACCCTACCTCAGCCCTGGTATGCCAGGTCTGAGTTATGGTAGCAGTGCTCCTCACCATTAAAGGCATGAATCACTACTGAAACTGTATCCTGCATTGCATTTAATCTATCAATTGTCTGTCCTCTCTTTATGCCAAGTTTTTCTCTCCTCTTCAAGTACACTAGAATTTTTGTAGAGTGACCAGTTTCCCACATGGCAGACAGGTACTGCCTAAAATCAGTTATACATTAGCCTGAACTTTATACTGTGAGTTGTGAAATGAAAAGGCTTATAAACATGTGCGTGAGCAGATACAATCTCATTAAAGAGAGACGATTACTCAGCCCCTGGCTCTGCAGGAACATACATTTGAAGGCAGACTCAGACTAAAAGAACTGATCTAGAGAATGATGACTTTGATCTAAAAACTGGCTACTAGAGCAACCGATACAGCTTGATGGCTTTTCTCTGGAAGGCCAAGACTTTGAAGTGTTACATGCACTGCCAGTAGAAACTGTAACAGCAGTGCCTACTTAACAAGTACTCCTGATTACCAGGTTGGATCCTGCTGGTATGTATTTGGAAAATGTTTCAGTTTGTATTAATTTTGCTACTGCTACCAGGTAGTTGTAACACTAGGAACTCAAAGTCTCAGTCAGAGTTCTGCTAGAGGTCTTCTGTCACAGAAAAGTCAAACTCACTCGAATGTAGTCTCAAATATCTACACCCTTGCTGCACTAAAAGGAAAAACACCTAAGTGAGATTTTAGGTCCATAATATAACATTCTCACCCTTTCCCCCTCTAACATATTCCAGCCATTATATTTTGTGTATAGGTCAGGATCTGTGATGGCTGCTTTCAGCTCCTCACCCATAGCGCACTTTGGTTACAAGGAAGAAAAAGCCCACAGTAGCAAACTAAAAGCTACAAGGAAGTCAGTCATTGCTACTCATCTGCATATCCACAGCTAGTGGCTCATTTAGCAGTGGGAATGTCTTACTATCAACTGAGAATGCTCATATTCTCAAAGTAAAATAGTATAAATCCTGATTAATACCAGCACTCTTTGCCACCAGTAGCCACTTCCAGTCAGACTGCTGTGCTGGAAGCACAGTGATCAGCAGCACAAAGTCCAGTGGTGGCTGACCCACCACCAGCAGCAGCAGCCCTTGGGGATCAGTACCAGTCTTTACTAAGACAGGTCTTTATTAATGACACTGAAAAAAACCCTATTACTGAAAAAAAACCCAACAAGAACCTCAACAAGTTTGGTGTCCTCTGCAACTACGGAGGATGTCCATGGTAGAAGGCAGGGCTGCAGTGAGAGAAAGTGATGAAGAAATGGGTTGACAAGGACCTGCCTTATAAAGTCAAGCACAAACCCATGAGATCAAATAGCCCCACGCAGCAAGAAAGGCTGGGGCTGAATGGAAAATAGCTTTCCAGAAACGGCATTTGGGCTCTGGTGGCGAACCAGCAGTGTGCCCTTGCAGGTGAGGCAGCCAACTGCATTCAGGGCTGCAGCATCAAGGCTGGAACCAAAAGGGCAAGGGGTGTGACTATCCCTCTCCACCCAGCACCCATACAAAGGTACCTGCTTCAGCTTTCTGTCCTCGGTCTCAAGGCCAGCAAAGCTCATTCAAGGTGGTGAGGCCCCTGAGCACGTAACACACAGAGGCTCCCACTGCCAATGAATTACTTATAGAGTATCTCAAGTTGGAATGGAGTCATGAGTTCTCATGATAAGGGAATTTAATGAACAATACTCTGAAAACTGAAAGTAAAGGGATACTCTGCAAGGAAGTTTTAAGTTTGTGTCCTGTTAACAAGGTCTTCATATTACAAGAACGACAGTTCAAATATTTTGGAATATTGAGGTTCTACCAGTGAACAGATACATCAATTATAAATACTCCCAGTGCTGCCCAGGTACTGCTTGAACTCTGGCAGGTTTGGTGCCATGACCCTGGGGAGTCTGTCTCAGTGACTGATCACCCTCACTGTGAAGAAACTTTTCCTAATATACAATCTGGACTTCCCTTAGGCGCAGCTTCATTCCACTTCCTTGTGTCCTCTCACTGGTCATCAGCGAGAGGAAATCAGCACCTCCCCCTGCACTGCCTGTCTGGAGGAAGTTGCAGGCTGAGATGAGCTTCCCTCAGACTTCTCTAAGCTGAACAAGTTAAGTGATCTCAGCTGCTTCTCCTAAGCTTTTCCTTTGAGACCTTCCAGCATCTTGATTGCCCTGCTCCAGACACATTCTAATAGTTGATGTCCTTACACGGAGGCATCCAAAGCTGCATGCAGTACTCAGGTGTGACTGCACCAGTGCAGTGTAGAGTGGGACAATGACGATTCCTCCCTATTGCTGGACAGTGGAGATTAACTGCCAGTTTTGCTGCTAATTATTGAACCACCACTACTTTCTGGCATTCATAACATTCAAGTTTACTGCAAAACTAGTCCACTCACTCTGCAAACTCAAATAAGTGGAAAAAATGAAATTCAAATGTGACATGCAAGGTTAGCAATGGCAATAACAACCCAAGTTTAAGTATAATTTTCACAAGAGCCAGGGAGATAACAGTTACAGATGCTGAAATACATCTTATTACAAAAAACTCACTGGACAATTAGCAGCACTACATTCCAGCTACTGAAGAATCCAGCTCCTCGCATTTCAAGTAATACCATATTAATAATTTGAGTTTCCTTGCTGGAAAAGGGCGGATTAATTTTGACCACACAGTGAAGAGAAGTTCTTCCACAGATGTTTTATTATCTCACCTACAGACCTTGAGAACTTTATATGGGGAACATGGGAATGCCTCTGCTTAGAAAACATTTGGATCTGTAATAGAAAAGCCTACTGCTTGGCAGTGGTAAAGTGGAAGCTTCTACCAGTACCAACAGTTAGCTGACACACCATTAAATATCATGTCTTAAAATCAGTACTGAATTTAGCTAAACAGATTTTCAAGCCACTTTATCTAATTTGATTTCTTTTCCAAGCCACAGCTGCTTTTCATGCAATAATCAAAATTAACACTTGACCCAAATTTTATGCGCAATACACAACCAATATGCACATACAGGTGTCTCCAGACCTTTATCACATACCTGTGCCACCTCCTCACTGCATTAAGTGGAGAATTGAGATGAGATAGGACTGGAAGTGTTGTCATCCATTAATATGTGATTAACTAGGGCGTGTGAGTGCCTGGATCTACACACATGGCCCAAGTGCCCGAGAATCATGGAGAGGAAGAGCTTCCCGCAGAGAAAATCCGTTCCACCTGTCTGTGGACCTTAATGCATTTTGACGGGAGACCCGACTAAAAATCGTCCAAGGTTAATGGACACTCATTTCTCCACCCTTTTTACAGGGAGAAGGCCACACTGGTTGTTACAGCGATTAACTCTTCCACTCCAGAGGGAAATCGATCAGATCCGACACGAAAGAACATTTCTGGTGCTCTTCCCCTTCCAACAAAGAGGGAGCCAAGCAACTAAGAAAAAGCTCAAACATTAAACACATATCGACTCTTTCAAGCCGCTTAGTGAACGAGGCACACACATCCCGCTATCAAAATAAGACACTTCAACTAAACCCACAAAATTACCAGAGCACAGCGTGTGCTTCTGCACCGAGCACAAACGCCAGCCTTTCTCTTTCCTACTTCCAGCGGTTTATCTGGATAAACTACGGGAAAGCGGCTGGGTCGGGGGCAGAGAGACAAGGAAAAAATCGCAAACTCAACTGACAGCTCAAGCTCAGGCGACAACCCAGGGAGTGCCCGGGGCCGCGCCGGGAGCGCCCCCGGCCCCACGGCGGGTCACGGCTGCCGGCCCGGGGCGCCACCAAAGCAGGACTCGCCCCGTACCGGAGACTCCCGGGCAGGCAGCCCCTACGTACGAACCACCGCTGCTCCAACACACGATTCCA
>WEKX01007715.1:67246-84993 GCA_013390025.1 Pitta sordida
CGACTGCCCCGCGCGGGGAGCCGGGCCCAGCCGGCCCTGCGGCAGGCGCTGGTAACGGCGGAGCTCCAGGCCGGCGTCAAAGGCCGACAAGCGGCGTGCGGCCCACGCTGAACGCTTCAATTTGAAGAGCGTGATTTCTGTGCAATGCATACTGTGGCATTTCCCACGACTGTTCAGCCAGCGCAAACCAAACCGCACCTGCAGCTGTCGACAGGTTTTATCCACAGTCCCCTGAGGAGCTCTGGGTGAAGGGAGCTCTGAAAGATGCATCGCTCCTTTTCCCTTCTAATGATTTCCTTTCCAATTCCAGTTAACAGCAAATACCAAGCCAGCAGCGAGAGCTTGTACCCCAACTCCTCGGTGAGATCTAAGAGCTGCCCCAGATTTTCTTGTGCCTTTGGGCAGTCCTCACGGGGGACATCAAACTTCCCAGAGCCTGCTACACAGTAACATTTTTCAATTAAGTGGAACCAAGAACAAGTTGGTCGATGGTGTCAGCGGCTAAACTAAAGCACGAGTCTCAGTTTCTATCTGCCTGCAGAAAACACCCCCGCGAGTATGATAGTTCTTACCACTGCCAGAGTTCACACATCAAATTACACAACCCCTCCCCAGGCTGCCATTCCAAGCCACTCTTTGCTCACACGTGTATCACACTGTCAACATCGAGGCGGTTGAATAAGACAATGATTGATTCCTTTTCACCTGATTCCCCAGTAAGATGTATGACATGCAGCTTTTGATGAATATTTAAGTTCCTATGCAAAACTTCGCATTTGGAGGTTGAACTACTTAAAAGTTGAAGCAGTCTTGCTTATAATTTACTGCTTAATGGCAAAAAGCTTCATACATTTAAAGCAACCTAAGGAGTAAGTCACCTACATCCACAAGATACCACAGAACTCTTTTACTAAGCCAACACAAAATGTTGCAGAGTGTGAAACAATGAGCCAAACAAAATTACAAAATGAATTTATTCCAAAGCTGTAAGGGAACATTTACAATTCAACAAGATGGCAAAAAGGTGTTTCCACAAGAACTCACTGCTTTAAAATTAGATATGAAACTGGGGAAAAATAATCTAACTACCTCTGAAGCCACAAGAACTTTGCACATCACCTCTGAAATATAGGAGTCGTGTAAAGAAAACTCAGTCAAAATTCAGTGAGAAAGGAGGATGCTAGTACCTAGCTACGAGTCTAAATACAAGCTATGTTTAGGCTTTGAGCTTACATTTTTTAATCCCCTCAGAATACCAATTATAGCCACAAGTGCAAAATGTCTTTTTCTCCCTTTTTCCTCCAATGGAAGCTTACTGCACATCTAGTGCCTATTTTCAGAGTGATAGTTTGGTCTCACAAATTTGTCCTTGAAAGCTTTTTGCCAAGTTTCATGGGTTTTGTGACAAATCTAAGTTTACCAGCTAGGATGTAATCAGAAATACAAAGTCAGTTGTGGAATGTCCAGAGTTTTCTGCCTACTGTTCCAGAGTTAAGCGAAAATAGACTTCTACTTTAGCAGTGACAATGTCTCTAACTTCTACATAGTTTTGGTATTTTGGTATTTGATTGTAGTGGTACATAAATATCAGAGTGTTAATGAAAACACTTGGGTCAGATTCACAGACGCAGCTAGGGTGGGGAAACATCACTTTCAGTGGGTAACAAATGGCTGGACAAAAAGAGAGGAGGTTAAGAAGCATTATTCACTCTTAGAAAGCCTAAGGTAATTTACATCAACATGCCCTGGAGCACTAACTTGGAATCCTTCTCCTCTGTCCCAACTTCTTTTTACTAGGTACATGCTAATTCCTTCACAATGTTGAATGAAAAAAAATTTTGAGTGGTGAGAATGAAAAAAAAAGCAGTATGCTGTTACTTTGTATTTTCTGAGCCTACACTGGTATGTAAGAATCCCAAGTTGCTACAGAAAAAAATAGCATGGAATTGTTAACTTTTCCACCTGAATAGAACTACATAGCTGGAAGTTTTCAGTGATACCCAAAATACAATTTTATTTATATAGTTTTAAATGCAACTATTGGTTAGAACAAAAAACAAAACAAAAAAACCCAAAGAAAAAAATCAAAACAGAAAAAATAATCACAAAACAAGAGAAAAACCCTCCCAACCAACCCACCTTCAAGTGCCAACTAATCCAGACATCTACAGAACAGAAAAGAGCCAGGTACTGCTATGGTCCAGCTCCAGCCTATGAAGCTCAATCACTGCATCAGTCTTCACCCATTCCTGGAATAATTCTAGTCATTTATTGTTTTGATTTCCTGCTGTTCGTTTACTGAAATTTCACAGCATAACTATAAGCACATGTTCATATTAAACATTAAAATTTAATTTGCAAAACATCACTTGTGTATTACAATGCACGGAGAAGAGTAAGATGTGCAAACTAGAAAACACCACATTCCCCGCGTCTCTAAGGAGAACTGCTTCATGCTGCAAGCAAAACAGATTTCCAGCCATATTGCAAACTTTAAAAAACCAGCATGTATCTCATTCAATTATAAAAAGTAAATCAAAGCAAATTTAACAATAGTACTCTTCTCCACATATTGCAAAATATGGACACAGATGAGGAAAGGACTACTTTATCTGACACTTATCTCTGTTGTCATGCCTTTCCTATCCATTACTTAACACATAAACTCAATTACATAGTTTCAGTTATGCAGTAGCTGACTTTTAGGTTAATATACAAACTGTCAAGATGCAGCTTTTGATGAAACATCTATGCTCTTTTCCAATTTTGAATCCTGAAGACACTTCAAAAATAAGAACCCAAAACTGCTGACTGTAAGCATCCAAAAATACAGCTGTGGTTTCACTATGGACAAGTTGTAGTCCGTTAGAAAAGTAGATCATACATACAAAGGTATAAAGAACATTTAAGTCAGTCTTAGTGGAAGGCAGTCCTTGAAGAAAATGCTCCAAGCGAACTTGCTCAGTAGCACTTTCACTTCAGCCCTTCAGGGGCACAGGGTATTTATTATCTTCTCAGTAGATTCTTCCTCGGCTGCGATTACCACGTCCTCCCCAGCCTCTTCCTCGTCCACCCCGGAAACCACCTCTTTGCTCTGAAATAAAGAGTTGAAACTTTTCATGCAGCTTTTATGCCATATACAGATTAAAACTGAGTAGCAGTAGCTGGAGGTATTGAAGGCTAACTTCAGTTTCTGAGGCTAATCCTGCTTACATGCCATGAGATTGCTGAGTTAGTTATGGTTTGATGAAAAACAGACTCTACTAATTGTAAAAGGAGGTGAGGAGAACTAGCCTCTCTAAGTGCTGATACATAACTGTCTATTTTAGAACGGTACTTGGGGCGATCCATTAGCACAGAATTGAAAACTGGCTGCCTAGTTCATATTTTTGTCCAGTAACACAATATTGATAATGAGGTGTTAGTCAGACTTGTTACTAGTGTTTTATAAAATGATGGAAAACTACAACTTTGTAGCAACTTGCAGCAACTGGCCTGTTCAGTGGGAAACTGGTGCAACTGCTGTGTGTCATAACAGAGAACACAACACTTTAATCACTAACTCTAGGTATTAGAACACTACTATAACTTGTAAATGACATAGTTTATAAGCTGGTAACACTCAAACACTGCAACAGATCAACAGCTAGGAAAAGACCATTACACGCAAAAATTTGTGACAGTACAATTTGATCTTGCAAGAATGTGGTATTTGTTCCTCCCACCCCAAGACAGAACTGTCACTAGACAAAGTTTTTCCAAGCTGCCTAACTTACCGTAAGAAAAACTACCCAGATTACTGCTGTATTTTCCACTAGGAGGATTATAGATTTGCCTGGCATCCCTTTTTGGTCCTGCCGAAGCTTTCTTTGGGGGTGAACTTGAGGTCGTATCTTCACTTGCTCTTTTTTGACTGACAGAAGAAAACAAAAACGTATCATTACACCCCTCTGGTGACAAGTACAGGAATAGTAGTTCAGCCTCAAAGATTAACCACTGGGAGCCAGCGGCAGCTAATGAAGATGCCTCAGAAGAGGAAATAAGCTGGTCTCCAGATGATTCACACCACTGTATCCCTAAGCAAGACTAAGATAATTCTTCCACATTCACAGAATGCGTGTTATTTTTGATGTTAACCTTTTAGCTCATGTGCTGTGTATATTATATATATACACAGCTTGGAAGTTAATTTTTACTGTTTACAAACCAAGTACCCCCTCCCCACCTTTTTTTTTTAAATGAAGAACTCTTACCTTGCATCTGCCTTCTGTACTGGTTTCCAGGACAGCGTAACTGTACTTTTGTAAGAAGGAGGAATGTGGAAGAGATCCTATGGACGCAAAATTGGACAGTTTATTCTACAGTTAAATTCATGGTGATTGCATTTCAAAATTTTAGCTACTTATTGAGACACTAGAATAACTATTAGTTTCCCACAATTTTAAATCCTTTTTGGTGTCCCATGGCAGAGGCAAAAGGCAATAGCTTACTGCCTTACCCAGCTGCCTTTACTAGGAAATTAAAATATTTAAAATAAGATTTATATTAGCAAAATAGTGTCTTTTACTGACCAAATCACATACAGAATCATAGAACAGTTCTGTTTGGAAGGGGCCTTTAAATACCAAGTAATTCAACCACCCCACAGTGAGCAGGGACATCTTCAACAAGATCAGATTCCTCAGGTCCCTGTCCAATCCAACCTTGAATATTTCAAGGAATAGGGCATCTAAAACACAGGCTTTCTCTCCCTCCCTATGCACGTGAAGCATCTCATAATGAACTACAGTGGCTCCTGCAGGGAAACATCTGATATCCCTACAATATAGTACAAGCCAGGCCTCTCATTCCCATGGGCGAAGTTTTTGATTTACTGTGTGAAAGAGAGGAAAGACAGGAAATCAGAATGGTTTCACAGGCTCCAGATGGAAGTCTCTGTCCGCAGCCCACCTCATCAAGACTCTTTGGAGAACAAGGTTCTCTACAGTAACTTGCTTTGCCTCCTCCCCCCTTTACATATCCTTGCACCTGTTTAAACTATTTCTTACCCCTCACTGCAACTGCAGGAAAGAGAAATGACAACGAAAAAGGTTCATCCAGAAACAAGAGACCCTCAAAGCAAGGTGGTCTTCTCCTGGAGGCAACTAGTGCTGCAAAACAAGGCCTCAACCCCCTATCCCAACAGCAGCAAAATCTAAGCTGCTTGTATGGTCAGCAAGAAACAGTAAAGCATCAGCAAATCTGAGCTGGCTAAACTAACACAATACACAGTAACATAATAACACAACTTAGTTCAAATCTATTCCTTTCCTCTGCATGGCTTAGTCTGCTGTGGGAATTTACTTTTTTGTAATGTGAGGACTTACCTTGATTAAAACATTAATGTTATTGGTTATTTTCAAAGCGACCACTTTAATCTTATTCTGTAAAAAACAAACACAAAAAAAGGCACTACTGAACACCTGCTCTAGTAGTTTTATGCCAAATGCATTTGATGACCTTGTAACATTAAACTGGCTGCTCTTCCTAATGAATTGCTATAGCAATAGTAACAGTGAGAGGTGTGTGTGCTTCTGAGTTTTCATCACAACTCCTCTCAGGCTTCTTGCAGTTTTACACCAGCTAGTTGCTTTTAACATTCCAGTGTACCTACCACTGGGTTTTTTTTGCACAACATATGAAAGTTTTCCCTTCAAAACAAAGCTCAGAGCACAATTAAACCAAATATATCTGGATGCAGAGAGTAGCTAGCAGTAGAAACTGAAAGATCATCCAAGCTTGCAAATTGCAGCATCAGGTAAGATGCATTTGCAGTAATGTTGGCCGTATTATTCCCTTAATCTATTTGCATGCTTACAATTGACTGCAGCCTATTAATATGTGCCAATGATTATTTCAGTAGATTCAGTTAAAAAAAATCTGAACTCCTGAAAACTACTTACCTCATCTGTTTTCAAGGCTTCTCCTGTTTTTCCTTGAAGTGCCAGACGAAGCTGCCGAATATACACCTGCAACCCTCGAGCAAAATACTGTAGCCTAAAAAATTTAAAAGCCAACTGTTAGTCCTGTAAAAATAGAAGCATAAGCAATGGGAAGGTGTAATCTTGCTTTTTTTTCCTCTTCGAAAAAGTGCTCAAAGTAAGTCTTTCATCAATCTGATTTGTGCTTCTTTAGCATCTAGCCAACAATAATTCACATTTTCACAGAGCCATGGAATCATCAAGGTTGGAAGAGACCTTCAAGATCACCTAGTCCAACTGTCAACCCAGCACCACCACAAAAACCCCTAAACCATAACCCCAAGTGCAACATCCAGATGCCTCCACCTCCTTCTTGTTCAACTTACTCCAGTGCCTGACCATACTTTCAGTGAATTTTTTCTCCTAATACAATAATCCTTCAGTTCCTCACGGCTCAAATTTTGCGTCTTCTTAGTGTTTTTTTCCCCCATGAGGGTGTCCGTCTTCCCTCAGTTGTTCGCGGGGTTTTTCCATGTCACATGAGCATGGGATGGCCGTGCATGCGCAGCGAGTGCCTTTGCCGTGCCGGGGAGGGGGGGGGTGGGCGGCACAGGCCTGCGCCAGGCGGCGGCAGGTGGTGCCTCTTGCTCGCTCAAGGACTGCCCAGAATTCTGTCTCTTATGAGTGTCGGAAAGGTTAAATGGTGGGGAAGCTTTATAACATGGTGTCAGAGGCTTATCATGGCTGGTCACCCTGGGGCTGTGGAGGGCTGGGGGCTTGGTGGAGACCCACTCTGCCTCACATCGTGACCACAGCTGGCCCTGGAAAGGCGTGCCTGCTGCGCTGGGGGAGGGTGTGAGGGGGATGAGAGCCTTCCCGTGGCATGCCAGTGGCAGGGACACTTCCCTCTGCTCCCCTGTCCCTGCGAGGAGGGGTAGAGAACACCCCTTTTGCTCCCCTGTCCTGGCACATGGTGCAGGGAGGGGTAGGGAACACCCCCTGGCGCTGAGGGGGGGGTGCGGTAGGCAAGGCTTCATTTACATATGTAATTTCCCCTTCTTCGCAGAAATCAACTTTTGCAGGACCTTCCCAGAATGGATCCCCCATGAAATTCAAGGGATTACTGCATTTAATCTGACCCTCTCTTAGTGTAACGTAAGGCCATTTCCCCTCGTCCTTTCACTTGAGACGTGGCAGAAGAGACTGACCCCTATATCCCTACAACCTCCTTTCACGTAGTTGTTGAGAGCAATGAGTTCCCTGTGAGGCTTCTTTCTCCTGACTAAACACCCCCAGCTCCCACAGCTACTCCTCGTAAGACTTGTGGTCCAGACCCTTCACCAACTCTGTTGTCCTTCTCTGGACATGCTCCAATACTTCAATGTCCTCTCTGAAGTAGGGGGCCCAAAACTGAACACAGTGCTTGAGGTCCAGCCTCACTAGTGCTGAGTACAGGAGAAGAATCAGTTCCCTGGTCCTGCTGGCCACGCTATTCTCACACATGCACTCAAACAGAAACAGGCCAGGATGCCATTGGTCTTCTTGACCACCTGGGCACAATGCTGGCTTGTGTTCAGCCACAAACAGAACCCCCAAGTCCCCTTCCCTTCCCCCATCCTGCAGCACTGCTTGGGGCTGCTGTGACCCAAGTGCAGGACTCGACACTTTGTCTTACTAAATCTCATGCAATTGTCCTCAGCCCATTGACCCAGTCTGTCCAGATCCTTCAGCAGTCTTCCTACCCTCCAGCAGATCAACACTCCCACCCAAGCTGGCGTCGCCCACAACTTACTAAGGATGCAGCCAATCTCCTCAGCCAATTATTTGGGAAGAAGTCAAACAGGACAGGCCCCAGTACCGAGTCCTGAGAACTACACTAACACTTTCTATCACACACTGTCTAACAGAACGCCAACACTCGCCTCTAAATGATTACCTGATTTTGAAGTCTTTCAACTTCTCTGCATTCAGTTTGGCTGTGAGGAAGTCTGGAAGTTTACGACCCAGCTGATGGAAGCTATACAATAAACACTCCACATAACTAAATTGTAACTTGGGCTCTTCATTGCCAGCGTTTTCGCCATTCTCTGCTTCCTCTGGAGGAAGGGGCATATACTCCTAAAGAACCAAAAAGAAAAACAAATGCATGAGACATTTATACAGACTGCTCTTTTGCAGTGTTTGAACTGGATGGTGTATTTATGATGATAATTTAAGAAATATCCCTCATCTCTATACTAATTTGATGAACTGTTGAATGAAGCCCTGGTACAGGTGGTTTACCTACAGTTACATGACTTGACACCTCAGACCCATAGGAAATACTACCATGGCACTGGTAGCACAGGAAGCAACAATGTACTGCATCAATGCTCCTGAAGTAGTGCTGAATTTGCTTAAAACTGTCAGTGCACATATGGTCTTTAATGAGATCAACATGAGTAACTCATGACTGTAAAATTTAAAAAGAAGAAACCGAAATGAGTTTATGGATTAAAAACCTTACTCAGGAAACAGCTCTCTGTATCTACAACGGCTTTAAATTGCAAAATGATGTTTGACCTTCTGCCATGGACAGAGCTACCTCTAAAAGAGCCACTTTAGAAAAAGGATAAAAAAATACATAAAAATAACTTGAAGAAAACTTAATTTTTTAAAGTGTTGTCCACGAATAAAAAATGAATTAATCTTACCAGTAATTTATCAAACAGCTTCTTCAAATTTGATTCAAGCTTTTCCATATCACCACAAAATGAACTCATTTCAGCAAGAAGCTTTAAAACCTACAGGTAAGGACAGCCAGGTTTGTGTGCGTTAACTGTAAAGTACACAAACTTAATTTTCAGCCTAAAAGCAATTATCACATCATTATGGCTGGCACAGTAGAGGTCAACTAAACCCCTCCCATATCAGGAAGGAATACAAGGAATAACATGCCTAGTCTGTTTTACATGCCCTCAAACAGAAACATACATTCATGTGTCCAATCCCAACATGCATTAGTCAATAAGTAAACAAAAGCTTATCTCCCCTGTCTACTGCACACCTTACCTTCAAAGTGAGAGCCCTAGAGATCTAACTGAAGCTTCAGCACTGATTAATGCAAGTAAAATTACAGAGATTAAGCCACTCCCTTAGGAGGCTAAATTAGCACAAGATGTGCAACCATCATTTCAGTAAATGCTATGTGCTTAAAATAAATTGCTAGTAATATAAAAATAATTATACTGATCTACATATTCTACCTTGCCTGGAAAGCTCGGTACAAACAACACATGCTCTATAAGGCAATGCTGAGTCACGCCTCAGGAGAGCAAACTCTTTTCCTACAAGCCAAGAAATAAAAACTACTTAAGAAAGGAGTTTGCAATTTTTAAGACAGGTGCCTTCATCTAACATGTTTATTTTTCACTATGTGAAAGACATTTTAGCTTTGGCTTACCTCTAACTGGATATCATGACCCTCCACTGGAGTAGTCAAAGAACTGAGGTTTGGCAGAACATGCTCACAGAAGTAAGTGACAAATTTTGTAGAATGGACATTTTTCTGAAAAAAAGCATGAAGAAACCATGTCACGTTATTCAGCCACTCTGAGTTTGAAGAAGCCAATGTTTCTCCCCCACTATAAATTATATTATTATAAATGCAAAATCACAGAGCTGTATCTTAAAAGTTTTATTGAACTTCCTTCTAACTCCTTAAACACAAATCTCCTTGCAGGTAGCTTAAACTCAAAGGCTGTCTGCAACAGCAGCTGAAAAGATTGCTTGTAACCCAAGAACAGGCCTTTACACCTGCAATTGCCTGGCAGTAGACTTGAAATAATCAAACTCGTGCAACCTAAAGTGAGAAGCTTGTCATAATTCACAGCAGCACCTTAAATTTGAAGAAAAGAGTAACAAAAATATCTTTGTCCTTGAGGGCTTTAAGAATGTTTTCCAACATTTGAATACAGGAGCTGAAGGTGGAGAAGGACTGATACGTGGTCATTTTCACAAAATCATTCGTAACACCAAAGACAAGCTACAGCCATTAACTCCACAATACTTCCGAAGCCAAGCAAAGAAATACATACTGAGAAGAGTGGCACTGCCTGCCGAGTACACTGCTGAAGTCTATCCACACAATCTGGATCAGATGGATTGAATGTTTGTTCCAGGTCAGCTTGTTCGGCTACCAGCTCCACCAATTGTTGCCTCCCACTTACTGTCTGTAAGCTTTTTAATCCAGACAATATTTTCATGAACAGAACAAATTCCTCGCCTGTCACATCTTCCAGAACCTTTGCAGAAAAACAGAAAACACAGTTCTGGGGTGGCAATTTGCAAACCAGTCAAACCTACCAGATTTGAAAAGCTAAAGTATGCAAATATTTAGCATTTGAGTTTAGTTTTGAGTTATTTAAAAATCACAAGTTTAAAGAATACATGAAAACATACACTATAATTGAATGTACCCACAAATTAAAGTAACTGCCATCAAGCTGTGCACAGGAAACATTTTTCTAACTCTGAACTTAAGAACAAATTTCTATCCAATAGATTCATTTGCTTCAGGAAGAATGAATGCTAAATGAGTATCTACTCATTATTGGTGGTTTTAATACTTTTTGTATCTTTCTCAGCTTAGGGAATACATGAAAATCTTGTAAGACTTAACAAAGACAAATGCAAAGTCCTGCACCTGAGATGAACTAACTTCCCTGTATCAGCACATGTTGGGGACTGAGTGACTGGGGAACTGCTCTGCCAAAAAGACCGAGGGTTAGGTGGTGCAGCAGGTTAAACGTAAGTGACAGCAGCATTCCTTAGGCGATGGACCGTGTTCCAGGCTGTGACAGGAGCACAGATTAAGGGAAGCAAGGGGATAGAAGATCCTCGTTGGCTGTGCCTTAATTTGACCAAATCTGAAACACTGCACCTAGTGTTGGCCTCCCCTGTATGAGGAAAAGGCTGCTAAGGTTCAGGAATCCCAGCCAACAAGGTGATCAGTGTCCAGGGCACATGACCTGTCAGGAGAACCTAAAGCAAGTGGGCTTCTCCAGCCTAAAGGGAGAGAGCTGTATGTGGGTGTGGCAAACCAACACTGATCTTCCAATACTTCAGAGCAAGCCACCAAGTGTTAGAGTCAAATTCTTTGTGAGGTGGACATGGTGAGAACGAGTCAATGACACAAAACTAAAATGGGAGGGTCCAACTGGATAAAGGGGAAAAAAATTCTAGTGAGGACAATTAAACATAGAAGCTGGTTGCCCAGAGAATGTAGAACTGTCCTTCCTTAGAGGTTTTCAAAACGCAACTGGAAAAATCATCCACAAGTCTGACCAGATTCAGGTGAGCATGATTCACTGAGCTCATCAGTCTCCTAGAGATCCTTTCCAACGTGAGTAATTCTGTGATTCTAGTAAAAGTAGCTCTTACAAAATGGGAATAGCCTAGCATGACTTTAACATGCCCACAAAAAATTGCTGCAAACCTTGGAGTGTAACAGAATAGGGTAAGAACAAGATTGCATTTGCACAATGCCCAGCTGTACACACTGTTTAAACAAAGAGACCCCCAAAGAACCACCAATGATACGGGACGGTTTCATAATACAGTTATACCCCCTCCATTGCGAGGAAAGGAACAGGCCAAGGCCGTCGCAAAACACTAAACTCGCAAAGAAGTGCAGGTCGTTAATATGCATGCAGGCCACGCCCATTGCCCCACCCCCCCGAACTCCGCAGGGCTCTGGGCACTTTTCTGCTTCTCCCCTCGGACTCGCTGAGCACGGGGAAGCAAAGGGAACCGTCACAGCGCGGGCTGCCAGCGTGGGGCAGCCGGCTGGACTTGCAGATGGCTGAAGCCGAACTGCGAGAAATTCCCCTCGCAAATGGGCAGGGTCGTAATGGAGAGGTCGCGATGCACTGGGGATTCACTGTACTACGGAAGTTTGTGCTGAAATACTCACCTTCTTTGATTCAGTCAATATGAACTCCTCTACCTCCTTTGTCATCACCTCCTCAGGCAAAGTTTTCAGTTTTGTAGAGAGGAACTTAATGGCTCTCTCTCTCACAATATCCTCCCCCTGAAGAATTTGACTGAATAAACCTCCCAAAGTCCCTGAATGGAGAATAAATTAGGTAACACAATTTATTTTAGAAGCTTTAAACCGAAAATTCTATGCAGAAGAAATTTACTCCTTTAAGACTCCAGTGCACATTTTAAAATAACTGCTATATTAACTTTTAAGAAAAAACAGTTTTCATGTACATTGACAGAATCCTCACTTTACTGGTTTGTATAATTCAGATCCATAATTATTAAGTTCAGTATTGTTTACAAACCCAAACAGTATATGTCTCACTTAAGTATTGTACAAAGAGACAAACTTGAGTCATGTTCTCATCCTACTACAGACTAGGAAGTATTAATAAAAGATATATATAGAAAAACTTGTCCTTTACCTTTAGCATCCATCTTAAATATACTGAGCAAAGCATTGTTCACCAAATTGAATTCTGCAGAATCATCTGGAGAGAGAGAAAAACACCTGATATGCATACCCTTGCAATGAAAAGGTAAGATCAGAAAAATAAAGGAAGATTGCTGATACTACACACTAAGTATTCTGTCCTCAGCACTAAACTATAAACAACAAAATCTGAATTTTTAATAGCTAATGGACTAAGTTGAAAGCCACAGTAATGAAAGATGGAAGTAAACCACAAAGGTATTTGCCGCTTTAGCCTCCCTCCAAAACCTTAACATTGCAAAAGTGAAAGGACTGAAAACCTGACGGTAAGTTACGAATCAACACATTGAACTATTTTAAAGAACAGCTGTATAAAGAAGCTGACCCTCACTAAATTAACGTAAAATAAATAGTTATTTCTTTTTTAACTCTTATTCTACAGTATTTCTAGGTGGCAAAAACAATTTTCCTCTTGAACTAAATGGAGAAATGTCTAGGTCTCAAAAAACCCCAAACAACCCAAAATCCACCACCTGAGAAGCCTAGAGACTTAACCATGCATTTTTAGAAAAGTTTAAACACCTAATATTTAATGCTCTGTAACTTACTGAGATTAGGAGTATAATCAATTTTGAATTTGTTTTGTACTCCAGAAATATTTCTTTTGTAGAAAAATGTACCGTATAACAACTTCAGGATTTCCCAGGTTCTGGAACCTGGATTAGAAATCCAGTAACTCTTTTTCAGAAAGCAATTTGCTGCAGTCTGTAACTGGAAGTTTCCCCCTCTCCCCAGCTGCCTTTTCCTACAGATGCTTTCACAGAACTTGAATGAAAAAAAAAAAAGTTTTATTCACAAGAAAGAGTTCCTGTTTAGATTAAGGTAATTAGTGACCTTCCAGCAGCAGCAGCAGCTGCCTAACTGCACAGCAAATACAAAGCGGGTGAAAAAGAACAGAAGGACATGAATGGCACTGGAGTAAATTATTTCAAAGAAACAGAATTGTGTATCTTTATAGGTGTGCCACAAGGAGATCAGCCAGGAAACTACCAATGTCTCCTACCTGATTGCAGAAGCTGGGTCAGTATGTCTGCTACTCGAGGGAGATTATCTCCAGTGGCAAACTGAGGCAGCTCCTTAATTGCTTGTCGTCGGATCTGTCAAAAATGTCAGTATCATAAAAATAAATTGTCAGTAATTACATAACAAAACCCCAACTATTTTGACACGCTTATGAAGAAAGTAGTGTGTTTTTCTCAGATCTAAGCAGGAGAAAAATCAAATTCAAACAGCACCTCTGTTCAGAAGATCATTCATATGATCAACAAAACAAAGGACGGGAACGTCTGTTATTATGGAATGTTATTTGCTACCAGGAATGATAGTTCTACAGTTGTGCATATGGCAGGGATAACCTCCAGGGTTTGTTCCCGGCGCTGACAAAAATACTTCAACGATCTGTCCAAATCATTTAAGACCTGAACAACAAAGATGCTTCAAAGGTTCAGCTTCCATCAATACCACAGCAGCCTGAAGCACCTCAAACTTCTGCAAGAATAACACAGTCAGAATCACATCCTTGTAGTTCTCAGGTGCAAACAAGATTTTCTTGCCTCCCAGCAGGACTTACCAGACCAATTGCCATAGAATGCTTTTTGATAGGAAAGCATGTAAACCCTATTCAAATAAACTGTTGATTTCTTTCTACAGAGCTACTCCTTTGATCAATGATGGGAGTGAAAAAGACAAATGAAAACTGATGCATCTTTCCAAACCATCACACAATTAATTCGTTAGCTGCAGGAATACAACTAAGTTTAGGTTATCCAAAGACCAACCATCCTCTCCCCAAAGGCACAGCCTATTAAAGATGACCAAATAATAGCAAAACATATATTCAACGTATAAACTTCCTACAAGGGTCTTATTCTTACAGAAACATCTTCATCCTCGCAGAGATCCAACTGGGCATTGATAGCTGAGTCAGCTAGCTCAGGAAAATGCTTGAAGAACTTAGGAATAAACTGGGCTGCAAGTCTCTTCTCCTTGGCACCTCCTTTCACCCCATCCAAGATGACTTGGTATGCGTCCTTATGCTGAAAGGGGAAAACCAGAATACATAAATGGAAAAATCCCAAGACAAGGAAAGACTTTTTCTCTCCCATTCTCTTCAAGTGAACTGTAATACACAAGCTTCTTAAAAAGGAATATATTCTTCTCTCAGACTGATGTAACCATGCCAATTCCATAAAATTTGCCTCTGTTGCCTGGATTTTACTCTTTTTCTGTTTCCTGTCTGTTTAAGTGCTCACCATCCCAACTGCTAGCCCTAAGGCTAACAGCTCTTAAGACACCATCTGTGATTAGTGCAAGCAATTATATGACCACTGTCGCTGAACTTCAACAGTTTTTCAAGGAGTTTATGCCTTTTGTCCCCTTGTCCTTTGACTCTCAAGTAGAGGTTACCTTTCCCAAAAACTGTGCCACTGCAATGGGTCATGAATGATTGTTAACATGTTTTGCTAAAGCATCTCTGACATCTATTTAAGTACCTAACTTAATCTGAGATCAAACACAGTGCTTGAAAGAACTGTTCACAGAAACTAAATGCAGAAAATATCCCAGAAACCTCTAGCTGAAATACAGAAATTAAAATGTCAGCATCAGTAGAATATTCTCCAGCTGCTCCAAGTAGAATCACATAGGCATTTCTGATTTTGTGCCTGCAAGACTCAAACTTTAGAATAATTGAAGCCTTGGTTGTGTTTGTGAAATGGAAATCAGCATTACTAGCACACCAGCAGAAATCAGAACCTTGTAAGATTAATTTTCTTCATGGGTGTGAAAAGAACGCTTGAGACAGTTTATCCTGCTCTGAACAGAAACACTGACAACACGGGACACTTTCGTTGCTTTAATTACATTAAATTTCCCAGAGCCACATATATAATCACCCTCACTCCACATAGAAGTTCTCCCATACTGAACACAGGTACTAATGCACACAGCAGTACCCTGCACTGACGCCCCCTAAAACAAGCTGAGCCACAGTGCTCCTCCAGCACTCCCTTCAGCCTGTCCATAGCTCTCTGTGCTGCCAGACCATGAACCAGGGTGGGACACAGATCTAGATAAAAAATAACCAATAAAAAAATTAGTTGCCTTTCCGCTGATCCACATCTCCATCCAGTTTACTCTGCATCTGTGCCAACACAGGGCACTCCACAGCAAAGGCTGGACTGAACCAATACAAACCAGCAACGGAACACACCATTGTAGACACAGCTTTGCAGACTGCACGTTAAGAATGATTTTTGGTGGAAGACATTACTTAAAACTTAATACATATGAGAAAGCATTTATAGAGCAATGAAACTGACTAGCCTCTGCCCATGAATTTGTACTCATGCATGCTAACTACTCCTACCATCTAGGCAAAAGATAATTCAGGGAGTTTGACCCTGTACCTTGCAGCACGGAATGCTCAAGAAACAACATTGGCAAATACAGCAGTAGAGTGATCCTTCCAGTTTGCACATTTCCTCCCAGTCTGTAACACAGGAATGTCCTAAACCAGAGCCAAGGTCCAGACCTTCGTTCTCAGTTACTGTCAATTGACCAATAATCCAATAACTTCTCCACGTTAGTTCCTGGACCAAGTCATACTCTACAGTACCCTGTGACAAGTTTCACAATATGTTATGGAGAAATAATCTTCCTCTTTATTTTAAATCTGCTTTTTCAGTTTTTCTCAACCTCACACCTTCATTCCACTCATGACTCAATATCTCAGCCCCTTTCTCAACTGCAACACTCTTTTACAAGCTTAATACTCCCAGTCTTTTAAACTACTTCTCTTAATGCCTCTGGTCGTCCCCATGCTTGTATTCAATGTTTCTTTTTTTTAACACAGGGACTACGACTTTTAGCAGTGAGATCATGTTCATAAGGTTGTTAAGAAACAACAAAGCTGTAAGTAGGATAAAACTGATGCACAAGGAGCAATTACTCATTGCTTCTCAGAATGAAAAACTGGAGACATCAAATAAGATTATGAAATGACAAACTCCAACTCCTTCACAAAGGTTAATGAAATAATGGATCATTTCCCACAGAACGTTTATGTGACAGAAATAAAGTAAGTTAAATAAAGCATCAGAAAGGTTCACAGAGGAACAATGCAGCAAGCTACATCCATTACAGAGACACTGTCTCCAGCTCTGGAAGCCCACAAGCTGGAGAGGGGCAAAGCTGAGAATTGCTTTAGGAATCATCATTCTGTACTCACCCTCGGAGGCTCCCACACATCTGCTGCCCTGTCACAGGCTGCATTTCTGAACAATGCTAGAGTTTGTTCTCCTTAAGATGGCCATTTCTACCTCACAAAAGCTACTCAGAATTGTCAAAATGATGATGGACCACACCTTTGTGAAACAGTACAGTAACAGCACGCTTTACTCTGCACCTCTCCCCGCAGTTCCCAACATGGTATTTGCACTTTGTTTTCCATTTTGAGGTTTTTTGTTGGACTGTCTACAAGGACACTTTCACTAGGGCATCACTACACAAGCAAAGCGAACGGATGTGAACTATAATTAGCAAAAACTTCACACTCCCCTTCCCCAACCAGCCACATTATTTGTTCTCTTAAAGAACCTTCCAAGTGATTTTGTTAGCATTTAGTTTAAAATTCATGGCTTGGTACCTGCAAAGGTACTTTCCTACTCATGGACATAATGACCCAACCCCCCCCCTCACGGAAAACAGAAACAAAAGTATCTGTTGCTTTTTCAGGTGGCCATCCCATGAAGTCAGGATCTAATGCAACTCCAAAACCGGTTTTAACCAACCATAATGTTTTCTATTGGTAATATACTAAATCACGCTCTTTTTTTTTCAATAATTCAGTAACTGTATAACCAAATGGCAGATCTTGCCAGGATTTTGCAGAAAGAAAAAAGTCTTCAGTCGTGAGGGTCAATCTTCCTTCTTGCCCTAAGAATGAAGAAAACCAAAGGGCTACCGGCAGTTACCGAACCGTAACAGATTCCACCTTCCTCCAAAACGAGCCTTTTCGCAAGACCAGAGGCCCCCCGGAAACCCAAGTGCGCTGGGTCAGATCCGAACAGCTACCAGTGTCTTCTTTTAAAGGCCACAACTCGCCAAGCGATCTCCCCGCCCTCAAGCAAACGCAGCCGGACTAGCCAAGAACTAATGAATATCCGCGACGCCACTGAAACAGAGAGCTGCCGTCCTTGCAGATCCACCTGGCCCTTGAGGAAACCCACCCCGTGCACAACAACCCCCCCCGGCGGCATCCCATCCCATCC